>VZTM01012109.1:0-11414 GCA_013400555.1 Jacana jacana | reverse complement strand
AAATTTGGGGGTATTTTGACAAAAAAAAAAAAAAAAAGAAAAAAAAAGATGAGAGGAAATCTGACTACTCTCTGTAAATCAAGCACTAGGCAGAAACATCAAGACCTAAAAGGTATTTAAGCCAAAGAAAGAGTCAGCACTGCAAACAAATTTAGTATGGAAATTACAGAGGGGTGAAGCTCTAGATCAGCCTGTCCACGAAAGGAAAAACAGCCTAACCAGGCTTTAAGATAAATGTGGATAAGCACTGTGAACAAATTACTCAATCTGGTTGCTATGACAGCTCAGCACTGGGTTAGCTGCCCAACTTGGGCTGGATTCAGTAAATGAAACTAAAGCAAAAACTTACCAGCATGAAGCAGATGAACTATGACTTGTGTCCCTGCAGAATTAAGTCCTAGTACATTATCTATGCAGAAATAGGTTTCTGCTTAATGACATACTATGTTTCTGCTCCTTTTTAGATCAAGAGAGGTAAACTGCTGTGCATACAAGAAGCCTGGGAGGTGAGTAACAATAACTCGGTCTCATGCACAAGACTTCTAACACTGGAGACATAATTAAAGTATTTTTGAGAAAGACAGAATGTTCCACTTTTATCCAAAATGTCTCCTCTTTGATTATGTTTCTAAGATAACTTTAAGTGAAGAAATAGAGGGTCTCATATGAAGGTCCAGTCTTTTGCGAGCAACTATTTGACTTGCCAGAGCAGATCCAGTACTGAGACAAATGAGTGATAGGGGAGTTAGCACAGAGAAGGCAAACAGTTAATATAAATAAGCTGTGTCTGTGTTATTGGTTTTGTTCACAACAGAGAGATTTTTGAAGTGATCTCTCCCAATCTTGCACTGGCCTTGTTTGCAGAGCACCTGGGGTGTGCATAAACGGATTCCATTTGGGGTAAACTAAACTGAAATTTCTGCTCCAAAGTTGAATCAAACTCCCCCAGGCTCCTCATGGGATCATTTGGGTTTGAACACAAGACTCAAGTAATGTCTCTGGCATTATGTGCCACCCAGGACACTCTCACCATCAGGCCCTCTGCATTACTGTCAGAGATTCACAGGGATGGACACTGGTGTCTGGAAACCTCCTGGGAAGGCTGTGCCAGGAGAGTAGGGCACAACAGACATGGTCCTACCCTGACCCTGGCACTCAAGTGGGAAGATCTTAACCAGCCCAACATTTACTAGAACTAGAAGACCTTGGCTGTTTTACAATGACAAGAGGTTGCATTGAAGGGTTGTATAACACCAGGCAGCTGATATTTGGCTCATTTCATAACATATACTTTTCTCAAGCAGAAAAAAAATTGCCTTTAATATAATTAGTTGTCTGATATTTTGTCTAGTTTAAAATCATTTAAGTTACCAAAGATCAAATTTGCAGAATGGTTTGTCTTACTTTTCTCAATTTAATCCCTGAGGGGAGAAAGATTAGCTGCTTGTCCTTTTTCCTCCTTTAAAATAAAATAAAATGATCATAACTGACTCACCATCTAATTCATGAAGTTTCTTGAGTCTCTCTTGACTCAGCTTTCTCTAGCTTTTTCTGTTTTATTTTTAAAGGCATTTCTACAAGTAAATCCTTTATGTTGCTAGGTTTCAAGGGAAAAGAAATAAAGAAAACAAATCAATTTTTTTTTAAAAGACAGCTCTTTGTCAAAAGTCCAAAAGGAAGAATGAAAGTAATCTTCTCTTACATATGTGCCAACCTTCCTTTTTTCCTAAGTTTACTTCTTCATTGTCTTTAATGGACACCTTGCATATAAAACTATGCCAGTGGGAACAGCAAATGCTTTGTTAAGAGGAGGACTACCAAAGAAAAAGAGGTGTTAAGGAAATAATTATGAACTCATATGATTCACCTGTCCTAAGATTATAAAATGTCATTTGAGTGGTGCCTTTGGTGTCCTTCTACTTTAAAGAGTGTGCATATGGAAGATCTTGTGTGTCTAGCGCACACAGGAACACCACTGAAATGCAGTCATCTTTGATGCAAAGCAGCAACAAATTTAACAGATTAGGACAAAAAGTAAATCCACAAGAAATGTCTGGCCGGTTTAAACTCTGGGAAGAGTTTAGGTTGAGAGAACAGTCAGATTGGCTGGGACAGAAATACTATCACTCCTTACTCGTGTGCAATGTGCTGTCAGCTCTCTAATGATCCCATGAAATTGAGACTTCAGGATTGTTTCACATCCAAAAGCGTCCCATCAAGCTATCAATGACTGTACAGAAATTGCTCTTCAGGCAGAGCTGGAGGTAATCAATACAAGCAGAAACTGAATGATTTCTTAGGGTGGTGAGGTCACAGCTTGGCACCAGTTGCAGATGTATTTGCATACTGGGGACCAGTACTGTCTGAAATTAATGGTATTTTGGAATGAACAAGCAGACTGTTGATTTATAACAATATAGCAAGATGAGCTCACAAATATCATTTGAGTCCATTACCTCAAAATTGGTGATACCAATAAAATGAGACTGGCTATGAAATGCTTCCAGCTGTACCACTGCAAAACAAAATCTCAATGATCTTACTTGTTAAGACACAACCGATTTATCTCCACCTTAAACACACACAAGGCAAAACTATAAACAGTTACACTGAAGTTACACGCAAACTTTCAGAGAACAAACAAAATATTTTAGTTCTCTGTTGGTTTGGGTTTCAAACCAAGCTCTTTGAAAAAATGTCCAAAATTAAAATCTGACCAATTTTGTCTTCATGGTGTTTATGTTCAGCTGCCACAGGTGATACAAAAACTGAATAGACAGTTACAATAGTCGACAAGTCTTCTTGGCAGATCTAACCTGTAACTGCTGTGCTACTGAAAACCAGAAAAATTGTGAATGAAAGCTATTTATAACTGAATAGACACAGAAGTAGTAGTTCTATATAGAAATGTAATAGGATTCTTAAAAAAAGAAAATATTTGAAACATATCTGCACATTTCCAGACACTTATGTGTAGACTATTCTCCATTAGCTATTCCAATTTTTAAGATAATCAAACACCAGATAGACAGTTTTCTTATTACCTGTAGGACTTTGCTCTAAAACAATTAGTTATACTAGTAAAAATATAGAAAAATTATTCTCAAAACCAGATTATTTTTGCTTTAAAAAATAAACCAAGTTTTATCATTTAAACTTTAAAACCTAAGTGGTGAACTGACTAAATTCTGTTCTTTCGCCTGTAATCTACCTTCTGCAGCAAGTAATCATAACAGAAATTATTTGAAAAATTAAAAATTAAAAATATAGGTCTGGGAAATTTTAAATTAAATTACTTTTAATGTCCACCATGAAAAAGGGCTTTTTTTCAGATCAAAGACAGGTGTAAATTCAAAAAGCGATAATACACCAACAGTAACCACCTAAAAAGCACAAGAAAGAAATAAATCTTATAGAGCTAGAAAATTTTCCAGTATTGGGTAACTATTTAAAAATCTTTTCCTTCAGTTTTATGTTCTTTCTCAGACTAGTTCCCAAGCATCAGCTGAATGCTGCCAGGCTGAGCTGCTACAGTTACTGCCTCCTTGGAACGTGGGGGCTTTTCCTAAGGTTAATAAAGAGGATTATTTTACTTTTCCGCAACCAAATTCTCATTTCCATCCACAAGAAAGCATTGCCCAAGTTTTTTCCACATTTATCTGCAGTTTTGTGGACACAAAAATAAAAAAAAAAAGAATTTTGTGAGGAAATATATGCTCATATTTTTAAACTGTGTCTTCTTCAGGGGAAAATACTGTGTTTAAATTCCAATTACGCTATTTAGACAGAAATTGAAATGCCCTTCTGAGTCACCAAGTCTAAGCTTTCCTACCAAGCCTTCACCTCCTGCTGCCAACTCACTGTGCCTCCTATAACCAGGGACACGTCTTAGCCTACCCTTCCCCTGGAAAGCTGAACCTGCCAGAATTTCCAGTCTGCATTTATTCATAGTCATAACTCTTCAGTTTTGTGTCATAGGTAGCTTTCATGACAAGTATTAATGTCTCATCAAGATAAACAAAATTGAAGGAAACACCTACATATTTAAGCACTTACAGCATTAGGGCTGAAAGATTTAAAATCATCTTTCCTAAACGCAGGTCAAGTTATTACCTTTTGGCATTTTCATTTAAAACTTATATTCATATGTTAGTGTGAAAGCTGTTAAATGACCTCTCTACTTGAATGTCTGGCGAGTGCATTTTATGTTTTTTCATATATATATATAATTTTTCTAATAAAACTTTTGTTTTCGCTTTGCATTATTTCTGTACTTTCATTTACTACCAAATGATCACGTTTCCCTGCACCACACACCAAGCCTCTAGAGTACAACTCCACATACGGTATACGAGACTGGGGCTTAATTGTTTGCTGTAGCCTCCAAGGGCTCCCATGAGGTTCACTTCTTCTTCCCTTCCTTCCACACCCTCTGGCAAGGCTTTTGCAAGCTCCTGTGCCTCTTCCTCAGCTTCTGGAGATTCCACCATGAGATTTGAGTAGAGTAGCAGGACACGTGTGGGAGCTCAGTTGGAACTCACATTGGCTCTGCCCCCTCACTTTCTGCCTGAGCTTTTCCCACAGTACTTGCATTAATTTTACTCATTCTCTTTCCACCAGCTTCTCCCCCCACCGCACTGTGATACATGGTGGTGCCTGAGGAAGCAGCAGCAGACAAAAAAAAAGACAATGGGATAAGAAGCTGCTGCCAGAAGTAACTTTGGACAGCTGTGAGGAAGAGGTGAAGGAGATGCCCTGCCTCCTGCCTGCAGCCACCTGCTCACCAGTGACATCTCAGGTAGCCTACTGCCATGCCAGCAACACATGCACAGCCATCATTCCAAACAGATGATTAATGACTGAACAGAGGCAGTGAAATGACAAGGTCTAAAATATGAGGGTGACAGTCTAGGATCAAAATCTGTGCATGACTTCTGATCTCCCCCCAGAGTAACAGTGCCGTCTGCCTCTCCACAGTGCAGGGGAAAATTATCCCCGACTCATCAGATCCCTGCAGCTGGGAAGGACCCTGGGGTCCCCCTCATATAGCGCACCCCCCCTGCTCAAGCAGGGTCACCAACACCAGGTCTCCTGGGGCCATGTCCAGTTGGGTTCTGAATATCTCCAAGGGCAAAGACTTCACAGCTTCTCCGGGCCACCGCTCTTCCCTCACAGTAAAAAAAACTTCCCCCTTCTTCCCCCCCACCCCCTTTTTTTTAATATTTTAAAATGTCCTCTTTCAGAAACAAAGACAGATGAGCACAAATGAAGTTAAATAAATAAATAAATCGATAAATAAATAAATAACATAAACCAGTGGCTTTAAAAAAAAAAAAAAAAGAAAAAAGAAAGGAAGTGATAACACAGATACTTTAGTTTAACTCCTTGTATTTTACCAATTGCAATTTCTCTTGTTACCCCAGAGATTGACACATTTCTTAAGTTGGGGACTCCTGGTCACAAGCATTAGCATTCAGCTGCGGGAAGCAGCAGGGAATGCAGGTCTGAGGCAAGGCCTCAGAATTCCCATTGTGTGCGTGTTGGTACTGTGCACACTCATGAAGCAAAGGCAAATTAGGCAATGCTGGATTAGAACTCACTTCATCATCTAATGAACATACCTATATTTTCTAAAAGCCTTATAAACACTCTCCTCTCCTGCCCAATGCAACACTTTACCAACAAGCTCAACAATGCAAACTTTGGAACAAAAATGTCTGTAAAATCAGCTCCTAAGTTTCACCCAGTTTGCATAATAAGGACGTTTTTTTCTAATTGTTTTCATTTTCCGAGTCAGATATTTCCATGCAGATGCTGTTGAGCTTCTGACACTGCAGTAATTCAATCAGCACAGAATTTGGGACAAGTTTCTTTCAGCACCTATGATGGGGAGAGGAACTGCACTGAAAAACTAACATGCCTCATCACAGCTCCTGGTACTTCAGTGTAATCATTAAGTGAAATTTCTCTGCTCACAATGCATTTTTAGGAAAAAAAAAACAAACAAACCAAACAAAACAAAACAAACGAACAAACAAACAAAACACAAAAAAAACAAAAACAAAAAACCTATTTCAAACAGCTCTCTGATGTAATGCCTGGCCATTAGAGTATAGATCCACAGCACAAAAGAAATAGAGAAATGTGCAGTAGTGGCCTCTATGCCTCCAAGTGATGCAAAACAGGGTCCAGACTGCAAGCCATGAAGGGAAAGCAGGAGGTTCCAACTTATTTTATTACATCTCTTTCTTACACACTTGTTTTCCAACTTGTATATGATGTCAACCCATCCCACTTAAGAATCCAAATTTAAAATAAGACTTTGAAACTTAAAAGCAGACTCCAAAGAAAGCACATGTAATTTGGAAGAAAGAAAAACCTAAGAAAACCAAAACAAACAAGCAAAAAACAAACAAAAAAATGTTAAATAGAAAATAAGGAAAATGTGTATATCCTGCTATGATGAAGAAGGATTTTGGGGAAATCATATTTATTCAAGAAAAAAATATAATCAATACATTAGACAAAATCAATACTTAGTAGTAACTACCAGGCTAATTTAACCTACTGAGTTTAGACACTGTTTTTAAAAAAAATTTACCAGGAAGAGCCTCTACGCTAAACAGAAACTTACAAATCCCACCATACAGGATTCCATTATCACGTAATATAAGCATGGCTCAGCACCAGCTGAGATCAAAATACAGTATTTCATTCATACCAGAAAAAAGTATACACTGGCTCACGTACATTTCTGCCCTTTAACTGAATTAAGTTCTTTCACTATTACGTCTCAGCCAATTGGCCAAGGCACCAGCATGTGATTTCAGATCATTTTGTTAACTATTATTCTTCTAACTAAATGATCAATTTTGGCTAAGGAGAGGGGGTGGAGGGGTCACATCATTCTTTCTCAACTGCAGCGTAGGATTTTTGACAGTGTCTATACCACATGTCAAACAACGTACTAACACACCTGAAATAGTCCTTATAAAAATTAAAAGGCACTTCAGGAAGTATTTGGAATGCATTTGGTTTGTTTTCTGTTGCTCTTTTAGTCTTCTCACCTACATTGCAGGACCCAGCGAAAAAAACAAAATAGAAAGAAAAAGTAACATTGGAAAGAATAAAACATAAATCAAACCCCCCAAAAAAACCTTACACCTAAGCATTTCCATGGCTATTACGAGGGTTTGCAAAAGTTAGGCATAAAAGCAGCATTTAAAATTGAGCGTGAGGGACAGAAACTGCAAAAAACCAAGAGTTTTCTCTGACTTACATTGCTCCCAGAAGGCTGTTGCCATTCCCTCTGCGGGGCTCCCACTGGCCGGGGGGGATCACATGACACGGGGAACCAAAATAGAAAAGTCTCAGGAGCAAGGAAGCTGAACCAGAAGCACATTTGCAAGAAAAGACGTATCACGGGCACAATAACACGCCCTGAGCAGCAAAAGGTGATAAATTTAGACAGGAACACAGCCTCGGCTGAAAAACAGGCAATGCCTTGAACCTCGCAGCCCGGCACCCACCACCTTTGCAACACACGGGAAATGTTTTCTGCTATAAATCTCAGCTTGTGTCTGCACGTAACTAAACCTGGTAACTGCTCTAATAAATCTCAGTAAATTACCAGACCTTAAAAGAAAATAGGATCTATTAAATTCAAAAGTAAATCTATTGCTGTTTAAAAATAAACTTCCACCGCTGGAACCATTTTCATCTTCAGGCTGAGGTTTTTACTAGTTTGTATCTAGAGAGGAAGTAATTTTTTTAAAAGCATATGCTCTTAAGATAATTGGGAGAGCCGTAAACACTTACATTCAGAACATTGCTTTCAATTCTTTTACAAGTAAAAAAATATGGTTGCAGACCTATACACTATTAAATTAGGCACCATAAATCTACAATTAATAATAGAGAGAAGGTTCATATGATCCGAGGCAAAAGCTGAGCAGATGAATTAGTGTCCAAAGTTCTATACAATGATAAAATCTAGTCTGATTTCGAGACTGCTGTTTAATTATCCTAGTCAGAAGAGCAGCTCTTCCGCTTTTGTAAAGCTTGTAGAAAATAAGTTCCAGCAAAATACTGTTGCTTAAACTACAGGAAATACACTTTTACTAGGTTTTTTGAAATTAGATTATTACAGTTCTATGTTCAATAAAATGTCAAGCATTTCCTTGTTTCTAGTGCACGTTGGGATAGTTATTGTAGAAGGAAGATTTACTGAAAGATACAAACAGCCATGTGAAGGAAGTGATGATCAAGGAGATGGGAAATATGCTGCATATGTTAACACGACAAGGGCAGGAAATAAATCCTTGTTCTAATGCTTAAACACAATGACCCTCACTTTGCAGTGAGGTGAAATATTGAAACGCCCACCCTTTAAGTGCAAATGGCTCACAAGGGTGTTTGAATAAGCACAGGAGTATGCAATGCAAAATCCTGCATAGCAGACTTCCAGTGTACAATAAAAACTGAAATAATATGAAGAGGAGTCAAGAAATAAAATTATTCTAATTATTTTAATTATTATTTAAATTAATTATTTAAATTATTTTAATGAAAGGTCATTAAAAAAAGAAAAACAGAAACAAACCAAAAACACAACAAAAGGCCACAAACAAACCCCATAAAGGTAATTTCTCTTGATAGTAAAATCTCAGATTAAATTTCCCCAAAAACTTTAAACATATGTATATCAAAATATATACATAATAAGAAAATATCTTGCAAGATACTTACAAGATATCAAGACAGATACTTTGGTACTACAAAAGCAGGACCTGTTTTTTTCTATTGGATATTCCAACACTTACACTGAATTTTTCACAAAGTGAGGTGCTAGTCCACATAAACATGGCAGCACAAAAAGGCTCGCTGTATCTTCCCTGTTCTCATTTACCGTTAAGAAAGGAAACATGAACGTTGACTCAAAGTAGTAGAATAGAATAATACACCAGAGCTGTTTCCTTTGATTATTTAAACATAAAGGAAATCTTTCCAAAACTGCTAAGACTGAAATGTTTGATGCATAGTTTTTTCTGTAATAAATACATTTTGAAGTCCTTAGTGTATATTATTGCATATTTACTTCCAAGTATTCTACCAGGTACACTATTTTTATCACTATGTTCTTAGGAAAATCTTTGCATCACTTAAATTGGTCCATTTTGCAGATAATGTGGCAGAACTGAAGCCAATGGACTCTTTCCATTGATCACAACAAGGGACATATTGGGGCACTGAAATAAGTACACAGAGCAGTGGATTCTGTTATAACTCTTAAAAGGTGACTAAAGAAAATTGGCTTCAGCTACATACTGTTTATTGATTTAAGAAGCCTGGGTGAAAAATCATCTCTGGGATCAATTTTAAATGTAACAATGGCACACTTTGCCATAGTTCAGAGAAGGCCTAGGTAAGCACTTATGCCTTTCTCAGAGTATTGTCACTGTACCACATACTGCAAACTGTCACTGCAAACATACCATAAATCATTTCCACAACCCCTCTGCAGCCAAACACATAGCTTATTTTATATGGCTTGTGTCATATTTTCCCATGCTTCATTTTTTCAGTTTGAAATTATGAAAGCAGCCAAACACACAAGGTGGGGGCAAAGCTGCAATATTCCACTATAGACAATTCAGTGGGATAGAAAGGTGATCAGATGGAAAATAAACCTACAGACCATGAATCAAATGGATAGAGGGGTGCCAAAATAGGGAAAGAAATGCACCCCAGTGGGGAAAAGGCATGGGAAGGAGGAAGTACACCATCTACCAGATAGAGTAAAGAGCCTTAAGAAAAAACAGAGTGTCTGCAAATGCTGGAGCCTAATACAGAATGAGGAAGACTTGGAATGGCATAGAACATCTGTTTACATGGCTGGAACCAGGGCTTCAGGTCCTCATTATTCTGCACACCTGCTTTTTCAGCCCTTTTTCTTAACAGTGATATATATACCATTTTTCTTAACACCAAGATATATATATACACGGCAACACATTCCTTTAAATTACATTCATCAAATGAGCAAGCTGACAAATATTGCATTTCAATACTATTGGTCAAATACTGTCCAATATACATCTATAATTTTTTAAATTTTTATAAAATTTCAGCTGAAAGTGTAACAGGGACAAACTTTAATATGTTGACCTGCCCTGATAGTATGATGATTTAAAGAAAGGAAAAAAAACACAATGAATTCATAAACAGCTAAAGAATACTATTAAAAGTAGTGTGCAGAAAAGTTTTATCAATTTAAATTGCTAGAAACCTGTGTCCTTATTTGCTTTATTTGTAGCTAGCTTAAAATTGAGCTGGAAGAAAACAACTTTTTTTCAAGATGTGGGTTCACTTATTTCCTAGAGGCATAGCTAGATTGGACCAATTTTCTGAGGGAGTCTCTTCCTAAATTGGTAGAATACTAAACAAGCAGAAAAACAGGACCAGCATGTTATTACTCTTTCTATTCACGCTACTAATTCATCCTCAAACAAGTTTTCTTCACCATATGCAAAAAAAATTTAAATCTTACTGCTATCACCACATTCCCGTATGTTCTAAAGGGACATTTTTCTCTAAAGTTAGTGAGAAATTCCAGTATAATTATAAAAAATAGATTAATTACATGTTCATCCTTCCTTGTGCACTTAGTTTAGCGCTATTTATTCCCCCTCCCAAAATAAAAGTGAAAAAACATATTGTAAATTTTAGTCTTAACTAACATACAAACCAGAGTAAATCATGTCACTCTTTCTTAATATCTCCAGCATATAACTGTAATCCACAGCCATTTTAACAAGATGTTGTAATCCTGGTGCTAAAATTGGCCTTTGAGAGCCTAAAGATAATCCTCTGTAACAGATGGCCCCCCTAATTTATTTAAATTTACCACACACATCTCTGCAAATTTACTAGTCTCTGGTGATACATCTGATCTAAACACTAGTGTACGTAATTTACTCACAAACTGTTCTGGAAAACACCATCATCATGTAAGATATTTAAACCCATTTAGTGACCTTCTATGACTGAAGATACCAAGTAGCAATATAAAACTAAAAGATCATACCCTGTCCCTCCTGAATAAATTATCCAATCATCTGCTCTAATGGAATAACAAAATCTAGCCCTCCCACTCCAGGGATGACTGCTTCTACTAAAGATTGGTTTTCTCCTTGTTTAAAATTTATTCTAAATTTCCATCCCTATCAGATAAAACAATCCCTAATAGAAACACAAACACTAATTGAGTAATTTTGTGCTGTAAGAAGAAAATGGAAATCCGAGGCATTTCTTAATCTGTTTACATACATAATATTACTTCACATGCTGTAGCTTTGCCACCCCCTTTCTGCTAGCATTTTCAGTAGACAAGCTAGCTTTAGGCAGTCCTTATT
>VZTM01012106.1:0-12018 GCA_013400555.1 Jacana jacana | reverse complement strand
GTATACATTCTAGCAGGTTATAAAATCAGTCCGATCAATATTTTTCTATGCTGAGAATGACTTGGGGCCTCAGCTTTCTTCATTTAAGGAGATAGCTCTGTCTTTGGCAAAGTCTTGACCCCCTCACCCCAAGCTTGCTTTAGACAGCAAGCTGATGCTCAAATCAGCAACATTATTAGGCCTCTCCTGCCGCTGTCCTTTCATATAGAGTGGGAAACAGCACCAGGAATGTAGAGGACTTTGTGAAGGAATAACAGAAGGAATACAGAGGGTTTTTCTCAGGCCCAGCAATGTGCATGCACAGAGCAGAGCTGCCCGAATGTAGCACTCTCTCTCCATCTGGAAGGTTTCCGAGAACAAGCTTGGATTTTGTTTGGAACAAGAATATTCCAGCATATGAAGCATCTTTGCAATGCTCTCCTCCTAATGGATAACATTCAAGTATTTCTGAGTGAACATTCCACTTAAATTCTGCTCACTCCAAATCAACATGTGCATTTGGGTGGCCACAGGCAGATGAAGGTCACTGGTCAAAGAAGGCCTGCTCATGTTCTCATTTCAGTGAACGAAGACTTCAGGCTGTAATTTAGCAGAACCTATGATGCCAGCTCACAGGGTCTTCTCTGGCTCAAAACTGTTCCCTCTATAAGCTGAGTAAAAAAAATGTTATTTCTTATCTTGGCACACTTTAATGTGGTTTTAAAGGGCTGTAAACCTTCTTATTTTCATAACTTAAAGTTTGCTTAATATTACTGTTGGAATAACGGTAGTACTCTTCTATTCTTAGAATGAGACATCACATTGTCACCACTTTATCCTTTTGTCCCACTGCAGCTTGCTTCCTTGCATGTTGTATATTTTCATCCTATTGAGTTTGTATTGGAATCAAATTCCAAATGTAATTTGATTTGAGGTGTATTAACCAGTTACATTGCTCATTAGACACTGTGAAAGATTGGAAGAACCACGAAGTAAGGATTCTAATAATGAGGCACAACTCTGGTTATTCTTCTGGCATCTCACTGTGATCTGGATCATCTGTTAGAACTCATTTACCATCACACCACACAAAACATTTGTGCCCCTGGGAGGAGGGGTTGGAGCAATAACAACCAGTGATGGAAAGGATGTAGAGTTGCTTCTGTCACTGACATTGGCTAACAGTGTTACATTATGACACCGTGACACTTTGCATAATATGATAAATGGTAATTAGTCATAGAATATAGAATGGGTTGGGTTGGAAGGGACCTTAAATATCATCCTGTTCCAACCCCCGTGCTACAGGCAAGGACAACTTCCACTAGACCAGGTTGCTCAAAAACACATCCAGCCTGGCCTTGAACACTTCCAGAGATGGGGCATCCACAACTGCTTTGGGCAACCTGTTCCAGTGCTTCACCACCCTCACACTAAAGAATTTCTTCCTAATAGCTAATCTAAATATATCCTCTTTCAGTTTAAAACCATTGTTCCTTATCACTCCTTGATGGAATGCCTCCCCATATTTCATACAGGCCCTCTCTGGATACTGGAAACGTGCTGTAAGGTCTCCCCAGAGCCTTTTCTTCTCCAGGCTGAACAACCCAAACTCTCTCCGTGTGTCTTCATGGGAGAAGTGCTTCAGCCCTCTGGATCAATCTTCATGGCCCTCCTCTCAACTTAATCCAACACGTTCATGTCCTTCTTATGCTAGAGGCCCCCAGGATTAACACAGTACTCCAGGTGGGTGTCTCACGAGAGCAGAGGAGCAGATCCACCTCCTTCAACCTACTGGCCACACTTTTTTTAATGCAGCCCAGGATGTGGTTGGCTTTCTGGGATACAAGCACCCAATTGGCAGCCCATGTTGAGCTTCTCACCAACCAATATCCCCAAGCCCTTTGCCTCAGGGCTGCTCTCAATCCCTTGTCCGCCCAGCCTGTATTTGCGCTTAGGATTGCATAAATTCAGAAGTCTTTGGTATTTGAGAATACAATTTTTCTTTTAAGTTGTGGTGAGACCCAGCCATTTGCAACTTTTCATTTAAACTTCAGTCTTTTTAATTACCTTTTTAATATTTAGTAACAAAAGCACAAACTCATTAGACCACTAAAACCAGCCTCCTTTAAAAACTGGTAGTCTTTAACTCTGTCATCCCACCACCTCTTTTTTTCTGCTTCTAGCAAATATTGAAGAGGTTATATTTTCAATCCATTGCAGAGAGTGGTTCTTGGCTTTAGGCTGAAGGTCAGAAATGATCCTTTATTTACAAGAAATACCTTCCATTATTCCAAATTGACATTCATTTTGATGTCACTGAGTAATGGATCACTGAAACTCCAGTTTACCTGTATATGTAATGCATTAAAGTTGGCATTTTTCATTAGGGTTGTTAATTGCTCTAATAGGAAAGGCTGACGTCAGCCTATGTATACAACTAGCTTAGCTGTATATGAACCAGTGAGCTGCCCATGGGCTTCTTAAACATGACTGCTCTGGCCCATCTGCCTAAGGCACCAGCTTAGTTGTATTTGAGCCTTTGAGCATTACAACATCTCCTATTTCACCAGACTTCTTGAAGCAAAAGAATTTTAACGTAGAGCCTTTGTTATCCTATTTTTTCTTCCTTAAGTGCTTTCCCACTCTCATTAGGATGAAACATTCCACAGAACCTGTCCAGCTGTATTTTCTAACTGTAAGATAAGTTTATTTAACATTATGCTCCAGACCAGAGTGCTTGTGTTTTTCAGGGTGCCTGCTCAGTAGGGTGATACTCTGCTCAAGTTGTCACCCACACAATACACCACTTGTAGCCCAAGGAGAGAAGATGAGCAAGAATGGATACCAGCCACTTCTTCAGCTTCTCTTTCCATGCTGCTGCAGGGCTTGTGGCATAACGAAAAAGCCTTGAGGGACCAGTCTCTGTTACAGTTGTCTGCCAAGCATGTCATTTTTCACGGCTGTGTTGGAGGTTGTTCAGACAGATCAAGTCAAACCATCTGTTGAAATCACAGCTGTCTCTAGCCTTCTAGCTACAGCTTGCCTCCAGCAAGCCCTGATCTGGTTGCATGTGTGTCTCTGGGGCCACACTGCCCATACTTGGATTAGCAAGAGACTCTTTCCAAACAGAAGATTAAGCCCAATTCAGTTTGGACACAGAAGTCCTTGCTTGGACTCAGACACTCCTGTCCTGTTTTCACACAACTCATGCCCACCTCCCAACTGAGAGACCATTATTTTATAATACTGAAAGGGCATAACCTCCTGTTATACCCAGTGGAGTGCTACTCAGTCTCCAGCACCACAGCACGGGCAAGGGATCTGCAGGTAATAGTTTTACAGGTCCTTTACACTCTGCCCTTACTGGAGAACTCCCTTAATTAGAAGTAGAGCTCACAGACTGTTTTTTACACAGTCCTCATGCTTTTTCCCTGTGAAAAGACACTGAGTAAAGCAAATATTCCCCATTTTTCCTAACACATTTCAGAGCAACAACGCCTAACATGTTAGTGGGAGGCTGAAACTAAATTCTCTACTCATAAAAGGCCTTAATCAACATGTCAGACATGTCAGGAGTTGAGTCTGTGTAGACTTCTTTCTACAATCCTTCCCCATATAAGAAGCAGTCCTTTCTCATGCAAATAGTCCATAAAGCCTGTTCGGTTTCTTGAATGAGTAATGCCATTAAGGACTCAGCCCTGCTTCCTCTCACAGAAATCATGGCTCCTATGCCCAGATAAACTCCTACCATTTAGTGAGCAAAAAGCACACTTTTTAAACACCCTAGGATCTGCAAACATTTCAGCTCTAAGGAAGGATGCAATTATACATGCTCATTGACAGATATTAATTGCAGACTCTGCCTTTTCAAAAAAAAAATCCCCAAACTCTATTGAAGTGCAAAACCATTTATCCATGAGCACAGAGTTCTGAACATTGGTTAAAGCTAAAAAATAATAATTTCATTGAAGCACGTGGGAGTGATTATAAATCAGCTGTAAATTGTGAAAAAGAACTCGTGAATGTATGGAAAGGTAAATTCTGGACATTTGCTATGAAATAAAATGGACTGTTAGCCAGATAATGGAATCATAATACACTGACTGTATTTTTCTAGACATTTCCAGGAAAGGAAATATAAACCATTTGGGTTTTTTAAACAGATTTCCAAATTTTATATTTTTAATAGTTTCTTTTTCGTTCGGTTGGCAAAAGAGCTTAAGGAAAAAAGCTGAATTGTGCTTTTCTTCACCATGCAAATTACCTCAGCAATTTAGACAGACTGACTGATGTTAGTTAGATAAAATGTAGAATAATTAGCACAAACTGCCCAAGTTAGGCCCGTAGAGTTGATTGGGTTCGAGATAAAAAGGACTGATTTTTAATCCAAGAGTAGCATTCACTCCCAAACATATTGAAGATGTGGAGTGTTTGCAGCCAACTACAGCATTACCTGCATTTTATTCAAAACTTACTGTCTATTGAACTGGAACTTAAACTAGCAAATATGTGATTATTTATTTCTTTTAAAATACCAATCTATTAAAACTACCAACTCAATAATGAAAAATAATAACCACATGGTTTACTGAAGCACTAACAGTGGAAGAAACTATCTTCCGACTTGTGTTAGTCAACCCATCATTCTGCTAGAGCAGCATCATATATTTGAACCACATCCCGCATGCCTGGCACAGTGAACTGATGGATATTAAGGCTGTATGTTTAAGGGGTAGCGGACTGAAATACTCTTTCTTATGGTGTCTTATGATGCTTTCTACGTATCACATCTCAAAGCTCTATGTGGCTATTTTTAGCCTACTTATAAATTAATTTCATGCAGACACATGCACTGACTCACTTATTCAGCAAGTGGCAGCTTAGAGTGAGGATCATTTGTTTTAGTGCAATCTGTGTTAATCTGCTGAGAGAGGGAGTATAAGCAAGGAAGCTTTGATTGTTATCTATTTTTTTTTTTCAAATAACAACAAAGAATTTTAAACATCTACTTAAAAAACACCAGAAAAGAGAAGATACAGTATTTTGCCCAAGGGATATAGCTCAGTATTCTGACACCATTTTTAGATGGAGGAGGTGTACAAAACTGTAGTCTGTAATATTTTTTTTTTTTGATCTAAGGAATTTATACTATATGTTAGCTAAGCTTTTAACTTTTCTGCTGTTTCCAAACATGCGTTCCCAAAATTTCCCAAGGACCAATTATTTCCCCAGGTCTTTATTGCTGTGGTTTTCAGGCTAATACATTTTAATGACAACTTTCAAACATTTTTAGACTAACTTTTTTTTAAATATTTTCTAAAATGGAATGCAGGGAAATGTTCAAACTCTGTAGATCATGGCACTAAATTGGGAGGAAGAGTTCAACTTTCCAGCAGCATCACAGCTTTAGGTTTCAGACTTTTTTTTAAGATCCAGAAACCCACCTATTGAAGAGTTATTACATTCTAATGCTAAAACAGCAATTCATAATTCAGTTTATTTCATTTTAATCATTAGTGAGGCTAATAATGAAAAAATATGGCACTTTAGAATGAAACACTGGTCAACTGTAACAGTGAGGAGGCAGAGGAATTACTCTATGCTACAGCTGATTTTTTTTCCAACATCAAGCCTTATCTCTTCACACAGATTTTAACTTTTATTTTCATTTTATTATACCATATAAAAATAACCTTAGTGTTCTAGCTCACTTAACAACCTGATGACAACTTTTTGAAGAAGATTATAACAGTTTGGCCACCTGAGGCCATGGAATCTTTAAAGACCCAATTTGAAATCCGCTGCAGTGAAAGGAAAGACTTCCCTGATGAGTTAGTAAAAGCAGGGAGCTGCAAGAGATGTGATTTGGGTCTAGCCTGATCCTGATTGTACCCAAGGTTCTTTTCTGGGTAAGATACTGTGAAAAGCACCTTTAATTCAATCACTCTTTAATCTGACAGAGTAACATAAAATGAAGAACAATGAGAGTGTCAGGATGCTTGGGAGTCAGTCATGCCTCTGATTTTTGTATCATTTCACACCACAAACCAACATATCTTGACTGTCACCTCCTGCCTAGTCCTTGACTTCAGGAATTGTTCAGTCCGTATATGCAGAAAGAGCAGGAGAGGGACAGTAGCACAGAGCAAAATAGTCCTGCTCTATGATTTGCACTGGAATAATAAGAAAATATAACTGAGAGGGAAGACATCAGACTTTCAGCAGCTTTCAGTGAAGAAAGCAAACCAGGATGATAGGAAAACTGCTGACCAGAAACTATATTCTATTCGGAGTTTAGGAAAGGTAACAAAAAGTGTAGAAGACAATAGCAAAAAATGTCTGCTTTTGCACTGCAAAACATAAAGGGCATTTGTTATTGATTTGACAGAAAAAAATATGCAGAGGATCACATCTTGTTCACATTTATTCTAGGAAAATTCCAATGCCTTTTGGAGGGATAAAACCAGTTCTTTTCCAGGGAAATGTTCCATGATACTATAACAACTTAGAATTTCAGTAAGTATGGTTTCACTTCAGTAGGCTTTAAAGCAGATATAAGATTATTAAAGAGTCCTATTTTTCTCATTTTCTATAAAATTTAAAAAAAAAGGTGAGAAATCATTATATACATAAACACAGACAGGGTCTAACCTTGTGTTTTATTTCAAATCAGTATTTTAATAAAGGGAAGAAAAATACATGTATACTTTCAAAACATTAAAATACACCCTTGAGATGAAAATTTGCCAACTCAGTTCTTGTAAGGTTCCCTCAACTCCCATTGAAATGAAAGGGGCACGTGCTTAAACACTTTCCAGGAGAGAGACATTTTCCTGAATTAGTCATAATGAAAATGAATTAATTTTGGTCTACTTCCCAGTATTCCCCCTTGAGTAACAGTTTTTATATTTTCCTACCAACTGTAGTCCGGGTGAGATTATGTGCCTGGACTTTTTGAGCTGTAGCATTTTGTAGCCAGTATAGCTTGCTTCTGCTTGGCAAAACCTGCTGCTTTGCCAGATTGGTCATACAGAAGAAAAGAGAAAGAATTCTGCCATAACACTAGAAGTAATGTTTTCAAGAGACTATGTGCATATGTAAGCATGAATCACCCTGAAAGAGAACAGTTGATGTCTCACAGTAAATTTTTTAACCTTCGTGTACCAGCTATAAGGCAGTAAATCTAATTCATTAACAAAAATACAGCATGCCTAGAACAAATGATCCAGGAACAGTACTGCCACCTTGCTGAAGGAACAAAATAATGTGATTTTTTTTTTCTCAACATTGTTTGAATAGCTTAAAATTATCAGAATTAAGTATGGTAATAACCTGGTAATTAACAGTAATTTCTTCTATCATTGTGGAAATGGCATTACAGAAGCAGCACTGACCTATAATTTTTTTCATGAGTTCTGCAGTTATTGTCACTACATTTCTAATTACCCTTACAGTCACCCAATCTATTTCAGAGCAGTTACTGAGATGATGGCAAAGCACCCTGGATCACCTTATTTTCTTGATCAACTAATTAAAAGGTCAGAACAGTCAAAAAATATTAACCATTATATGACAAGCATGGCACACTGAAGAGGTAATTAGAACTATCAACTGCCACTTGATAACTTTTGAGAATATAAATGTATGTAAATAGACAGAATTTCAAAGAAAGAAAAAAAAGTATCTCTTTAGACTAGTCATCCATAATTAAAATGTAATTAAAAAGTATAGCAAAAAGTAAAGATGTTGAACAAAATGTAAACCAGTAACTACATTTGTTGCTTGACCTGTCTATTAACTGCTCTTACTATCAGTGTTTTATGTGATTCCATGAGAGGAGAGAATGAAGCCTTAGAGGTTCAGGTAGTAGCTGGTGGAAGTTTCAGTTTGATCCTGGATGTTTCAGTCCTTTTCTTCCATCTCTGTGCAGCACATAAATGCCATTTCACATAGTTGCTTGAGGAGCAGTGAACCAGGAGCATCTTTGCCATAATTGGTATTGGAGGCTGGACCCAAAGGTGGGTGACTGAGCTGTGCTGGCTCCTTCCCATGAGAGGTGAGCCACACACCACTGCATGGTCCCTTGGCTTGGGAACCACAGGGGACAGATGAAAACTAATGTATCCCCTAATCCAGAAAAGAGAACAATCTTCTGTTGGCTAAAACCTCTTTTCCTTCTCCCCTGCTCATTTTTTCTGCAAATGACAGCCAAACGACCAAACGACAGGTCTTTTAATTGCCGTAGCAACTGAAGAATGAACAAAAAGTTTCTGCTGAGGGTGGTTCATGGAAACACTGTAAAAACCACACAGATATTGTCACCTAGACAGCCTACCCTTTTGAAAATATTCTCACTGTTTGAATGAGATTGAATGAGAATCACTTTCCACAGGACTATTTTAATACCTTAGGAAAAGGTAATAAAATACTGATTGTTTGCATTCTCCTAGAAATGGATCTTCCTGCCAGTCATTTGGAGTGGAAGTGCTGCCTTAAAAGGAGCTGATGGAACATCAGACAAGACCATAAAGTTTTCCATCAGCTAATCATAGAATCATTTTGGTTGGAAGAGACCCTTGGGATCATCGAGTCCAATCATCAGCCCTACTCTACAAGTTCTCCCCTACACCAGATCCCTCAACACCACATCTAATCTACTCTTAAAAGTCTACTCAGGAATGGTGACTCCACCACTTCTCTGGGCAGCCAATTCCAGTGCCTGACCACTCTTTCTGTGAAATTTTTTTTTCCTAATGTCCAGCCTAAACCTACCCGGCTGCAGATTGCAGCCATTCCCTCTCGTTCTATCGCTAATTGCCTGTGAGAAGAGACCACATTGCTGAATCATATTCAGATGCTTATCAGCCAGCACCCACAGGTCCTTTTCTGCCAGGCAGCCCTCAGCCACACCTCCCCAAGCCTGTAGCGATGCATGGGGTTGGTGTGGCCCAAGTTCAGGACCTGGCATTTGGCCTTGTTGAAGCTCATGCCATTAACATCAGCCCATTGACCCAATCTATCCAAGTTCCTCTGCAGAGCTTCCTTGCCCTCAAACAGATCAACACTCCCACCTAACTTAGTGTCATGGTGCTCTCTACATCCTTGTCTAGATCATCAATAAAGACATTAAACAGAAATGTCCCCAATACTGAGCCCTGAGGAACACCGTTTGTGACTGGCCACCAGCTGGATGCTGCATGAGCGGAATCAAATAATCACAATAGAGATTTGTGGGTGAACACATAGCAGAAGAAAATAGTTGGAAGACAAAGAGAAATGGTACGCAAACAAAATGTTTGAGTCATGCTTCTTTTGTTTTTAAAAAGCTCCAGTTTAATCACTTTGTCAGCTCCTTACCTTTGCACTTTTCTATCCCTGTTCTTTCCATGTTCCCTCTCACTTCCTCTGCTTCCCCCTCCACTTCCCTTTGCTGTGCTTCTTCATCTGGAAAGCCACAGGATGCTTGTCACTTGCCCATGAATCCCTGGATTCCCCAAGCTGTCTCCAGCCCTGCTGCCTGAAAGGTTCTGGTTTAAACATGTTCAGCGGGTAGCTTTGAAGATCACATGGCTCCAAGGGACCCTCCCAGTACCTGAGCCAGTGAATATTAACATTTAATATGGTGTGTGTGTCACAGGAATATGTTATGACTATAAAATCTACAGTCGTATGTTTGCTGTTTCAAATGTCTTGCTTTAGACAGCAAGATGAAGAGATTCGGTTACCCTAAAGTTAAAGTGATTGTGTATTAGCTGGACTTAAAAGTGCTATGTCTGTGATTTTTGTATCTGTGCATGGATTGAAGTCAGGCTGTTTCTTTCAAGCACTGCTTCTGCAACCCGTGCTCCTTCATTCAAGTTCCTTAAAGGGTGCTATGGCCACCTTAAATTCCAGTTGCTAAAAAACCAGTAACACATGGGTAGTTTCTTAGCTGTTACTTACCAAAACAGTTCCATTTTATGAAATGCAGACCTGTAGTGTTTATATTTGGATTTTTCAGACAAGATATAGACCATCTTTTAACACAAATTATCTTGTCAACACCTCTCCTTCCCTTCATGGCCACGTAGTCCAGACCTTCCATTTAGAAATGACAAAACAATTTTTAAGAGCTGTTTATATAAAAAAAGAGAATTACTGATAAAAAGCCTGCTGGATTTCATTAAAATGAGAAAGAGATGGAAGTACGTAATCCCTCAAATCTCAGCAAGTTCCGGACACTACCCTGAAAGCCTTGTGGAGCATCTCTGACTTAATTTTGTCAACAGTGTTAGTTTTCTAGGAGAAATTCCTTCCAAGTAAGAAAGGTTAAGCAGTTTTGTCTCAGTTCTTATCTACGGTGATGAAGCTTTATGTTGCCCTCTGTCTCCAAAGCAGGCAATGCTAGACAGGAGAGGAGTAATGCACAAGTAGGAGGTATTCACCAGGGAGCTCTAAATCACTCAAATAGTAGCTTCCTCCTCTTGTGTCCTGAGCCACTTCTGGAAAAAAATCTGTTCCTGGCAATCCTGGCCTGTTGTATGGGCCCAGCAAGGTTCATTGCTGATCTTGTAAATTAGAACAGCCACTACACTTCCCTAATTCACATTAGTTTCCTAGCAGGCCCTGTATCAAGAGGTCACAGCACTAATTGAACTGAGTGCTTCTTTTTCCTTTGAGTGTCTCTTCGCATTTGCTGAACTATGCTGGATGTGTGCTTTGTTTCATCTCAGTTAGGCATACCTCCAGAGAAGCCAAAAAACTTACATCAGTGAGACATGAGCCAGGATATTTGCATTTTTTATGTGAACTTTTTTTATTTACTGCATAAGTGGTAAGATCATTGAAGAAACATGTCTGAAGATGACTCTTTTATTTACTTTTCCTTATAGCAGTTCTAGTATCTTAAATTATTATAGTAACAGCTATGAAAAAAATGTTACAGAGTTAGTTTGTATCTCTCTATATGGAGAATTTGTGTAGCCTGTGACTTGTTGAGGCTTTTTTTTTTAATATACTACATATTTTGCGGCTTAATCACTCATGCATTATGTGAGAACACATGATGGTCACTCTCTAAGAATGCAAATGCACATTACTACATAACCAATGAGTTTAAGGAGCTGAAGTGGGATTATCATTGAACTTCACATGCAGGGTTAACTGAGTTATTTTATTTGTGACACTTTATATGTTTTCTCTCACAGATTTTTCATACTTCCCTTCCTACCAAACCATGGGGTTTGCCCTTGATTTTCCCTTGTGAAATTGAAAACAGTAATCCAGGAAAAGATCTTGTTATTGGACAAGGTGCTAATAAATCTCAATGCTGCAGTATCGCTTTGAGTCTATTGATTACTACTACTGTCCATTTACTGTAGAATGTTACACAATGGCTATTACAGTTTTCACAACTCTCAGTCTAATTATGCGGTCTTTTATTTTTCAAGTACTATAAAATTTTAGTGGCATTTACCCTATTAAAATATCCCTTCTTATTTGCTTCAGGACTTAAATTCTGTACTGCTTGATCAAAGAACATTTACTCTTATATTTCAGAGAACAATAGGTTATGTGGGAGGTAGTTCTTATTCCTGAAAACAACCTTCATTTGCAGAAATATAAATTTCTTATGAAGTCTTTGAAGTCATAAACCTTGTGTGAACTTTGTTCAGCTTAGACAATTCATTTCAGGGAAGTTAAATTAAGAGAAGCATGATCAAACAGTTAAAATGTTAAACTTAAACTGCATCTCTTGCATTTATGATAGTGGCCCCATATTTGTGATCTGTAAATGACTGATGAGATATACATGCCTCAGTTTCTTGATCTGTATTACAAAGGTCAGAGATAAGTTCTATGTGCTTCATTAGAGTGTTGAAGGGCCTACATTTAAAGACGCCCAAACAAATAATCCAAAAATCCGCCTGATCTTGTATTTTGTCCAGTGAGAGTTCAAAGTTGTGAAAAAAAAAATCTAATTCTGTACATATAGTACACTGAAATGAATTTCAAGTTCATTAGTAACAAATCCAAGATTTACCAAATATTGAACAT
>VZTM01012105.1:2061-13616 GCA_013400555.1 Jacana jacana | reverse complement strand
TATGGCTTTAAAATAGCAAATATCTCTCCTAACCAAGATTTAATTTTTTCTGTTACCTTATAAATTCTAATTGAGATTACACAAAATCCTTTGGAATACAAGCCAAAATGTACTTCTGGTCTCAGAGGTAGGACTTAAAGCTATAATTTGAAGATGAGGTTTTGGGCACTGGCCTTCCTTTGAAGAATTTTTTTCTTTTTTTTGGGTAACTAATGCTTGATTACATTTCTGAGACAGGTACCAATCTAAACCTTTCTCTGCACAAATACTAGAACTTACTTTCACAAATTCCCCTAAGCAGTTTACTGAATGCTAATTGTAATTTCAGAAGCTCAGTTGTTAAAGCTGGTAACGTGTATGTGACATAATCCAAGCCGAACCATTCTATGATGCTAAGTGGATATTTGCACATTGAAAGGACAGAGCATCCGTCTGGCTTTTGTTTTCCATATGTACCAGAAGAGAATAAATTGAGAGATGTAACCTTGTGATTTTTCATACCCGTTTCCAGTAATACGTTAACAGTCTAAATATCTATCTTGTGTATGTATCATAAAATGCATTCACAACCAACCGCTCATTCTTTCTGTCATATCATTTTAAAACATTCTTTTTAGGTCACCTGTTAGATTTATGAATTCTCAGTAAGTGAAGTAAGACACATGCTCAGCCAAAAAACCCAACCAACCAAAGGCACATCTGAAGACCTAGTCCTCACACCTGATGTGTAGTTTTCAGTGGCTGTATGGTGCTATACTGACAGCCATGAAATCCTACTAATCTTAGCACAGATATGATTCCTTTAATCTTCATAGTTCTATATTAATAATCAATGCCTGTAGACTCAGTTTTAAGACAGAAAAAAATCACCAAACCTCCTTTTTTTTCTGTACCAAATTCTTGTGATTAAAAAGCAGGATTTAGAGAATGGCTGTTGTTTCTTTCTTATAATTATGATTTTACTTTTAAAGTCAAGCCTAGATACATCTCAGATATTGCTCTTCAGTGAAGTTGTGCCAGACATGAAGAACACCACTCACTTCCCACCCTAGGCTTCACCTTGAGTTTAATGAGGCTTTTAAGTCAATTTAGAGGGCCTCCTGAAATTTAGATTATAATTGAGCTCTAACTGAGGTAATAATATGGTTTGCTCTGCAGTATGGCTGCAAGATAACTTTGTTCATATAACTAATTCTCAAATACTTGCCCAGACCTGAGCCAGGGAGGAATTTGTGGGGGCTCGTTTATGGACATGCGCAAAACACTGGGACAACTCACTGTTACCTGCAAAGGAGAGTTGTGGTACTGTTTCCTCAACAAGGAATTTGTGTCCTAATTTAGGTTTTCGGTACACTTAAATAATATGTATTTCATGTAGTTTAAAACTGTTGTAACTTTTATTTATGTGGACACAGACAACTATCCCATTATGCAGCACGTACATGACAACAAGGTGATCAGGCCCGGTGAGGACTTATGAAAGGCAGGTCCTGCTTGACAAACCTGATCTCCTTCTATGACATGGTGACCCACTTGGTGGATAAGGGAAAGGCTGTGGATGTTGTTTACCTGGACTTCAATAAAGCCTTTGATATTGTTTCCCACAGCACTCTCCTGGAGAAACTAGCTGTCCATGGCTTGCACAGGAGTGCACTTCACTGGGTAAAAAAACTGGCTGCATAACCAGGCCCAAGGAGTTGTGATGAATGGCGTTAAATCCAGTGGTGGCCAGTCACAAGTGGTGTTTCCCAGGGCTCAGTATTGTGGCCAGTTCTCTTCAACATCTTTATCAAGCGTCTGGACGAGGAGATTGAGATACATTTGCTAAGTTTGTGGATGACACCAAACTGTGTGGGAGTGTTAATCGGCTTGAGGGTAGGATGGTTCTACAGAGGGATCTGGACAGGCTGTATTGATGAGTCCAGGCCAATGGTATGAGGTTCAACAAGGGTCCTGCACTTAAGTCACACCAGCCCCATGCAGCCCTATAGGCTTGGGGAAGAGTGGCTGGAAGATGCCTGGCAGAAAAAGACCTGAGGATGTTGGTCTGCGACCTGGGGATGTTGGTCTGCAGCCAGCTGAATATGAGTCAACAGTGTGCCCAGGTGGCCGAGAAGGCCAATAGCATCCTGCCCTGTATTGGTAATAGTGTGGCCAGTGGGACTAGGGAAGTGATCATCAACGCTAGTGAAGCCCCGCCCTGGGTACTGTGTTCAGCTTTGGGCCTCTCACTACAAGAAAGATGTTTTGATTCTGGAGTGTGTCTAGCGAAGGGCAACAAAGCTGGTGAGGGGTCTGTAGCAGAAGTCTTATGAGAAGCTGTGATTGTTTAATTTGGAGAAAAAGAGGCTGAGAGGAGACCCTGTCACTCTTTAAAACTACCTGAAAGGAGGTTGTAGTGAAGTGGGGGTCTGTCTCTTATCCCAAATAACAAGTGATAGAACAAGATGGAATGGCATCATGTTGCAGCAGTGAATGTTTAGGATGAGTATTAGGAAAAATTTCTTCACAGAAAGTGCTACCAAACACTGGAATAGACTTCCTGGGGAACTGCTTGAGTCACCATCCCTGGAGGCATTTAAAAAATGGGTAGGAGTAGGGACATGGCTTATTGGTGGACTTGGCAGTGTTAGGTTTATGGTTGGACTCAACGATCTTAAAGGTCTTTCCAACCTAACCGGTTCTGTAACTAAAGGTGGTAGTTAATACAAATCCTATAGGTGCCCCTTTTTGCTTGACAGGCTCTTCACCATAACTGTCTTTATAAGTGAAATAGGAAGGTAAATGGGAGAGCGCTTGGGGTGTAGATTCTTCAGGAGGAAGCTCTTGTCCTGTTTATTATTGTCTCTAGAAATAGCTTCTTCCAAGCACTGCAAAGAGGATTTGGGGATTCAGGTGCTATGTAAAACAGCAGAGCAAGGTCTAAGGGACTCGTGGAAGCAACTTTTAGGTCTCACACAGGTGAACCAGAAAGCTTTTAATGATGGATGTCTTTTGGTCTTTCTTGTTTTTCCGAATCTGCTTTGCCACTACTGCATCTTAGAACAGAGGCTGCAGATGAGAATGTGGTGGGGTGGGATTGGCAGAGAAAAAGGTGTCTAAATTGAATGGAGGCTCCTGAGGTACAATGGGAAGGATTTGGCCCTAACTGTCACGTGCACTATTCAGAACTGAGTGTAATAATTGCAGCATGCAGCCTATGTGGTGTTATACTTTCTGTGTCTCTCCTTTGGACACATCTTCTAAATTGTCACTAGACTGCCTCAGCAGTCTTAACTACCTAGTTTTTATATTTGCCTCGCTCAGTGGCTTGCTTTGGCTCAGGAGAGACTAACTGGGGAGCTGGCAGTGCTATGGATACACTCATTTCTTTTCATGATTCAGAGATCTGCAGCAACTCCATCAAAAAGAAAAGAATCCTTATATAACCAAATAAAATGTGAGTTGAAAACAAGGTTCTTGATTTATCTAAAAACATTCGCTAAAAGTACTTCATTTCTTTTAGTGCTGCAATAAAATAATTTTACAGTTAGTAACATATAACTTACAGGAGTGACAAATTTGGTACTTAAAAAATATTTAGGTTAAAAAAACCTGTCACTTCTAGTAAGTCATTTTTAGAGTGTAATCACTTTAATTCTCCTCTCTAATTTTATCACCAGGAGACAAGCTCTGAGCCCCCTAACCTCCTGTAAAAATCTTTGTGCTGCTGCTTGTTGTGACTCCCAGTCGGAATGACAGAATGGGGATCGAGGCTGGCTTGGCTGGTCTAGGAATGAGGGAAACATTTCTTAGTATCTAGCAGACTAAGTGGTAGATAAACATTGTTAACGTCAGGTCACTTGAAGTCTAAGTTTAACATAAACCACTAACTTGTCAGGAAATACAGCATGAAACTTATGACCTGTTCAACTTGGTCTGGGAAAAACTGTAAGCGTATAGTGCCAGTAATGTTGTACTGGCACAATTTTTAATTTAAAGAGTTGTTTACAGCCCTGCAGGAGACAGGCTATTTGAGCTGTACTCAGAGTATCTGTTCTTTTAGTGCAATCTTACATAGTTATAGTACAGCAAAGTATGATTTACATTGTAGTGTTACAGATTAGCGTCACTGAGGCAATAGTGGCCAGTGAGGAGGGGAGTACAAAGTCTTGGTCGCACGCTAATCCAGCATCACTGGAGTCCAGAAACAACGCGTCCTGCTGCGCTTTGCTTTTCCCCATGCTTTTCATGCATTAAGAAATCACCAAAGCTAAGAAGCTTTTTAGTGCACCATTCCTATGTTATTGGAGTTTCATACATTTTGTGGGTTTTATTGGAAACTTCATCAGAAAGCTCAGCCTGTGCTGGGAAAAATAAATAGGAAGCCTTTTAATTTACTGAATTTTTATAATAGGATCTCCATTAGAAAAGACAAGAACCTCGCTTTTACCTTGAGCTCACATTTCAAGGATGTGAATTTTTCTAGCTTTTAAACACTCTTCTCTCCTTCCATTATATTAGTCTTGGATTTTATAGTTCCAAGATCCAGGCATCGAGTTAGAAAGGCATAGATTTGAGTCTTTACTTCCAGAATTGATTCTGCTTCAAACTGACTGATTATCTGTTAAAAAGATATGCAGAATTTTGGGGGAAGACACAGGAATCCACATCTCTCTGTCCTTAGATAACCATAGCAAAGGTGACATGTATATCATGCATTCCCGGCTAAAAATTCATCAGTGTCCACACAAAGGTGGCTAGAGAATTTCCCCCTCCCTTTCAGGTATGTTCCCTTTTAAGAAGTACTTCTGGAGGCAAGAGATGTGGATTGGAGTTTTCTAAGGGTGAGCTAAAATGGGAGCCAAGTGTCCTCCTTCCTATATGAGAATTTTTATGAAATTATAGTCAGCATCACAAGTTCCAACCTGAAAGCAAAGGTGTCAGTTGTGTTCTGTGCTATGCTCTGCAATGTTCAGGCATGTTCCGTTTGCTCTGAGGGTAGAGAACCTCTTTGTGTTGTTTCTTTGAATTTTGATAGATTTAGAGGGATATTAACCCACCACCCCAGAATGCTACTGTGTTTGAGTTTACACACTGATGGAATAAGAGCAAAGAGTTCTAGATATGTCATGATAAGCAGCTGCTGAAGTGAGATTTTCTACATCCTTTTCTTCGAGGTTGTTCCCTATATTCCACTGAACTTCAATTAAGAACTAAATTACTAAGTCTTGACCCTGTCTTTAGTTCTGATTTATATTGAGAATGTGTTTTACATATCGGAAAGAGAAAGCATGCGTAACTGACATAAGTTATGAATAAGAGGAAAGCAGTGCTTTTTTATTTAGATTACTATGCAAGACATTTTCCTTTCACTGGTAATGTTTTTAAAATATAATCAGACTTTTTCATCCAGGAGAGCCTTGATTCAGGGAGACATTAAGTATTAATGTATCAATAATTAATTAGTATTTATTAATTAATAACTATGAATAATACCACTATTTAGAATCATAGAATAATTTAGATTGGAAGGTACCTCCAGAGGTCATCTAGTCTAACCCCAGCTCAAAGCTAGGCTAACTTAAATCAGGTTGCTGAGGACCTTGCACTGTCAAGATCTGAAGATCACCAAGGATGCAGTTTTTGCAGACTTTTTCAACAGAGATTAATGTTTGATTTGCTTGCTTAGCTCTTCCCATGTTGGCCTACCTTCTGTTACAGAAACTTAAAATTTTCCCTTTTTGAAACTTGTGTCTTGCTACTTGTCTTCTCCCTAAGCACCTCCAATAGGAGAGTGGCTTTGTGTTGTCTTTTCCCTTCCATTATATATTTGAATACAGCAGTTAAAACCCTACTCTTCCTGTCTTAACACTGGTCATCCCAGTTATCTCAGCCATCCATTGCTGCAGCCTCCTGGCTGTACTGTGGTCTTCCACCAGACTCATTCCAGTACATGTGTGTGTGTCCTGCTTATAAACTCCTACAGAGCCCAGGATGCAATGGCCTCCATTGCTGCAAGACTACATTGAAGGATACATGTCCAAATCGTCTACTCATGAGTTCTTTTTAGCAAAGCTACTTTGCAGTTGGGCAGTTCCCAACCTGTACTGTTGCATAGGGCTAACCTGTCCCCAGTACAGGACTCGGCATTTGTCTTGGTTGCAGTGCATGCAGCTTCTGTCAGCGTGTTTCTCCAGGTTGTTGTGCGCCCTCTTGATTGGCAGCCTTCCTTCCTCTCCAGTGATTCTCAGCTGCTCCCACCAATCTGATATCATTTGCAGACCTGGTCCTGTTGTCCAGGCCATTAATAATGATGTTGAAAAAGCATTGGCCCCAGAACTGACCCTTGGGAGATGACATTAGTAATTCCATCTGCCCTCCAGCAGGACTTACTTTGTACTGCTGCTCACAGTCCTTAGATTCAGTGGTTCAGCCAGTCTTTTACCCACTTTGTAATCTGTCTATCCACCCGATCCATATTTTACCAATGTGTTTTTGAGAATACTCTTTGGAAAGCCTTTCTAAAGTTCAACAATATCTGCTGCTGTCTCCTCACCTGCTAAGCCAGTCATCTCATTATAGGAAGCAGTGAGGTCAGTCAGGAATGATTTGCCTTTAGCAAATCCATGCTGGATGTTCTTAGCCACCTTCTTTTCCCATATGGGCCTAGTCATCACAGTGAGGAAGATTTGCTTCATACTCTTCCCAAGATTATAGTCTGGGTTGAAAAACCTGTAGTTTCCTGGAACCTCCTCCTTACATTTCTTGATGGTTGGTGTCACATTTGCCCGTTTCTATTCATAGAGCAGCTTCCCTCCCAACAACCTCTACAGCATTTCAAAGGTGATGGAGAATAGATTCATAGTGACACTGGCCAGCTCCCTCACTATTCTTGGATGCAGTCCCTCTGGTCCCATGAACATGGGACATATATCTGATTTTCTTAAATACTCCCTTAGTTAGTCTTCAAGTCCTGTGTATCAGGAACTTGAGAAGCCCAATGGCACATCTTAGAGGTAGAAACAGAACTGAAGACAGTTAATGCCTCAGTCTTTTTCATGTCCGTTGTCTCTGTGATCTCTCTCCCACTGAGTACAAAGCTCACATTTTTCTTAATTTTAATTTTTTTGCCTGTGTTTCAGCAGAAGTGTACCTTGCTGCCCTTCAAATCTCTCCCTATTTTCAACTCTAGGTTAGAACAGCATTTTAAGAAATACTTAGATGGTCTTTTTAATTTTGTTTTATCTAAATGTAGTCATCTATAAGTTAGTTTAAGCCAGTCTTTAGTCAATGGAATGAGATAAGCACCTTTAATTATTCCATTTTAAGATAGTTATCTACAAGAAAGGGGATAATTCTGCTTCTTGGAACATGTCTCAGTTTACTATAGACAGAACCTGGATGTGTAGGCTTATACTTGACATCAAGTCTTTAGGTAGTGGGAGTTAAACTGTCAACCACATTTTAAATGGTTAACTTTTGAATTCTATTTACAATTAAAATAAAAGATGTGCTCGAGTTCTCTTCTGAACTGAGAGATTCCTTAGTAATGTCAGAGTAACAAGTGTAGGTTTTCCCATTTGATCCTAATGGTAATAGTTATCATGGAATAGTTCGGGTTGAAAGGGACCTTTAAAGACCATCTAGTCCAAACTCCCTGAAATGAGCAGGGACATCTTCAACTAGATCAGGTTGCTCAGAGCCCCGTCCAACCTTACTTTCAGTGTTCCCGGGGATGGGACGTCTGCCACCACTCTCAGCAATCTGTTCCTGTGCTTTACCACCCTCAGAATAAAAAAAAATCTTTCTTATATCTAGCCTAAATATGTCTTCTTTTAGTATAAAACCCAGTACCCCTTGTCCTATCTCAAGAGGCTCTACTGAAAAGCTGATTACCATCTTTTCTGTAGGCCCCCTTTGAGTACTGCAAGGCCCCAATAAGGTCTCCCCGGAGCCTTCTCTTCTACAGGCCGAACAACCCCAACTCTCAGCCTGTCCTCACAGTAATGGTCCTTCAGCCCTCTGGTCATTTTTGTGGCCTGCCCCAGAAAGTTCACATCTTTCCTGTGCTGAGGGCTCCAGAAGTGGACACAACACTCCAGATAGGATCTCAACAGAGCAGAGTAGAGGGGCAGAATTACCTCCCTCAACTTGCTGACCATGCTTGTTTTGGTGCAGCCCAGGATACAGCTGGCTTTCTGGGTTGTGAATGCGCATTGCCAGGTCACATCCAACTTTTCATCCACCAGTACCCCCAAATCCTTCTCGGCAGGGTTGCTCTCAATTCCTTCATCTCCCAACCTGTACTGATAACAGGAGTTGCCCCAACCCAAGTCCAGAACCCCGCACTTGGCCTTGTTGAACCTGATGAGGTTCACATGGGCACACTTCACCAGCCTGTCTTGGGTTCCTGTGGATGTTAACCACACCAGTCTGTTGTTGTCTGAAAACTTGCTGAGAGTGCATTCAATCCCACTGTCTATGTCATCCATAAAGATATTGAATGGTGCTGGTCCCAACATGGACTGCTGAGGGACACATTTATCACTGATCTCCACCTGGACATTGAGCTGTTCAGCTGGATGTTAACATCCAACCAATTCTGTATCCGGCACATGCTCCACCTACCAAATCTATATGTTTCCAGTTTGGACAGAAGGATGCTGTAGGGGGCTGTGTCAAAGGCCTTATAGATTTCCTGATAGATGACATCTATAGCTCTTGTCCACTGGTGTAGTTACTCTATTATAGAAGGCCACTAGGTTTTCCTGTTATTTGTGTTTAGTTTTCAGGATCATAAAATAAGACGGGTTAAATACCAAAAAAAAGGTAACTGGGGACAAATTCTGGTACTCAAAGTTCAACATTGACTAACTTAGGTAAATATATGTTTAGCATTTTTGTTTCATATGAAATGTATTTGAATGCACACTGAATGGCCAACTCTAATAATATCAAGACACTTTCAACGAAGTCATCCTTGTCCCGAGACTGCAGCAAAAGAGTACCAAAATGGTTTTGAATTGTTTATAGGGAGGTTATTTTGAGTTAACTTACAAAGAAATAAACCAAAATGTCGTAAAATTTGTTTCAATATGGCAGAAACCCCTTATGAATATCTGTAGAGTTCAGGTGCCTTAAATCTTATTTTCTTCTTTTGCACAGAATTGCTTCATGACCAAGTAAGTCACATAGGGGAAATTTGTCTCTAAATTTGAATAGCAAAGTTCTTTCTGCCTACTTGAAATGTCTACAGCACAGACTGAGAAACTGCAATTGCAGTTATAGTCTTTGAGGATGGTAGGTTACCCAAATTCTGGAACTCATGGTCATATCCATAGGCTATCTAAATAAAGATAAAACTGTAGATATTTTTATTTTATTTTTTTTTTCTCCCAGATTTATGTTCCAGTCTGTGTGTAAATGCATTGCTTCCTGGGGTTTTTGAGGCTATGTAACTAATGTTTGTAACATGAGCGTTGTTTATTACAAAAATAATCATGCACCCTGAACCTCACTAGAGGTACAAAGTCATCAGGAATATAGGGAATAGTTTTTCTACAGGTTTTATGTTGTGTTGGAACCCTATTCAGTTAAAACAACCGGATGACAGCTCTTAAGATGAAAATAATGCATTGGTTCAGTGCTGAACCATTGATGATATTGTCTCTATAGGGCTCAAATATGTAAAGTGGAACATGTTTCCAGATCTACCACAAGTGGTCAGACACTCTGAGGAAGGTCATCCAGTGAGCTGTTTCCATTATGACATTAATGTAGTGTACGATGCAGTCCACTTTCCTATATATTGGATGCTATGTGATTGTGTTAGTCTCATTTTCTCCTGGAACATCTTTTATTAAGTTGCATAAATCGTGAGAGCGCAGTAGCCATGAGTCACACTCCTGCTTGTTCACCAAATTTGTTGCAGGTAGCCACAAGCTGTATGACCATTTACTAGAGGAGTTATATTTGAAACATGTAGTAGAGGATTTTTTGTTGTCTGTGGTTTACCTTAAATGTAAAGGCACTTACTTCATTAGGCTGATGTGAATAGCAAGCTAATGCCTCATGCTCTGTTAAAACCTCACATTTGAGAGAGTATTAAATAAAGTTATTCTTCAAAGTCTCTGATTCTTTTGCAGAAGGAACACTTGAAAACATTTAGTGTTCAGTGTTCGATATTTTTCCCATCTCCCTTCTCTTAGGGGTGTTGTTTCTACTTGACATCTGTGCACTGATGAATGTAAATTCTGCTTTAATAATAGTTGCATATGCAACTGCTTCTGCATCAGGATGACAAAATATGGTGTATACTGTCTTACTTAGTTTATCTTTTATGTTAAGTTTCAAATCAGTATCTTTAATATAGCAATGAGTTGAATAATAAAGTTGCTTCATACAATGACATTATTGAGAAATCTAACTAGTCTTTTTTTACTAAAAGTTAAATTAAGTTTCTAAACTATTTGAAATTAAGTCTTCTCCATAAAAGACGTAGGGAAACGATAGATTCATAAAATTCATAACTTAAAAGGCAAGGAAAAAAACATCAAAAATCTGACTAGCTGTAAAGCAAAAAGTACATTTTGGGCAGAATTTACTTACGGTTTGAAGCATAGCATATGCTTAAAACAGTATCCTATCCTATATTAATTCATGTTGAAAGGGACCTTAGGAGGTCTCTGGTCTAGTCATCTTCTCAAAGCATGGTTGGCCCTGAGATCAGAACAGGTGAATTGGATCTTTAAAATCTCCAGGGATTTAAAAATAGTAAAAAGTTTCTCCTCGTATCCTGTGTGAACCTTTCTTCTTCCAGTTCATGGTCATTATTTTGCCATCCTGGCATGCATCACTGTTAAGACCCTGGGTCCACCTTCTTGATGACCTCTTGATATTGCAAGGCTGCTGTTAATACTCCCTTGCAGTCTTCTCGTCTCCAGGGTGAAAAAGCCCAGGTACTTCTCTATCTTCCTTACTACCCTGGGTGCTCCAGAAACCTGTCCACTTTGATGGCTCTCTGCTGAACTTGCTTCAGGCTTGCTTCTTATAATGCAATGCCCAAGACTGAGTTTAGTACTCCAGTTGTCTAACTAGTAGGGGGGGATAATTGCTTCCCTCAGTCTACTGGCTGTGCTTGTTAGTAAAGCCCAGGATGGTTTTGACTTTTTTTTGCTCTTGGCTTCATATGTTGGCTCATGTTCAACTTTCTGTCAGTAGATACCCCCTAGGTTGTTACTAGCAGAGTTATTCTCCAACCAGGCAGTGCCTGTACCATTTGCAAACCTGGGACATTGTGTTTGTCCTTGTTGAGTTTCATGAGGTTCCTGTAGCCTATTCCTCCAGATTGTCTCGGTCATTCATGACAGTGTTGCTTTTGAGTGGATTCACTCCTAGTTTGGCATCATCTGCAAATTTGATGACAAGTGCATCCCAACCTCTCCTCCAGGTCATTGGTAAAGGTATGAAATAACACAGTTCCTAGCATAGATACTGCAGTACTCTACTTCTTATCAGACTCCAGGTTTAGTATGACCCAATGACTACCAGTTGAGGCCTGCTATCACAGAATC
>VZTM01012104.1:216824-289541 GCA_013400555.1 Jacana jacana | reverse complement strand
TGGCCCTCCACTGGACCCACTCCATTTCTTGACAAATGTAATCTCAGGGCGAAGCAGGCATAAAACTAAAGGCAATTTAGGCTAAACTGCTACTTAAGATTTCAGAAATCAGGATGACAAGAGAGAGCAGTACTTTTCATCTCCTTCCTCTTCGTTCTGGCAAATCAAAGACCTGCTCAAGCTGGAGTTGAGTGTGGGAATTATTTTCCCCCTGCTATTCAGTGCTATTCCATTTTCCATGATTTCAGAATTCCTGGCTGGACTGACGAGCACGAGTGTGACTGAATGATTCCATCTGCACCACAAACAGGCATTCTGACAAACAGAAGGCCTAGAAGAAGTAACTTCTTACCGTGTCTGTATTAGACGCCCCGAGAGTACCCGTACTGCCTCTGGGCCCCTCTTTCCCAGTTGCTGATTCTGTGGCACCATTTCCTCTGATAATTTGGGCTTCTTCAGGATAAATGACCTAGTGTCTGTGTGCACCATCGATTCTGCATCATAGTAATCTGAAATGGGAGAAAAATTACACAGAAAAGAGGGAAAATAAGGTTGTGGTTGCACCCTTAACTTACAGATTATTTTTAAATATTAATTTAAATGGCACACCAGCTAATTTTGGTTTGTTTTCATGTCTTACTAGTACCTTCCAGAAACCATTTTTACTTCTTTGCTAACTCCCCAGAAATGGATCAACAGAAGGCACAGACCACATGAGGCCAGACCAGGAACCTGTGTAACTGGAATGGCTGTGCTGAAACAGCACTGAAGGTGTCCACACAGCCCCTGAATCTCTCAGACTTTGAACACCTAATAATGCTTCTACTCCTTACAGATGTACAAACTCAAAAAGACTAGAAAACAGTGTAATTAGCTGAAAAAGAAGTTCTATTTGAACATTCACTGACCAGTAGTGTCCAACTTCAAAACAAAAAATGACAAGACTTCACCTTGAGTCACTTGCAAGGTATCTTCAATCACAGGATCAATCTGCAGCCGGGAAGAGAGCTCCTTTTGTTCAGCTCCTACATAAAACCAGTAATTAGAAGCGTGTTCCATTGCATATTGAAATGAAAGTATAGATTTAAGGACTGAAACATACTCTTCTAATTCCCTCAATAAAAATCCCCAACACACACCTCCACACTTCCAATAAAAAATTGCCCATCTCATTGTTATGAGCCCCTTCCTCGTTGTTTCAGAAATAGGAACAAGTCCTCTCCAGCCAGATGGGATGGTAAACCTTAAATTACCCAAAGACTCCAGTCTTTCCCATAACCACTGCTCAGTACAAGCTAGGTCTGTGGGGACAGCGACTTATTAACACCAAGTTCTTCCTCATTTGTAGAGACATTGATTGCTCAGAGAAAACACACAGAGGAAAGCAGGTAACTATGAGGGACTACTTTACAGTCTTAAAAGAGGGGAAGCACATCAGAACAGCATTGTTCTACATTCGACTTAGGCTTTGTGTTGCTTCCTGTAGGTTTCCTATCCAGCAGTCATTTCCATTTCCGTGGCAAAAGAGCAAAAATATTTGGCTAAATATTTCTGTATATGAATTCAAAGACTGATAAAGCTGCTGCTTGCACACTTTACAGATACAATTTCAAATATTTTATCATAGCAGAAAGATCCCCAAAACATCTATGAGATAAATAAGAGACTGAAAAAAGTTAGTTTTTTTTTTAATAATGAATGTTATTAAAAACATACCTTAACAATCAGCGTGACCTGATGTAACAAAGACCTTACTCAAACCAAATTTCACTCAACAATCTAAGTATCTCAACACTTAGCAATAGTAAACTAACTTCCTACAGAACCATTTTTCCATCAACTCACTTCTATTGACTTCTTGTAAGCAACACAAGCACACACACACACATTTTCTTTGTAAAATAAATCATGCTGAAAAGATACTTTGATTGCTTTTAAATGTTGTGCCATTTTCCTGTGGGAATTTCATAACAGAAGTAAAACCAAAGAGCACTGTTCACACAGTTAGCCTGGCATCAGCTGTCCTGTTACAGCAAATATGGTACTCCAGTAGTTACACCAAAAAAAAAGCAAAGCATTAGAACCATTTGTGTGTAACAATTAGAATTTGTGTGTAACAACACGTCAGAAATAATCCTGCAATACTTCTTATGCTGCAAAATTATTCCAAATGTAGAGTACCTTCACTCTCCCACCTGAAGCTTCATGACAGAATTACTCCTACAAGATAGTAAGAAAAAAGAAAATGCAGAGGATGGGGAAAGGAGAAGTTACCCCACTATAAACGGATACTTTTGCTCACTGCATTTGCTTATGCAAAATTATTCTTCAGCGATACACCAGAAAGCTCCATCACCTCTTGCCTGTGCCTGTGTCTATGTGTGTGTGTGTGTGCCTGAGTCTACCTTACAGCCAAGCTTTAGAAAGCTTCTTGGGATCCAGGGCACTTCCACAGGCAACTTTCAATGCTGACTTAAAAACTAAAATTACTTCTTTTCTCCACTTGGCCTGTTGTAAAATGACATTCCCTGATACAAGCTTTTAAATAGATATTATAATATATAATAATAATATTCTTATCAGGTGACCTTGCATTCCTTCAACTGTCTGCTCCTTTGGCTCTTCTACTTGAAGTTGAGAACTCAGAGCAGGCAATCTGTTTTGCACATGGATTATTTCCAACTGAGATTCTTCTGGGCTAATTCGAGTTCTTGGTGCAACCGGAACGGTCTGTTTCTGTGGAACTTTAAATAAAGAGCCAATGGTAAATCATTTACATACAACCCAATCGCAGAACAGTACTGGTTTTAGATACGGTGCTAAAATAACTCTAATAAATTCCTACACACACAAAATGCCAAGCCTCTGTCTCCACATAAAGCTTCTCTAGCTGTAAAACCCTTAGTGTGGAAACACACTTATGCACATGCAAAGAGCACTCTATGAGGCACCTCAGAACACCCACTTGTAAGACAAAACAGGGTGAGAAGCATTATGGTTGGACTTGATCCCAAGGGTCTCTTCCAACCTGATTCTATGATTAGAATGGCATCAGCAAAGTGCTCCTGCATCCACTTTGACATGTAATTGATGTGGTACTTTCTGATGAATTAACGTATTTTGTAAACACGTTCATGTCAAAGGAAGATACACCTTTCCCACAGTCAGTTTGCAGGTTTTGAGAGAGTGAGAGCAAGCAAGAGATTATTGGATAGCTTTGCTCCAGATGGCACAGCAGTCACAATTTAGACAGCTTAGTGAATGCTCCTTCCCTGGCAACATGCAATGCTTCCCGCTAACACCACCAGGTTTATTAACACCCAGTTAACTGAAAGCACATGAGGTAACAGCTGGATTTGCCCTTCCCCAGCAGAGCCTCTCCTAGCTCAGAGAACTGAACACCTGCATGCAGGCAACTGCTCAGGTGCTGTGTCAACAGCAACTGAATACCCAAAGACTGAATAAAGACTGATTTATCATTGGGTGTGTTGTATATGGCCGCATGCTGTGGACAACCATCAACCTCCCAATACTTCTCATGCTTCCATATAGCATCTATACACTCCCCAGACTTACTACCTTGATTAGTGCATTTTAAGTAACTCTCTCCTCCCTTGTTCAGGCTTTCATAATTCATCACTGAAGATGAATGGCATGGTCACAGGGCATGGCAAATCCCTTACACGAACCACTGACATGCTATTTAACACTCTGCTTTATCTCTGTCTTCAGCTTGCATTTAGAAAGCAGGGATTGGAAATATTATAGCTTAGCACAAACAAAAATAATGCTAATTACCAGCAGAATAATTGGTTGTTTTTGTAACCGATTCCTGTGCTTCAGAGATTGCTTTCAGTATTAAATTCTTATTGGCCTGTTTTGAAGGTGGCAATGAAGGTCTAAGGGATACACACAAAAAAAATAATGAATTGTACATGAATTGTAACACCAACTGTATCCACAGTCATCAAAGGTATTTCAACAGGTTAACACAGTTATGCATAATACTGTTAGAAATCGTCAGCCAAGATCACTTTATCCATATTTGTTTTCAGTTTGTTAATCTATTCTCTGAGTGGATGGGAATCCACAAAACACTCTCAAAAATGGAAGTCCAGAGGTATTTCATCTCCCAGTGGAAGTTGCTGGAAAACCACGCTGCATCTGAAAGGCACAAACTCTGCCATCAATCGCTTCCCACACGTCTGCTACCACGTTTTTGTTGGCACTCCTAAACTGAAAACCAAGGCTATCAAAAACATATCAGTTGTAACAAAAAGCTTTCTGTTTGTCTTTGAACATCCACCAACAAGAAGGAAGTTTAAATCAGATGAAAGTTCTGTGGTGCTGGAGATAAATTCAGTAACGTGTACTGAATTAAACCACCTTAAACAAACTGGCACTACACCAGGAGAACCATCTCTTCCCTAGTTTCAATGTTCTTCCTCTTACTGTTGAAAATCAGGCACAAAGTCTTGATGTAATTTGACTGACACCTGACATTCACAAAGAATTAGGGAGGAGGAAAAAAAACAGAAAAATCTCCCAAGTCTTTTGGAAAGCTGAAATCCCCTTAAAGAACGAGTGATAATTGGTTTGAAAACTGTTAAACTCTTCCCCAAATAAACCCAAAGCCATTAAAACTCCCAGAAAATTATTTTACCACATTAAATATCTGGTCTAAAACGTGCCAACATTAATGTTCTTTTCCTAGTAAACCTTTCCCCAATAGCTTCAGATTTCACAACAGGCAAGAAAATCAGGGGGAAAAGCGGGTATAAACAGGCACGTCACCCATGGAGTTCTGAGATTATATAAACCCCATAAAAATAACCTACTGGATTTTGTCTGTTAACTTTCAAAACTGCAGTTTTCTCCCATTTTCAAAGCTTTTTGCTCATTAAATTCATTCTGGAAACCACACAGAATCACTGAGATCTTAAGTACCTTCTTTCTGGCTTTGCAGGCACGGACACGCTGCTGGAGATGCTCCCTGTTCGCAATCCATAATCTTCCTCCTCCTCCTCGTCTTCCCCATCATTACAGAACTTCTTCACTTTCACTACTGAGCTTACAACAGGCAACCGCCTCTTCCGGGAGCTTTCTTCCTGCAACAATCAGAGCAACCAAAAAAACTGATTTAGCATAAAACATGCATTAATAAAGCCAGCAAACAAAATATTGCAATTCTGCCCATAGCCAGAAGATGGAGAACGTCCACGCAGGTTGCATGAGCTTAGGGCTACCGTACTGACTGCAGAAAGAAGTGACAGCACCAGAGAACATGAAAATCAAGAGATATCTCTCGTTAAAAATGTAGTTGCAAAAGAACATTTAGAAAAGGAGTAGAAAAAAAGTTTAAAGTACAATTTATCCAACATCTATGGACGAAGCAGGGCTTTCCTAAAGGAACTCACACTACCCTTCGAGATGCAGCTGTTGAAATTCTGATGGAGAAAAGTGAAATCAGTACAAATGACTCTCTCCTCTGCACCAATTCTCATTTCAGACTATCTTAAGGACTAATTTCTAGCAGACTGACATATTCCAACCGACGCTAATAGCTATGCAGAGCCAGGATGGCCCAGCTGAGGCAGTGCAAGGTCCCTGTTCTGACAGCCTCTCACCACCACCACAGCACACGTGGTAGTGGCAGATGTAAATGCCAGGCTGTGTGAAAGCATAGGAGAAAGCCCACATCAGTAATTCCTGGTGGAACCATCACTCTGCACTCAACTGCACAGGAGCACAACGAGCCACCTGGGTGCCAGGTTTGTACACAGTAACCTTCAAATCCTGCATCCTCCAAGGAGAAATGTTCTAAGGGATGGACCTGAACTACACAGATACAGAAGATTCAGAGTAAAAAAACCTCAATACCTGAATAAATGATCTTTTTAACGGTAAAACTTCCCAAAGTACAAGAACTTGTCTAAGAAAAGGCAGAATACAGCAAAGGTCCACAGTTCCAAAAAATAATCCTGAAATAACTCTCTTCTGGATATTATTCATGAAATAGTAATAGAAGAAAATTACCACAAGGCCTTTTTTTAACATCTCTGAGGAGAGGTGTGACTGTCACTCATCAATGACTTATCTACCACCTTATTCTCATTCTCACTTCCCTGCCTTAAACACCAAAGACATCAGCACTTATCTCTGTGAAGCATCCTAGATTACCGAATAAAATTCGTCAGCCTTTTTACAGAACTAAGGAAGTAGCAGCAAAGCAGAGAACTACATAAGCAGTAGCAAACAGGTACAGCTGAAATACAAGGTATGTAAAATCCCTGCTTCATCACAGCATCAGCAGCCAGAACAACCTTCATTCCTCTCACAAAGGGCTCCACTAATTCACAGGGGTAGTCTTAAAACTATCAGCTGGGACTCTCAACCCTGCCTAGCTCAGTCTGGCCTCCAAAGCATGTGGGGCAGCAATCGCCTTCCTTTCAGCTTGTCCTTTTACAACATCCACCCCAAAGAATTCTTAAATGCCATGGTTCAAAACAGTAATAATAATAGAATCATAGAATCATTCAGGTTGGAAGAGACCCTTGGGATCAACAAGTCCAACCATCAGCCCTACTCTACAAGTTCGCCCCTACACCACATCCCTCAACACCACATCCCTCAACACCACATCTAATCTACTCTGAAACACAGTCAGGGATGGGGACTCCACCACCTCCCTGGGCAGCTGATTCCACAGACTGACCACTCTTTCTGTGAAAAATTTTTTCCTAATGTCCAGCCTAACCCTACCCTGCTGCAGCTTGCAGCCATTCCCTCTTGTTCTGTCGCTCATTGCCCGTGAGGAGAGACCAGCACCAACCTCTCTACAATGCCCTTTCAAGCAGTTGTAGAGAGTGATGAGGTCACCTCTCAGCCTCCTCTTCCTCAAACTAAACAATCCCAACTCCCTCAATCGATCCTCATAAGCCTTGTTCTCCAGGCCTCTCACCAGCTTTGTTGCCCTCCTCTGTACTCGCTCCAGCACCTCGATATCTCTCTTGTGCTGAGGTGCCCAGAACTGGACACAATACTCAAGGTGTGGCCTCACCAGTGCTGAGTACAGGGGGACAATCACCTCCCTGCTTCTGCTGGTCACACTACTCTTTATGCAAGCCAGGATAATCCTAAAGAGCAACATCTCCAGGGTTTAGAGACTAATGCATATCTAGCCTAGGTCTGAATAAACAGCATCCCCAAAATACCGATTCACAGGACTGTGTAAAGCTGGAGATTTACACAGCTCGTCCAGAAGATCATGGTGTTCCAATGATCTGCAGATGGAAATGATTGTTTCTGATTCATCATGTGCCTCATAACAACATGCTAACCTATTAGTCCAGCTAAATATGGCATGAAGTCGTACAAGCCAATTAACTCGGAGATGCAGCAACGTGTCAGGTGACGAAATCTCTTTTTATCAGCGGGACACCCAAAGAATGGGTATCACTGGCATCACTGACCAGTCCTTCCATTTGACTGGAAGTGTACACAGTCATCTGGGTTCCTCGCAAGTGCGAAACATTGCAATAGTTTAGATCGTACCAACCTCACTGCCTACTTTATCGGCACTAAGTTTGGAGGTGGGTCTGTAACTTTCTGCTAAGCTGCCAAACGCTTCTGGATTGCACAGCTGGCCTGTTTCCAAAGACCTGCAGCTTTGTGTGTCTAACTGCCGGCTCCCCTGTAAGGTGCCCTGTTGTGACAATCTGTGCACATGTACATGGCCATCTGCACTCCTGCTAGCTGGTGGTCGGTAAAGTTCAGCGGAAGGACGAGAAGAACCATAAGTTACAGTTACAATAGGTTTCTTCCGTGACAAAGGATTCTCCTGCACGAAGTTTAGGTCTTCATCAATTAGATCATCTGGTTCGGGTTTAATGTCAATTACAGCTTCAGAAGGTGACAGCTCCCTCAAAGGCTTGACTGTAGATGTTAAGCGGGACGTAGAGCCGTCTTCACAAGACTGCCTGGTAAAATAAGAAATTGCCAACAGTTAACTCATCTGCAAATAAAATTCTGGGAAATGAGAACCGTCTTTTAAACAAAGCCAGCAGGGAAGAACCATAAAGTTATTGTTGTTTATACAAATCTAACATACTGATCGCTGGTTTTACTTTGGTTAATTAATCTACACCCATCTGTCGCTTAAAAAAAACGGAACTCAATTCCTGATTTCATGTTTCGTACGCAACAAACTGTAGCAATGCTGTACCCTTCAAAACTACTTCGGTCTTTCCAACTATCTGTGCTTTTCTGAATGGCTACTGCAGCCACACAACTCCAAATGTGAGACCACATGTTAGTAAGTAACCAGCAGCCTCACCGTGAAGCAGCGTTCCTCTGCTCCTGGGAGCTCGTTGAAACTCTGGAGTCATTCCTTTCGGTCCGAGTGCTGGAAACTGCAAGAGGTGGCAGCGTACCCTCACGCCTCCTCTCGTCACTCACACATGAGCTGCTTTTGCTGGAAGGCAGGCTGCTCTCAAAGATATTAGATTCTGCAGATTTCACACTAGTTGGTTCTGTGGAGACAGGCACCTTTGGTTTTTATATCAAAGCACAGCAATACAGATTTTGCAGTAAATGTAGCTAAGAAACTGTAAACAAGACATCATGCAGGTCTGAAAGCTGTTTCAGCTGAAAACATCAGCAAGAAACACACAGAAATGAATTCTGGAGTCAGAAATAAATTCTTTACCTCAAAATATAAAGCAGGTCTAAAGAGTCAGGTCCCAAAAGACCATACACATTGAAAATGAACAGAAGAGCCAGCTAAGATCTTTTTTTCAAACTCATTAGACACACAACACAGAAAAGATAAACCTGCTCTCACTCAAAACTCATTTTCTTACTCACCAGTAGTCACAGATCGAAGCTTATCCAAAACACCATGAAGCCTGAAATAGATGGGGCACAGGGAAGGAAGCAAAGGAGAAAAAGGAAAGAGAAAAGAACTTTTAACTTCCATTCAGATCACCTTTCAGAAACAAACTGCCTTTCTCCTCCTATAACAAGCAGCTCATTCATCTAAGACTTTCAATCAACTGATATATGTTTAACATCAACAGGGAGGTTTTAATTATCTTGCAGTGATTATTCATATATGCAGGCAGTGTATCCATCAGATCCTCTACTTCTGGCATTTAGTTGGTTTATGTAATTAAAGCCAATACTTTCCACTCTTTCGCTACAATCAATGGTATGAGTTAAATGTATTTAAAATGAGTGATTCAAAAAACCTAGGGATAGGCTTGTACATAAAGTATGAGTATATATATATGTATTTCAGCTTATAGTATATAAGCTGAAAATTTTACTTTGTATTACAAGACTTTAATTACCTGGCAGAGTTAAATATAATTCTAAATACAAACCTAAGCATATACAGCTCACAGCATTTAATACACTCAGGATTTTTTCAATATGCTTTTTATATACCAACACAATTCTTAGAGACGTGTTGGTGAGCAAAAACATTTCAGCAAGGTACCATATTTGCCCTTTGCCTGTGAAAAGGGGCTATCTCCATAACTCACACTGAGCATTAGAAAGGAACTGAGGAACAAAAACATACTGAAATGTGGGAAAAAGAAGACTGTGTGTGAGTCTAAAAAAGGCTTGCACTCACCTCCTTATGAATTTTCACTAAAACACTCTTAAAAGTTTTGTCAACTGAGCTCTGCTGATGCCTATCAGTTTTCAGACTGGCTTCCAGATAACTGTGACCTGACACTTGGTCCGGAGTAAGAAGTGTTGGCCAAGCAGCAGGACTGCCAGCTCTGCCACAGAATTGCTCTGACACTTTGCCAGCTGACCCTGAATCACCAGCTACAGAGAGAAACCAAGGCAGGCAGACCTTGTTGAGTATTGTTTTTAGCCAGAGACCCAATGTTTAAAAATCTAAGTGTTCTGGGTTGCCTTCAGAAGAAATAAAATATAAAACTCTCAACTACAATGCTAGTTAACCTTTTTCCCACCAGTCCTCTTACAGCTTATTGCATAGGTTTTGTCTTGTCTTCTTTCCCATCATTCTTTTAACTAACACCTACCTCGTTACCTGACCAAGCGATCCGGCACTGAATTTGCATTTATAAACAACGGCGGATAGTGAATTGAGATTAAAAGCCTCGTTGCATTTGGAATTCAAACAGTTGTCAAAACCAGCAGGAGATAGAACACCTACATACAGCTGATATCCACTTGTAAATATATGTATATAAAAATTAATCCTGATTTCTCTTCCCTGCTGAGATTTGCTTTCTTTGCACTGCTATTATTTTTGTCAATTAAGTTTTATTTTTGTTTACAAAGCCACAAAAGTCTTTGTTGCTACATCTTGTTGCTATTTCTTACTGTGCATCAGGATTTAGTCAAAACCCTAGGAGTGGAGTTACCCCCATCAGCTTGTAAACCTCACTAATTTGTCCTACTGATTCCCAAACCTAGGAGAAAGACACTGCTATGGGGAAACCCGAAAGCTTTGCTGAGCCAGGCCACAAGAGGGAATAGAGAACATAGAGCCCTGTGCACCTTTTAAAAAAAAAAAAAGGGTGCTTGCTCAATTGTACTTCTTGTATTTTTGACAAATATCAGGAAAAAAAATTAAAACTTTGAAAGCAAGCTCAAATTCTATCCATACAAGTTACTGTCACGTGGAAACCCATCAGTTTAACTACCTAACACAGTGGAGTGTAACAGCCAGAACTCATTTTCACTTTGTTTACTGTTTCCCACTTCTAAAAGGTTTTTCTCTTTATTTAATAGCACACAAGCTCCTCACCAAAGAAAGGGGAACTTGACTTATCCCACAGAAGAAAGATTGGGAGTGTAACCAGTGTCAACATTTCAAAGGAAGCAAACTGAAAAAGCGAGGGAAAAGAAAAAAGTAGTATTTTTCTAGTTTATGCAAAAAAAAACCCAAATCCAATGTTCCTTGAAACTCTAACAGGTTAGAGACTCAGAAATAAGATTAACTTGAAAAAAAAACCACAACTCTGAAAAGCAAAATTCTGCTGTCAGGGGTTTAGGAAAGAGTTCACCTGTGGCTAACTCGTTCTGCTCACAGTAATTCGGGGGTGCTACTTTTGTTCTGCAGAGCTGGGGGATGGCAATAAATAAATAGCCTGAGAGGTGGGAATACCTAAGGGTTTGGTGCTAAGCCTTGTCAGGGACACTACACAGAATTAGATCCACTGCTCATCTGGCCTGACACAGGAATTCCCGTGCACAAACGCACTGTGAGGCACTACGGGCACAAAGCAAAGGAGATTGTCTTTGAAGAACTGTTTGACATCTGACCACACTGAATCACAGAAAGGTTTGGGTTGGAAGGGATTTTATAGATCATCGAGTTTCAGTGCCCCCGCCATGGGCAGGGACACCTCCCACCAGAGCAGGTTGACTCAAAGCCCCATCCAGCCTGGTCTTCAACACTTCCAGGCATGGGGCATCCACAGCTTCTCTGGGCAACTTGCTCCAGTGCCTCACCACCCTCACAGGAAACAATTTCCTTCTAGCACTTAATCTAAATCTCCCCTTTCAATTCAAAACCATTACCCCTTGTCCTATTGCTGCACTTCCTGATAGAGTCCCTCTCCATCTTTCCTGTATCCCCCTTTATGTCCTGGAAGGCCGTTATAAGGTCTCCCTGGAGCCTTCTCTTCTCCAGGCTGAACAACACCAGCTCTCTCAGCCTGTCTTCATAGGAGAGGTGCTCCAGCCCTCTGATCATCTTCATGGCCCTTCACTGGACCTCTTCCAATAGGTCCATGTCTTTCTTGTGCTGAGTACTCCAGAGCTGGACACAGTACTCAAGGTAGGGTCTCACCAGAGTGGTGTAGAAGGGCAGAATCCCTTCCCTCAACCTACTAGCCATGCTTTTTTTGATGCAGCCTAGGATGCAGTTGGCCTTCTGGGCTGCAATCACACATCAGGTCACGTTGAGCTTCTCATCAATCAACACTTTCAAGTTCTTCTCCTCAGGGCTGCTCTTAATCCATTCTCCACCAAGCCTGTATTTGTGCTTGGGATCGCCCCAGCCCATGCACAGGACCTTGCACTTGGCCTTGTTGAACTTCATGAGGTTCACACGGGCTGACCTCTCAAGCCTGTCCAGGTCCCTCTGGATGGCATTCCATCCCTCTGTGCGTCGACAGCTTCACACAGCTTGATGTCATCTGCAAACCTGCTGAGAGTGCACTCAGTCCCACTGTCCATGTCCTCAAAGATTCAAACCAGTTCAACAACACTGGTTAACAGCACTGACCCTTGACAAATGCACACATCAGTGGTCTCCACTGGGACATTGAGCTGTTGACCACAGCTCTTTGACTGTGACTATCCAGCCAATTCCTTATCCACTCAGTGGTCAACCTGCTGAATTTGTCTCTCCAATTCAGTGAAGTGTGGGACAGTGTGAAATGCTCTCATGCTCACAGGAATGCTTTATTTAAGTCAACAGCATTCACTTACCTGAGCATTTCACACTTCATTCAGAAATTTGACTGGACTTACAAAAGGGAATACAACACTCCTGTCCTGTGCCACTTAACTACCATGGCAATAGCCTAACTGTTGACAGACTAAAAATAATTTACTTATTAGACCTCCAAAGTAAAAATTTTGATTAATGTAAATTCCACAACGAGAAGACAAGCAACTTCTTCAATTCTCTGGTTTCACTTATAGAAAACAGTCCTGATTACTGTTAAGAAGTGTGAGAAGTAGCTTAAAAACGTACCAAACAGTAAACCTGACAGTATTGTTTCCAAGGAAAAGGGAAAGGTCTTCTGTCATCTGCTCCTGACTCTTCTTATTGGCCACCATAACCATAATATAATCAGGGAGCTCTTCATCTAATAGAAAGAGAAATATGTTGGTTTTAAGTACAATAAAGTATAAAAAGACATAACAGACATCCTTTGACATGTAATCAATTCTTTTTCCCCAAGTTTACTATAAAGACCCTGCAGGCAGACAGTTAAGTAAGCAAATTAACAAGACTTCCATTTCCTCTGAGGTTCAAGACAAATTTCAGCTAAGAGTGAGGAATGAAAGGTTGTCAACTTCGTAAGTACACATAAGCTGAAGATCAGATCAAAGTATTTAAAGAGTGAGTAGGATAAAAGCAAGCCACGCTGCTGCCTACATCCTTGTACCTGCACGCTAACAACCATCTACAATTTTCACCACTCCAAATATCGCCAGTATCACCAAGTAGCACTGTATCCTTCTCACATTTCCTTTAGCTACAACCACCAAACAGATAAATACCCCTTTCTGATTTGTGCATTAAACCAATCAAGGGAGTATTAACCTCTAGGTTTTCTACCTGCAAAAAAACCCACCCAACACCAAACAGGAACCCGGAGAGACCGATTCTCCAACTCCCTAAGGTACACGATTTCCTAGACAGCGAGAAAGCCATGCCCTCGCTGGACTGCTCACACGGGGTACCCCTACTCATCAGAATGGCTCAGAAGGTGCCCAGAATGTGACATTAATCCAATAAGGGTTTGAGGAGTTTGGTATTCAGCTTTTTTGCTTTGGCCTAGCTCTGGTCTACTCTGAAGGACTGAATGGCACACCTGTGTCTCAAGGGCATTAGATACGCTGCTTGAGCACATATTTCAATTGAGTTTAATCAAACACCTCATGCTCATCAATACCACTTCAAATTGTGAGTTTGAACCAAGGCACCAACACAGCTGTATTTCATCATCTGCACACAATATTAAAGACCCAAAAAGTGAAAAATCATGGAAAGCAAAATACAAATCAAAGGAGTTGCCTTTCTTCTGTGTTGTCCCTCTACGTCCCTGGTAAATCATTCATCTGTACCCTAGACCACAGTGCTAACACGCATCCATTGCACCCACACGCCACTACCACTATTCAAGCATGCCAGCCCAAGACATTCCCAGCCTAAACCCTAACTTTTTGGCTTGACACTTCATTTTTTGGTTTGTTTTTTTTTTTAACACAAACCCCAAATTGCACAAGGTTGAGAGATACCCAGAACTTCAAATCCGTTTTATTTTTTGGCCACGCTGCTTTTAAACCTGTTCAGCTTCTCAGCTGGTTCAACATGAAAACGTAAAGAATGAGATACTTTAATTATAGATCAAAACATAAGCTTGCACAATTACCTGTAAGAGTATGACAGAAGGAAAGAAACAACGGCTTCTCTCAGCAACTGCGTTGGTTTATACCAACTTGAATTGTATGCAAAACTACAGCCTTTTTGAAAATTTTGGTACTTGATGAATATTTAACTACCTCTATTTTGCTTCACAGATACATTTTTTTTCCTTTGTAAATTCTACACAACAACTAAGTTTCAACGTATCTTGTTGTAAAGACTTTTCAAAAGAACTAGCAGTTACAGGAAAAAGCAAAAGCATGGTTCTTGCTAACAGACTCCAGAATGACGAAGAAACAATAGTTTCTGAAAGGCATTACTCGAAAAGTTGTCCAAAATACTCTAGTCAAGACAAGAAACCTGAAAAATGACAGAAATTTGGGAAGATTTAAAAACAAAAGAGAGGCCAAGGGAAGTCAAACTCGGCAATAAAGGATACAAAGCTATTTAACGGTCAGAAGGTGACTGAGAATAAAGTGCAGACACTGTATGCTGATCTTGGGAACTACCTTCTGAATACAGGAAGCAGAAAGAAAAGAAGAACAAAGAATACTCAGCCATATTGGAAATCAAAGATTACTAGTTTTCTACCAGAATCTTAATATTAGAAATAAGAAAGACTTTTTTCTTTTCTTTTTTTTTTTTCTTTTCAGAAACGCAGGAAAAAGAAACCACAAATCAAGAACTGAGAAATGGAAAACTGGAATGATAGTAAAAAAAAAATAAAAATAAATAAATAAATAAATAAATAAATAAATAAATAAACCAAAAACAAGTTACTGAAAAAGACAAGTTTTGAGATGTAGGAAAAAGCTGGCCTTACAATGAAAAATTTCTAAACAGTTCCTTGGAACCTGCTGAGTTCAGAACATCAGCTTGTATGTAATACCCTTCTACAGAGTCAATACATTTTGATTCCATAAACACAATGCCCCCTTTTAAATAGGAAAGAAGATGAATTCAAGATCAAACTACAGACTTTGAACTTAGTCCTGCAACACAGGGATCTCTCAACTATACCCTTCATTTCCTTTCCTTCACCTGAAATCCAAGAACTATCACAGAAAACAACCAGACAGTTGCAGGACTGAGATATTACTTAATCCTGGATTCAGGGGGGAAAAAAAGAAAAACACAGACATTCACATTGCTCCTATCTCCTCAAAATCCAAACCAGAAATCTCACCCTGCCTCTAAGATTCAGTTAAGTATGTTCCATCAATGTTAGCTTACTGTAACTCTTAGTTTTCCTCTTAACAGTCAAGCTCTTTCCTTGTGCAGATTTGTCCTACATAATGTTTCTGACGTGGCCTTTCAACCTCCTAAACCAGTCACCCTACCTCTGTCTTACAGTAATATCCTCTCTCCTAGTTTTGAAATTCTGACAAATGTCTCACCCTGAATTCCAAAGTCTGCTGAAAAGATGCCTATGATACACTAACTCCATCTCAGAGAGGTCACAAATAACTGCTCCTGTATTTGCCAGGGTCTTGCTTTATATGATGTTTCTCCTCGTGCTTCAAAGAAACTTCCTTAAATATTCACAAGCACATTATTTTTTCGTTTGGTTTTCTTTCAAATCCCTTGCCACCACTTCTCCTTGAAAGGGGACATGTAGCCTTCTTGGTTATTTCCTTTTAGATGTTCATGTATGGCCTCTTATGCTTAGACTATACATATATATATATAAGGCTTTTTCTTTCATACTAGTCCAGAATTTCAGATAATCCATCTCGTGTTAAAAGCTTTTGCACGCAGCAACACAAATAATAATAAGTAAATGTGCTGTTCTATTAACCAGCTGGTTGTTTTCTAATGACAACAAACCTAAAGAAGATTGCTGAACAGATGATAAAACTTACCAACATAAGCCCCCAGCTCCTGCAACTTTCCTTTTATAGCACCCTAAAAAATAATGAAACAGCATTTAAGGGATGGAGGAACAAAGTAACTGCAAAACGGTGGGAGATTTAGCAAAGTTTTCTCATTAAGTGTTTGAATATGTTGGCTACTTCTCCTATTCTCCACTCTTTATGATATAAGCAGTCTAACAGTGAGGGGCTGAGAGGCAGAACAGCAAGAAGTGCCTGAAATCTCACAGTCTCTACCGTATTTTCCCAGCTCCTGGTGCCACCACACAGCCTCCAAGCCCCAGCTGCCCTTTTTTAAGCAGCGACAACCCGGGCTCGTGAGGTGCAAAAAAGGAATCCAGGGTGGTTTAATGAAAGGTCATTCCCGGCTCAGCAAGAAAAAATACCGACAAAAACCCGCCGGGATTTTCAAGCCATGGTTGCTAAGCAGGGGGTGGGGGGGGCAGCTGACGGGACCTGACGGTAACGGGGGCTTACACCAAGCTGCTCCCTCTCCCGGGCAGCCCCCGGGGCCGGGCCTGCCTCCCCGGCGGCACACTGCAGGGCGAGAACTCCAACTCTGGGGCAGAGCTGGCAGCCGCCTCCTGGGNGGCACAGGCCCCAGGTGGCCCGGTGGCCCCCTGAGGCGGTGGCCGCGGAGAGGAGGTAGAAGCGCGGCCTCAGCTGGGGAGCCCTCTTGTCGCAAAGCGCTGCCGAGTTGCGGCATTTCCTGCTGGGCAGGTACGGGGCAGCCACAACGCCTCAGGAGTCTGGCCTTAGAGTAAAGAAAAAGAATATACGTCTTTTAAGCGTATTTCTCAACAGTTGCGTTTCTGAGGCTCTGCTCCTAAGTCGGCAACTGCCCCCTTTTAAATAGGAAAGTACTGTTTGTTTTTTTTTTTTTATACTGGTTCTTATAAAACCAGTTTATAAAGTCCTGCCATTATGGCTTGGGGTGAGTATGAAACTTCCTAAGATGAACCACGAGGTTATTCTAACATTGGGCCTCTTTTCTGAAGAAGTACAAAACTTGTAAATAGCTTTTTATTAGCGAACACATACCTGTTGGTGTAGGAACGCGCAAAGCATCCGAGTAACTTCTAATGCCATGCTCCAGCTGTACTGAGGGAGCGTTTTACTACCAAATTCCAGTTTTGTGACCCCCACCTTGAGCTGATAAATCAAAATGCTTTTCTTTCTCTTTTTTTTTTTTTTTTTTTTCATTTTTTTGTTCTCTTTTCCCTTGCAAAGAGGTTGCTGTATCTACCAGCCTTATTGCTACATGGGATCAGCAGGAGGAAGAGCGGTGTTTGAGCCACACCATTCATCTGTCTTCTGCACCAACATCCCAGCTCCGCTGCAGCAGATGCCCTGAGCAGGGACGTTACAGAAAGCCCAGCCCACAGATAAAGGCTCTTTTACAGGTAATGCCACTGGGTAAAATAAACTCCGGGCATTGTAGTTAACAGCTGTATTAATCTCTTTCCTGCATCACTGCTCCTAATATAAACCAAGCATCATCCAGAGATAGCCTGGACTAATTATTGCTAATGATCTGAGCTGTCTGCCTGGCTATGCTTATAATGTACTGGTGTTACAGTGAGATACAACTAGCAACAGATTAGTTTAATTACAACATCCCGTTTTATCCTTCAAGGGACACGTTTTGCTATCTTAAGACCTGAAGTACATTATAGTGCTTTATTACTGGAACAAGCGAAATAATTATTGAAGGACAGAAATAGTAATTGAGTTTATTTCATAACCAACTAGTGGATTTACCAACATATTGTGTTTAAGAAAAATAATGTATCCGTTGGGAACAGCTCACTGCTTCAGCCTCAGCATTGTATTATGTGTACGAAATCTGCCTGTTTTCTTCTAGGAAAAGGCTATGACCTTAATTAGTTACTTAGTAGAACAGTGCTGGACGTTTTACAGTGCCTTATAAGTGAAAATGAATCTTGCAAACGTGAAATTTCAGGCTTCAAGCATGTAACAGACGTATTGTATGCTCAATTTTCTAGCACCTTCCATTCTCTCCAATACTGTCAGAAATATGCGATGAGGCATCTCTTGCTTTTTCACCAATAAGGAATGGAGTGATGAAAAAACCAGGGAGGCTTCAGACACAGCTATAATATAGAGGTGATTAATAGAGTGGGTTTGTTCAGAGAACAGCTTTAAGAGCCTTATGTAGAATCAGAGGAATTCTGACTTTTCAGTTCATGAAGTCACTATTTTTTTGCATGGCTGGTGAGTAAATCACTAAATTAATACTTTAATTATACACTACACTATATAATACACTAAATTAATCAGTAAATAAATACTTTTCCACATGACTTCTCCATAGTTTCAGCATCCTGGGAATGCCCCTCTAACTAGGAGTTTCTGGATTATCCTCCCCGTGTTTTTCATCACAGATGGGTAACTGTGCACTAGGCTGAGGAGTACACACATCCCTGCTGCTTTTCTGCCAGCAGAGTGGCTGATTCTGCTTCCTATTTGGCTCACTTCCACCTTTCTGCCTTACTATTAGCCAACGCAAAGGCCTGATGCTGGAGAGAGTTCCCAGAACTGGAATGAGGTGAATACTTGCGTCAACCTTCACCCCGTTGGCTGATACACTCAACTGCAATCACGCAGTTGGACCAGGATGGAAAAAGAATCAAAACTGTTCCAGAAGGGAAGATGTCAATAAGAATAAAGTAGGTTGTTGGGGTTGTTCAGCCTGGAGAAGAGAAGGCTCCAGGGAGACCTTACAACGGCCTTCCAGGACATAGAGGGGGCTACAGGGAAGATGGAGAGGGACTCTTTTATCAGGGAGTGTGGCAATAGGATGGAGGGTAATGGTTTTAATAGGAAGGGTAGATTTAGATTAGATGCTAGGAAGAAATTCTTTCCTGTGAGGGTGGTGAGGCACTGGAACAGGTTGCCCAGAGAAGTTACGTGTGCCCCATGCCTGGAAGTGTTGAAGACCAGGCTGGACGGGGCTTTGAGCAACCTGGTCTGGTGGGAGGTGTCCCTGCCCGTGGCAGGGGGGTTGGAACCGATGATCTTTAAGGTCCCTTCCAACTCTAACCACTCTATGATTCTATGAGTAGTTCTTTCCTCCCATAATCTTCAACAGGAGTGGTAGTATTTTGTTGTAGTATTTACAACAGTAGTGTACAGCAAAAGGTGCAGTTGTTTTACCCACACATGTTGTCAGTCTTGAGCAGGGGTCAAAGGGGAGAAGCAGAAGCACTGTATAGTGCCCCAAGGAGATCACGCTGTGTCTTACTAATTTGTACCAGAGTTCATCACATGTTCATGCACACCTTGGTCTCTTTGTTCTATTTATTAAGAGTGGGTTGTTGGAGCAAACCAGGTAATGGAGAGCTGATGAGGCAAAAGTGAGGTAGGGCAAAGTGGAGAAAGTGCAGAAAAACACAATGTTAGGATTCAAACTGGGATTATAGGGAGCAGAAGTAAAAATTTAATTCAGGAATGTTTGATGAGCTTCACAAAGAGAAAATGTAAGCTGCAGAGCATCAGATCGATAATACTCTTCTCTTAAGATGATATGTTGTCTTTAACATAAATGCAAAGAGAAAATACTGTAAGGGGGAAAATGGAGAGTAAGAAAACTGTAGCAACTTCTAGGCAGGGAATCAGGCAGGAAATAGGTGTGATAAAAGTTCAGAATAGGAAATGTGACAGATAAGAGAATTGGGACCTTGTTTCCACTATGAATTGCTTAGAAATAGGAAGGGTTCCCTCTGTTACCCTGAATTTTCATGGCTTGGATTTGTCATGCATTGCATTGGTTGGTTTTCTCTGTCGAGTAACCATAGTTCAGGCCTGTGGCAAATACCATTAAGAAAGGGTATCTGCCTAGTTTATTTCAAAGCCAGTTTATTTTACTCAATGTAAAAAAAATTGCCCTGAAGGAGTTCTTTCCTTGGCTTTTGGGCTGCTCATCATAACTGTGGCTGATGTATGGGGGAGGGAAAAGGAGATATTCCCCTGATTAGAGGAAATCCCATTGTGTCTTAGAAAAATAACTCAGAAGAATTCATCAGAGTACAAAATTGCCTACGTACTTCAGGTGGGATTAGTGTCCTCCTGAATAACAAGCTATTTGCGTAGCAGATCTGCAGGTTAGACCTGCTCAGACAGTAGCGTGTTTGTGCACTTCACAAAAGCAAAACACTTTCTAAGTTCTAGCCATGAGTCAGCCTTTGCACCCTCACTTCACCTTTTTCCTCCCCCCAGACCTGTTGCAAGTTTCTGTGTACTTTTGTCTGGCTCACGGGTGGGAAGAGCCAAAAAATTCCAAATTGCATGCAGTTGCTGATTTCACACACACACACACAGGTTTTCACTTATTTGTGGGACTGAAGTGCAGCCCCATATATGATGTTTGCATTGTTTAGACACAACATTACTTGATTGATACACATTTAATGCTCACTAATACAGTTGTTATTAAGAGCATAGTTTCCACTGCCACCTGTGGGAGTTTTAAGTCCAAGTAAGAGGACTTGGTCTGCATCTTTTTGCTGGGTATATTACCAACAGCTGAAGCTTCTCAATTATTCTTGTTCTCAGCTGCAGACAGAAGTGTATGTGCACAGGTCATTTGGTATTTAACACGGATTAAACTTTTAAAATATTTCCAAGCTGCGTGAAAATAAAACCGACAGATTTTTTTGGTAAAGAGATTTGCCTTAATTGGAAAGGCTTAAAATAAATGATCATATGATTAAAAAAAGCAAGGATTGCCCGCTATTTGTTGTAACCCCTATTTCTGTAATGCCCCCGTAGCCAGAGGAGCAGCTGTTCATTGCTGACATTCTCCCTGCCAGGCATTCCAACTCTCTGAGGTAATGGGCTACAAGCATACGGGCCTTCGCTTTAATTCTTTCAGCGTATCCTTCCGCATGGATAGAGCGAGGGGAACGCCTCCAGGAAAAGAAATTAAATGCACACACAGGGAGGCACACAGAGACGGGCGATTTGAAAATATTCCCCAGGAACGCCGTGTGTGCTCATGCAGCGCAGCGTCCCATGAAGGAGGCAGCCTGAGGAGCTGGTTGGCACAGGTTTAGTTTGTTGTAATATTTTTCTTCCACCCCCAGCTCTTTACCCAGTGGAATGATATCCAGAGCAAGTTTTTTGAGACAGGAAGTGAGGAATGTTTTCACTATGAGTGATCTGAGAAGAAGGTGGGTTAGCCGAGATAGCAGCTGTTTCGGACGAGAGGAACACAGTAAGTCAGTTCCCGAGGAATACCGATGAGATGGCTCCGGGAGGAAAAGTCTGGGAGCGCTGTGGGGTTTTTTCGGCTACACGTATGTGAAAGGAGATTCGGTGTCTTTGGATCGCTGCAAAAGGTAAGGGGAAAACAGCAGACAGTAAAAATACAGTGGGTGATCTTCTGTAGGGCTGATTCCGTGAGACCGAGGGGTTTCAAGCACTTGGTTTTTGAGAAGTAAAGGCTGGATCGTAGAAGAACTGCGTGTCTGGAGGTAGGGGAGGTTTGAGGTAGGCACTTACTGCTGCTCTTTCAGTCCAAGAGTCACGTCAAAGATTAACTGGTAAAACAAGGGGAGGGTGGAGTATTCTGGGGTGGTTTGGGTTCCCTGAATGTTTCTGAAATAGATCTGTGTATTTTAAGCGTTTGAAATAATAGGGACCCTTTTTTGGCATCATTTATTGTAGTTTTATTTTTCACGCAGTCGTTCATGCAGGGTGTTTAAAAAATATTTGTAAAATAAAATGCTGATTATTGAGGGGGGGGAGAGAGGGGTAGGTGAGGAAGGAAACTACCATGCTCAATAACCATGTAGCAGTCACAGCCATGTTGCTGAAATTCCAATAGAACATTTTTGAAATTAGATGTTTGTGTTGAAATAGAACCACGCAAAGTTTGCTTAAAGACATTTTTAGTTGCTTGAAAATTCCAGGCTTGCTAAATAAAGGCTTGTTATTGTAGAGGTTGTCAATTGGATTTGTAATTCCGGGCAGCCTGTAGCTTCTTTTTGCTGAAGTAACTTTATAACAATGCAGATGTGTCTGAATTTAAAGCAGAAGGTAAATATGAGAGCACTTAGCACTGCAGAACACACAGCTGCTGGATGAAACCAGCACAGCTGTGTTTGCAAGAGTTACACGTGGCTAACAGTAGAAGTTACCAAATACCTCAGTATTATTAATCAAACTCGCCTGTATTCCACAATGTTAATTTATTATATGACAGGAGTTATTTTATTTTAGTTGGTCTTTTGTGACATGGACTGGAAGGGAGTTAAGTTTTCCGTGTTATAAATGTGTTTCAGAAGTAATGAAGATTACATCAGACCTGTACTGAGTTAAAATGAAATCGTTTAGGGTAAATGTTCAGTAGAGCAATAAATGCAAACAACAGCTCATAACCTGAAGAGAGCTCCTGGCACGTTCTGAGAACTCTGCTCTAAACTTCCTTCCTATGCTTGCACTGCTACCTGTCTGCAGAAAGAACCGAAAGTCTGCCGTTGCCTCATCTCAGCATTAGATGGGTTGGGAATTTCACCTGTCAGGTCAGCCTCTGGTTAGTGATTTTTTTTTCATTAATTTCTTCCCCTCCCCATGCGCTTAGAATACTTTTTCTAACGGCCTGATGGAGGTTTGAACGCCTTTCATATTGGCACCGCATAATAACTGAGGTTAAAACCCCACTGCACTTCTGATTGCAGCTTTCAAAAGGATGAGTAAGTTGGTTTGGTTTATTTTTTGTTTTGTTTCGGATTTTTTTTTCCCTCATTGCTGTAGCACCGAAGAAAGTGCGTAACTCTGCACTGAATGTATTGGAAAAACAGGCCCTGGGGACGTGAGCTGAGGTCAGCCAGCCAAAAGCTTCTCCGCCAGGAATAAACCCCGTGCGAGATTCTGCTGGCAGCGGGCAGGAAGCTAAAAGCTTCTGTCTGTGGGACTCCGGGGAGTCGGGATTTGGAGGATCAAAGTGCAGAGTGAGTAGTAAAGTGAGGAGTCCCCACATATCCCCGGATTTTTCAGGGAAACCTGTTGGTATCAGTTGTTATTTATTCCGCTGCCGCACCCAAAAATAAATTGTTTGGGTCGGGGTTTTTCTTTATTTGGTTCAGTTAAGATTTTAGGCGCTTGTCTGTTGAGGATGGGGATCGCGTAGGACGGTAGAACTGCTTCCAGATTATTAGAAACATGGTCCTGATGAAGGGTTATGGTCGCTGCCTGGAGTAGGGTGGCAAAGATGTCATCGGGGAAAAATGCCGCACTGCCTTCTCTTTCTCCCTGTTTTGGGCCTTTCTGCTTACAAGGGGGTAGGGAGTGTTTTCAGCCAAAACAGTTGATGGTTGTGTCGAGGAACATTCAATTTCAGGTATGTATATAAATGTAGAAGTAGTTTGTGGCTATTTGTTTATACCTTCACAATTCAAAAGCAGGTGCGCTAGGAAGACTTACTTCTTCAGATACACACAAATAAACGCCTATCCTCCTGTGATTCCTGCCTGATAAATCTAAGACTCTCGGGAAAATCAGACTACACCCTGTAAACTCTGCTACTGACGGGCAGCAGCCTGAAAATACAAGGAGGTTGTTTTCTTATTTCCCCTTTTTCCCTTCGGGGGCTGCCGCTAGAGGTCCCAGGCAGGGCTTCCCCGGCCTAACAATGAGAGGAAGGAGGGTGATTTTTCCCTCACGGCGACACGGCCCCCTCAGGCCCACCCCGCCCCGGCCCGGCCCGGCCCAGCCCAGCCCAGTGGGCCGTGGCCCGGTACCCGCGGGCCCAGGGGTGTTAACGTGGGGACGGTGGGGGCCGCATGGCTGTAAGGGAGGCGTTGAAAACCCTCTTTCTGAGGCGATGGTGGCTTTTACCTCCCGAAGTGAAGGTCCCCTCAGCGGTAGCCCCTGCTGGCTTTAGCGGCCGCCCTCGGCACACACGCTTCGGCAGCAACACCTCGGATCCCTGTAATTAGAAAAATCTTTTTCATGTGCCGCTGAAACCCAGCAACTAGTGAGAATAATAAGGAATTTTGCAATCTGGGGGAGATGCGGTCAGAAAACACCTCAAAGAGGAGGAGAAAGGCGAAGCTTGTATGTTATGGAGTTGGCCGGAGAGGAGGCGTGAAAGGTGTTTGCGAAAGGTGGGGAAATGGGTGGCCGCCTCTTGACTGCAAAGGTGCGTGTTTTTCAAGAAAAATTAGAAAATAAATGGTTCTCGGAGTTCGCATGCTTTCTCGGTGGGGCAGAGCATAACCTGAAACATGGTCTGGCACCTTCGACATAAGAAATAATGGTACAGCTAGCTGTAATTCAGAGACAATTAGAGGAATTGGATTTTAATTGTCTGGTAGGAAACGGCTGAGGTGCAAGCTTTAATGCCTTTCTTCCNTTATACCTTCACAATTCAAAAGCAGGTGCGCTAGGAAGACTTACTTCTTCAGATACACACAAATAAACGCCTATCCTCCTGTGATTCCTGCCTGATAAATCTAAGACTCTCGGGAAAATCAGACTACACCCTGTAAACTCTGCTACTGACGGGCAGCAGCCTGAAAATACAAGGAGGAGGTTGTTTTCTTATTTCCCCTTTTTCCCTTCGGGGGCTGCCGCTAGAGGTCCCAGGCAGGGCTTCCCCGGCCTAACAATGAGAGGAAGGAGGGTGATTTTTCCCTCACGGCGACACGGCCCCCTCAGGCCCACCCCGCCCCGGCCCGGCCCGGCCCAGCCCAGCCCAGTGGGCCGTGGCCCGGTACCCGCGGGCCCAGGGGTGTTAACGTGGGGACGGTGGGGGCCGCATGGCTGTAAGGGAGGCGTTGAAAACCCTCTTTCTGAGGCGATGGTGGCTTTTACCTCCCGAAGTGAAGGTCCCCTCAGCGGTAGCCCCTGCTGGCTTTAGCGGCCGCCCTCGGCACACACGCTTCGGCAGCAACACCCTCCCTCCCTGTAATTAGAAAAATCATGTGCCGCTGAAACCCAGCAACTAGTGAGAATAATAAGGAATTTTGCAATCTGGGGGAGATGCGGTCAGAAAACACCTCAAAGAGGAGGAGAAAGGCGAAGCTTGTATGTTATGGAGTTGGCCGGAGAGGAGGCGTGAAAGGTGTTTGCGAAAGGCGGGGAAATGGGTGGCCGCCTCTTGACTGCAAAGGTGCGTGTTTTTCAAGAAAAATTAGAAAATAAATGGTTCTCGGAGTTTGCATGCTTTCTCGGTGGGGCAGAGCATAACCTGAAACATGGTCTGGCACCTTCGACATAAGAAATAATGGTACAGCTAGCTGTAATTCAGAGACAATTAGAGGAATTGGATTTTAATTGTCTGGTAGGAAACGGCTGAGGTGCAAGCTTTAATGCCTTTCTTCCTGCCTGTTTTTTTTCCCCTCCTTAATCGTTTATGGGGCTTTTCTTCTTATCTTTTTTTTTTGTTTAATACGACAGATAGCAGCCAAGGCAGCAGGCTCTGAAAAACAAGCCAAATTGCTGGTTTTGCTCTTAAAGAAAATGGCTTTGTTCAGTATCAGAAATACCTTGGGCAACTCGGACTTCGTAGAGGTGTTTCATTTAAATACTGATTCAGTTTAGAAAGACTTATTTTAAGGTGTTGAAGCTACATTTGATGAATGTTCATTATTCAGTTGCAAATTTAAGAGAAAAAAATTATCTTGCCAAAGACTGGTTTGTCTGTGGAAAAACCAGAAACTCTGGTGCTTCTTTCAGTATTTGAATGCATAACATCTCTGCATTTTGGAAAAGTAGACTGATTATTTAGATTTAGAAAAAATACATGTCATTTTACCCATGTTACCATTCCCCCTTAAGACAAAGTAGTCCTGATTCTTGTATTTATTCTCTTTCTCTTTTGTTCTTTGCTAGGATTCCGTGGATGCCCCTTTTACTTGTCTCTTGGTGGAAAACTTGCTTGTCTTTAATGGATACTGCTGCTGCTGGTTGATCTCTGGAGACTCTACAGCTCTTTACCTTTTGAGAGGAGATAGCTACTTGTCCCCACTCAAGGTCCCAGTGGTAGTAGCTTTTTACCAGTAACCATCTGCGTGGGAAAAAGAAGATGCCTCTGCCTTTTGGGTTAAAATTGAAACGAACTCGACGCTATACAGTATCCAGCAAGAGTTGCTTGGTGGCTCGTATCCAGCTGCTCAACAATGAATTTGTGGAGTTCACGCTGTCGGTGGAGAGCACGGGCCAGGAAAGTCTGGAAGCGGTGGCTCAGAGGCTGGAGTTGCGGGAGGTAAGCGAACTGTCTGGCCGAGGCAGACTTTTTTTTTTCTGGAGCTAGAGGATGCCTGTGGTGACTCCTTACCATTTGGGGCAATCGGTTTATTTACTTGGAGCAGTTACGCTGTTTCCCCTTGCTCCTTCATGATCTGCTCTGTCTTGGTGGGGAATATATTGGTCCAAAACTTACCTTGTAGAGCTATGGAATGCCCAAGGGGAGGATATGTGAGAAGTGGCAGCGAACAATGTGACAAATGAATAAAGTGACAAATGAAGTGACTGCTTTTAAACGTGGCAATGCTGAAAATGCTGTTTTAAAGAAAAAAGGCAAAACATGAAACAATAAAAAATCTTTCTGCCTAAGCAATTTTGTTAAGAATTACCATGAGACTTAAGACAACTTGTAGCTAAGGATATGAAAGACAGTGTTATTTGTGTGTGTGTGTGTATTATTTCCTGGTGGATTAGTGCTGTGAAAAGAACTTAAAGTAAAAAATTGTACCAGTGACCAACTATTGCTTGCTCAAATACCACAAACATGTTGGCACACACTGTGTCAGAGCAAGCATGTAGTCATTTAGATTGAGCCCTGGCCTCATGAGGAGACACGATTTGCACTAGTTCAATCTGTACATATCTGCCTAACCTGATTTTTTTCTCGAAAATTCCTTACTTCATATTTTGAAGGATCCTTTTGCAACTGAGATTTGCTCTTCTCCCACACATAGTGGCTATTTGTACGTTTCCTGTGTTGAGCAAATTACTTCTGAAATGCTGAGCTGCAAAATGTTGTTTATGGAAATCTACACAGATTGCCAACATTTGAAGGCATGTAATGGTCTTATCATTTTAGTCCTTGAATGCTGTCAGTCCTGTGTAAACTGACATTTCCCATGTCTCAAAAGGTTTACTTCCTTAAACTACAGCATGTGCACTTTTGGCAGCAGGAAAGGGGAGACTTGTAATAAAAAATGTAGTGTTCTAACATTGTTCTGAAAAAGATGCTTTTGCTCCGTTATGTGGTCTGCCATATTGTGGTGCTTTGAATATCGGATTCAAATACAGGATGAAATCCCCAGACTTGGGTAATCAAGAGTTATATGAAAAAAAATTTTGTCTAATAACTCTGATTTTTTGAAATGTTATATTTTCATTGCCCAGCAATGGCAACAGCTTACAGCTTTGCTCAAATATTGAGCAAATGAATTTAGGACTCAATACTGCAAACACTTATTACTGTACAGAGCATGCATTACTGTATGAAATAGATGTGAATCCATTAATCTCTAAGCGTTTGTCCCCTGTGGTTGTTTTCAATACCAATATGCACTCTTACAGATTGTCCCCAGGAGCATTTTTTTTTTTAGTGTACATTTGTTTTTAGTGTACATTTGTTTTGGAAAAATGCAATTCTGTGCAGCAGTAAGACTTCCAATATTTATTTTGCCCCTTCTAGCAAAGGGAGAATCTAACTACACTCGTAGCCTTAGTGTTTAACTTTAGAACACATCAGATAACCAGATATTTAGAATTTAGTTACTGTTATGTGAATGGAGTTCGTCAGTTTTATCTACCCACTTTCAGATGTCACTACTAAATCAACAGAAGGTAAAGAGTTTTAACTATATTTGGTTTGCAAAACGCAAAGGCTTTGTCTTCCTGAATGATGACTCTCAGCTTTTATTGAACGAGTCACAGAGCGGTGGAGGTGCAGGGTGGTTTTTTTCCAGCTATTCTTCATTATCTTTCTTTGGAGCTACTCTTAAAAATCTGTTTCTTTTTGAAAAATAAAGAAAAAAAAAGATGGCAATTGCCTCAATTAAGAGTCATATATCAGGCTAAGGGAGTTGACAGTACACTATTGAACTCTGAGCAGATTCCTTCAGTCATGCATTCTTGCATGGATTATTTTGGCAGCAAAATGTGTTGCAATAAAAGGGAATGGAAAGTAGGGATATAAATTACTTTCAAGAGCTTACATTCAAAAAATGTTGCTCTGCCTTTAAATAGTCAGATTTGCCAAGCAGATACTAGATCATTCCAGACTGCTTGCTTGGTAGAAACTTTTCAGAAAGAAAAATTTGCTGAGCACTTTTGCTTAAATCTGCAAAAACAGCATTAGGCTTTGATACTGTAAAATATCGTGTCCTTTCTATAAGACATTGCATATTGTTAATGCACTAAGCATCCTTAAAGAGTGAGTGTCAGTTCAACACGTTAAACGTGCAAGTGTGACTGATTTATTTGAATATTGAGACTTAATGCAGTTCTGAAACCTCAGACATCGGTTTATGACAGGCAGACCCCGTGCACCTTCAGAAGAGGTTATTGCAGAAGGTAGGAGGGGGATCACTACCTTTTTATACAGGGAATGGTAAAATCTGTAAACTTCTCTTTCTCTCTGGCACAGTCTGCAAGCACTGAATTTGGACAGTGAATTGAGTGGCTTATTTTTAATGCTGTGCCATCTTTTAAGATATTTGCTTTAACTGATCTAGATGTAAATTAGTAGTCTTCAAATTACTCTTTGTGGGGCTAAACACTGCTTTTCTTTTGGTTTTCCAATAACTACTCAATTTCCCAGTTGTATTCTAGTATGGACACATAGCTTAGAAAGTCTTAAGTATCTCCACAATTCTTTTTTTTTTTTACTGAATGGTAGACTGTACAGAAAAGTGAAATGAATGCATTAAACTATGAAAAAATATGGTATTCCCAGAATGTGACTCATCAGCAAGCGGGTATGTAATCCAGCATTCTCAAACTGGGGACAGAAGCCAGAGGGAACAGGGAACCTAAGTTATTTACTCTTTGCAGTGCAGCCTGTCTTTTATCCTGTGAGAGAGCTATAACCAAACTTGATTTATGCAAAAAAACTGTATTTGATGCAGAAAACCATTCTGGAATTGGAAGTTTTGAAAAACTGCTGAGAACTCTGTCGGCTACCTTAAAAGGTATCTGCAGCACTGCTCATCTTGCATCTAGGGCTTAAGTATACAAATTAAATACTTGAAAATGTAGAAATGCTGCTTTTTTTTTCTTCTCAGATGTTAATACAGCTCGATATCTCTAGAATGTTTGGCAGGAGATGCTGCAAGTGATTTACCTCTGTTGCTGGATCTTCTAGTTCAGCTTTCTAATAACACTTTTAACCAGAAAGAAGGAGCAATCTCTGCTGCTGTGCACAAGCAGTCTGACTGAACTGCAGATACGTGGTGGGGATTTGGGCCCAAATAAAAGGCCATGACGGTAGGGAAGTTCTGTGGAGAGTATGCGAGTTCCTGTGTTTGTTTTGGACATGAACAGGAAAGAAGGAATCAAGGTTGTGCGGGTCCTGAATAACTCTGAAGTTGTGAAACAGTGCTTCAGAAATGCTTGAACTATGCTGTAAGACTTCGCTCTGAGTTCTGGAGTATCAGCTCTTGTTTGGAGACAACAGAAAAATAATCTTTAATTCTGGTTGGTGCTTTCTTAACTGTGAGGTTTGCATTCGTAAAGAGCATTTTTGAAATAAGGCCAAGCACAACCATAAATACCCTTATGTATATGTATACATCAGTGAACATAATGGCTGGCAAATTGGGCCACGTCATGGCAGAGGGGTCACTAGCATAGTTATACTTGTGCCTTGTAGCAGACTGACATAATTTTAGCTAGTGCTTGGAGAAATAAGAGGAGTGGTGCTACTAGTCAAGCTGCTATGGTTACCTCTCTGAAACAAGTTTTTCTTAAAATTGGGACAGGAGGAATTACCATGGAGGAATGTGTACCAAAAAAAATGCAGACCTTCAGTGTGTGATCTAATTAATTTAAAAGATGCTACTTTATTGAAAAACAAACGTGACTCCACCTATAACGCTGTTAATGATGACTATTCTGCAATTGTAATTTAGGAGCCAAGATAAATTGGAGGAAAGAGCACTTGGCCAGAAATCAATAATTGCCTCAATGCAGCTACTGTATTTCTTCCTTTTTCTTAAGGAAAAATGCTATACATTCAGGTATAGCATTTGCAGTCAGTCTTACCACACTGAGCAGCAAAAAATTAAGGTTTTTCCATGAAAGCAATAGGGGTGGTTAGGAACCCTGGCCCCTGATTTGTTTAGCTTTTTTTAATTAATTTAAGTGAGCATTTGAAGGTAACAACTGTATTTTTTCCACTGTCACAATGCCTATGAATTGCTGGATAGTTTTAGACTAATTTTGACAGATTTTCTTCTGAATCAAAGGCATTAGTTTATTGTTTAGTATTTTTAGCCTACTTTGAAATTTCCCTTTTCCCCACTGTAAAAGCAATGAGAATTGAAGCCTCTGATGAATGGGAACACGGTACTTTTAATACCAGTGCTGTTTCAGGTGTGGGCAGGTGTGTGAGTCCAGCCTTCCCAGAGCCTTGGTCGGGGGTAGGGAAAAAGTAACACAATTTAAAAATAAAACAACCTATGTTTTCCCATTTCTTGGTCAGGTCAATTAGTAACTGCAAGAGGTTAAAATCTGTCTTGACTGGAATATAATGTCTTCTGTGCACTGTGAGGGTATTGCTCTTTGGCTTTTAAATTAGCCAGTTTACCTGCATCTGCTGTGCTGATGGGTACCATCCACCCTGCCTCTCAGAAGATCATTTATTCGAGACAGTTAAAGGGTGTAGAACACAGTGAGTTGTGATTTGTGCAGTGTTTTAATTAGAATAAATTAGAATGTGTCAGATTACCTTGCAAAGTATTGATTTTTGTTTGTTTACTTCTTATCCCTGCTGTTTTGTTTCAAGTTGTAGTTGGCAGTTGGTTTGTTTAAACAGCATTTGTGAAACCCCTGTTGGAGCAGTCAGGAGAAAATAGAGGGTGGCGTGCTGGAAGGAAGGTTTACCCGATGAAAGAACTGAGACTTGAGACTGACTCCTCTCTCTCTTAGTACAGCTACCCTGCTAAATGCTCCCGAGGTCTTGTCAGTACTAGAACAAGAAAAATAGCATAAGCAAAAGTACTCTAAAGTGAGGAGCTTTAAGGGAGGGGTTTTTTATGAGGTGAGCCAGCGGTCCTCCTTTTTCTGCAAGAAGAATTGGCTGGGGCAGCCTGCAGAGGGGGGCAGCTTCCCACTGGGCTGGTACGTGGCAAGGCTTGCAGGTTTCTTTCTCCACCGCTTCCAGGAAACCTTGGATCTTGTACACTGGCCAGTCCAGGCTGCTCCAAAGCCTTTCTCCCCTAGAGACTGGGAAGATTTGTGGAGGAGGTTGTCTGCTGTGATAAGAGAGGAGTTTCTGGAGAATTTTCAGGGCCTCTTGAGTTCTTCTGTAGTTCTTAACATTGGATGTAGGGTAAAGCTTTCACTTGGTATCTGGCAGTCATGCAGAGTACAAGATTATTGACCCAGTTCTCCTGTGTGCAGTTTAAATAAACTGGGATACCCTGATGGCAGGAGCTGTTTTGTGTCCAACATATAATAAAGGTAGACCCAGTGGAGCCTTTGGGCTAACTGGGATTTTAGAACTCCAACTGCAGCGCTTATCCTTCAGTAATGAGAAGGTGTTTTCAGCACTCCCTTCAGGAAAGGTTTATAGCTTGTTTTAAAGAGGAAAAGCCTGAAAATATATTTCAGCTGCATTCTTCTGTAAACCCTGTTATTGTTTTCTGTTTTTAACTTCTTGCTTTGCATCTCAGGATGGCGATTCCTCAGGTCACCGTACCCTTTGAGGCAGGGAGCAGATTGTATTAATTAGAAGGCACTATATTAACAATTAGGAAACAATTCTCATTTCCAGTCTATTTGTAAGATCCTCTGTAAGATTTATACAAGCTATGAAAATTAGCTGGGAAATGCATAATTAAATATGTAGGTTCGAAGTAGACTTTGAGCGGTGCTGTGCCTCAGGGAACTGGGTGGTGGTGAAGTCTATTTTCCTCTTTGCTTCCATCAACAAAAAGTGATTGGTTGTTGTTTTTTTTTTCCATTTAGTCTGAGGATTTATCAAGAATTATTATTTTTTTAATTTTCTTTTTCTCCCTCTTCCCTCCTCCCCCAAACATGGCAGTAGTAGTGTTGTCTCAAAGTGCTAGGGAGCTTGATATGATACTGCCAGAAAATGGAAGACGGAGTTGGTTTGGGGGAATATAATAGGTGCTGTTAACCTCAAGTGGGATTACACACATGTAATACCTGCTGTATGCATTTGTCATTTGTATTCCTTTCCTAGATAGTGTAAGCTGTGACCAAACTAGGCCCTAAGGTTCTATATTAAAATGCTTTCTTTTCATGCTGCTAATCAGAATAACTGATATATAGGAATGATGTTTAGATTAGAGCTAAAGTGGAGTTATAGTAGGGTTGAGAATCATAGAATCATTTAGGTTGGAAGAGACCCTTGGGATCATCAAGTCCAACCATCAGCCCTACTCTACAAGTTCTCCCCTACACCAGATCCCTCAACACCACATCCAATCTACCCTTAACCACAGTCAGGGAGGGTGACTCCACCACCTCCCTGGGCAGCCCATTCCACTGACTGACCACTCTATGATCCGTATCAAGGAAAATAAAATTAAACACAGCAATTGATTATAGCTAATTAGTAGCAGGCAGTTGGTACAGGGAAGGACTATCTCACTGATTCCATTTCAAATTACGAAAGAGATGAGGAGCAGCACAGTATGCTATATAGATATGGAAACTGATGAGAATTTTAAGATTTAAAGCTCATCTTTTAATGGCTTGTAAAAGATATAAAACATAACGCTTTAAAAAAAAAAAAGTTACTTTACATCCAGGTATTTCTCAGTCAGCTGTTTCTTTTCGTCAGCACCAATTCTATAATGACATAGAATCACATAATAGTTGGAGTTGGAAGGAGTCTTAGGGTTCTGTGATCCCACCCGTTGCTCAGGAAGGCCAGCTTGGATCAGGTGGACTGGGGATTGCCTGGGTGAGTTTGAATGCCTCCAAGGATGAAGATTTGACACCGTTTTGGGCTAACTGTTCCAATGTCTGGCTAGTCTTCTTGGGAAATTTTTTTCCTGATCCAGGTGGAATTTCCCACATTGCAGTATGTGCCTGCCACTTCTCATACTTGCTGTGAGCACTTCCAAGAAGAGTCTGGCTCCATCTTCAGTATACCTTGCTGTTAAGCAATAGATGTCCACAGTGAGATTTAATTTTAGTCTCTTCTGAAGAATGATCAGCCCCACTTCTCTGACTTCTGTCATACATCACACCAAAAGAACTAGTGTAGTCACCTACAGTAATGTCGTTTTGTGGTGCTCATATCTGACAGAGCTCCTCTGCTTGGCTTAGGAAGGCTGATTGACTTCATAGATGTAGTCAGTCCACTAACACCAACTAGTGAGCTCTACTACTCTGTTGGGGTTTTGGTACTTTTGTGTTCCTGATAACTCTTAGCAAAAATGCTCGCTTCTGTTACCCACACCGATGGAAGGCAGCTGGGTAGAAAGTAACCGCAGAAATTCTATGATCTTTTTATTTCTATTTGATTAACTATTAGTAAGTATTAATCTATTTAATTAACTATTAGTAAGTTTGCAGATGACACCAAGTTGGATGGGAGTGTTGATCTGCTTGAGGACAGGGAAGCTCTACAGAGGGACTTGGACAGACTAGATAGATGGGCCGATGTTAATGGCATGGCCTTCAATGAGGCCAAGTGCCAGGTCCTACACTTGGGCCACAACAACCCCATGCATCGCTACAGGCTTGGGGAAGTGTGGCTGGAGCTGCCTGGCAGAAAAGGACCTGGGAGTGCTGGTCGACAGGAGGCTGAACATGAGCCAGCAGTGTGCCCAGGTGGCCAAGAAGGCCAATGGATCCTGGCTTGCATAAAGAATAGTGTGACCAGCAGAAGCAGGGAGGTGATTGTCCCCCTGTATTCAGCACTGGTGAGGCCACACCTTGAGTCTGGTGTCCAGTTCTGGGCACCTCAGCACAAGAGAGATATCGAGGTGCTGGAGCGAGTACAGAGGAGGGCAACGAAGCTGGTGAGAGGCCTGGAGAACAAGGCTTATGAGGATCGATTGAGGGAGTTGGGATTGTTTAGTTTGAGGAAGAGGAGGCTGAGGGGAGACCTCATCACTCTCTACAACTGCTTGAAAGGGCACTGTAGAGATATTGGTGCTGGTCTCTTCTCACGGGCAATGAGCGACAGGACAAGAGGGAATGGCTGCAAGCTGCAGCAGGGTAGGGTTAGGCTGGACATTAGGAAAAAGTTTTTCACAGAGAGAGTGGTCAGTCAGTGGAATCAGCTGCCCAGGGAGGTGGTGGAGTCCCCATCCCTGACTGTGTTTAAGAGTAGATTGGATGTGGTGTTGAGGGATCTGGTGTAGGGGAGAACTTGTAGAGTAGGGCTGATGGTTGGACTTGATGATCCCAGGGGTCTCTTCCAACCTAAATGATTCTATGATTCTATGATTCTATGATTTGATTTTCTTCAAAGGGGTTGGGTCAGGTATAAGTCACTAAAATAAATGAACCTTAAAGTAGTGGTAATCTTAACAGCTTAACGTAGTTTAAGAATTATGTCATGACATTCTTTTTACAATTGGGTGTTGTCCCGAGCTGCTAATAATAAAATGTTTTAGCAATGAGTAAAAATGGATTCTATTTTAATCAGTGCAAATATTCCAGGGTGCATAAGCTCCTCTGAAAACTCACAGGATCAAATTCTGCCCTTGAAGTCAAGTCAAAGGTTTGAATACAAGTCAGAAGCCAGGCTTTGGTCCATCAGGTTTTGCCTGGCTTTCATTTTATTGTGAAGTTGCAGTGAATGTAGTATTCTTTTTGTAATGGAGTTTGTGTCATGCTACTGCTGTGCTTCCTAAGGTCTTATGGAATCTTAAGATACTGGCTTCTTGTGGGGCACCAGGGGGTTGCTACACCCCGTGTCAACCATAGTTTATGATCATAGAATCATTTAGGTTGGAAGAGACCCTTGGGATCATTGAGTCCACCATGATCAAAGCACAGAAATAAGAGCAAATTTTGTCTAAAGCATCAGGAAACTTTATGCACCTGGGCTGAAAAATTTAAAAAACAGTGTTGTTCATAGTACTTGTATTCAGAGCCATGTTCTTTTTGCCCTCTTTAAACTGGAAGTGTTTGTGACTTCTTAAATTTGACTCTTGTATTGCAGAATTCAGAAGTGAAGACCACACAGTGCCCACCTGTGAAAAAAAATAATTTTTAGCATTTACTTGACAAGAGAACTCTGTTTCTGATGTGGGAATACAGTCCATCACTCTACAGTGATTTCTAAACTTTCCCAACCATGAAACTATTCTGTAGCATTCTGCAGTTTCATTCTAGCAACTCTTTAATCAGCATGCTGCCTTTCCTCCAGTTATCTTCCACTCTACTGGTGGAAGAACCATATATATGGTTCTAATTCAATTGAATTTTTGTATTACAGCCTGCCTTTTTATCAAATCAGACCAGAGCTGGTTTGGAGTTTGCAGAAGGGATCTTAACTAAGGTTAAATGGTCAGACTTCATCCTAACGTGGGGTTTTTTTTGTCTCCTGAATACTGATTTTGTGATCACACTTTAACAGTAATTTTAGTTCAGAGCATTGGGGTTTTTTTTTAACCCACCAAAACCTACCATCAATCACTTAAAAATGTCAATGCTAACTTAGAGAGGGGCAAAGAAGTACATTTTACCAGTATGCACCAGCAAAAGAACGTTGTGCTTTGGAGTTGGCTCTAATTTTCCAGTTCTCTAATTTCCCAGAAAAAAAGTGCTGTGATGGAATGGCCGGTTTTATTAATTTAACGCTACACCTTGACTTTTGGGCCCTGAATTACTTGATGATGTGTGTTGCCATGGGACATTGACTTCTTTGCTGTCCTTGAAGTTTGGTATGTAGCGTACCTGCCCATGCTGTGATTCTTACACCCATACTCAGCCTGTCAGAGCCACAAGGCATAGCTGGGATTCCAGGGGGGTTGATTCTTCATCCTGTTTAGACTCTAAACTAAGAAAATGTAGTTGTATGAATTTCCAGGTGTGTATGTAGGCGAGTTGTCACAGGAAAGCACTAAAGTGACCTCTACAACCGGTGTTGCTTCTTGGTGTGTGGTTCAAATCTGTGCTCCAAAGCATCAAAATGCTAGTGCTTCTGAGAAGACAACAGTAAATACTTCATTTGCTAGGGAGATAATTTCCCCAAGACTTAACTACCAGAAATTATTGATGTAAAAACCCCAGCATGTTATGATGACTGTATAAAGCATCATTAATAGCTCTATTTTGTAGAAGTTAAAAACATATACAAAAATATATAAAGAAAAGTGTTGGAGTAAAGGTGTTGGTATTTTTACCATTTCTACATATAGTAATGTGTACGTAGCAAGGACTTGGAGAATTTCCATGTAAATGCCTGCAGAGGTCATTATTAATCTGTGGCATTCCCTTATCTCCCTCCCTCCGCTGAAAAACTTGTTATTGTGATTTCTGGCTTTGCTATGACGACGGCGTGAGTATTTTCCAGCCCACGTCTCTTTGGTGGTCCAGAACTGAATGAAATATGTGCTTCAGGAGCAGATTTTAATCAGTTTCAACATACTGGAGAAATTGAAATTTGAACGAGGTTATATTGTGTTGCTTAAGGTGTTGTCCAGTGGGATCTTGACATTCCAGGGATGGACATCCTCAGCCTACTGGGGCGATCTGTTCCCGTGGGTACTGTATTTGTGTTTGGCTTGGTCAGGAGTTACCTGCCCAGGCAGGCTGCCTTGCTGCTGTACCTGCCTGTTTTCTTGCTGGTGGGATGAGCCACAGATATGCTTTAACGAGTTTGTCTTCGATTGGCCAGCTGTCCTGTGCTCTTTTGTCCTTCAGCATCCCATGGGAGCCTGCCTGCCTCTTCCCCAGAGAAGCCATACTTTGCTCTCCTGCTGTCTGATGTCATTTGCTATTTGCCTTCCTCGGTTCCTCTAGTTTTCCTGTCACGCGTAAATGCTTACTACTGACATCTGTGAGTTGCTACAACAGGGTCAGGGACTGTTTGTAAATAAAGAGTAGGTTCACTAATGTTTTAGGTGTCTATGTGTATGGAATGCTCATCTGAAAGTAATGTCTGCTTTTGATACTAAATGCCTCTCCAGGTCTCTTAAGTTTTCGACAACTCATATAGCCTTAGTCAGCGTTTTAAAACCTTTCTTTCTAAGTAGAAAGTGTTTCATAGAATAGATTTTATCTTATACTGCAATAGTAACTCTTTTTCATCATGGAAATGGCTCTTTTTCAGATTACGTATTTCAGTCTGTGGTACTATAATAAGCAGAACCAGCGCAGATGGGTAGATTTGGACAAGCCTCTGAAAAAGCAGCTGGACAAATATGCCTTGGAGCCAACTGTGTACTTTGGAGTAGTGTTCTATGTGCCTACTGTTTCTCAGCTTCAGCAGGAGATTACCAGGTAAGCTTCATAAAAGTGTCTATAACTTTGCTTTCAGCATTGCAAAATGTATGGTTTATTTAAAAATTGCCAGCTTTCTGCTCCCCTACCTCTGCAGAAATGGAAATTACTACTTTAGGAAGAAATTATGTTCAAACTGTGTTTATTTCCCTTTTGAATATTTAAAATAAGTGATAAACTAAGAGAACCAGCTACCTTTTAGGTGACCTTAGGAATGGATTCAAACCTGTTTTCAGCAATCGGTATATTTGCATGGTCTGAGTTTCAGTTGTCTTAGTCCCTTCATGTTTGTCTCCCTTTTTTATTGTTTTGAAAAGCCATATGATGCTTTTGGGGGCGTCCACCCTGCACAAAGCACATGCAGATTTTATTGAGCCATGCTTTTCTTTATTTTGCTTTCAGGACTTTCTGTACTTCCAGTACAATACATTGGCAAACTACAGGCTAAGCTTCAGCTTACGGGTTTTTAGTGTGTCTCTGGGCAGTGCAGATGGATGGAAGCTTTAATATCACATATCCATTTCTGCTGTGAATCTGGGGAACGCCACATAAGTGATCCTGGCTGCAGGGGAAAAGTCACCTGTGGCATATATACTTACCAGTTATTCCTATGGGCTTATACATTGGCTTCTAGTGTCTTAATGTGTATAGTTGTGCTGATTTAATTATTGTTTTCTACAGGCAAATGAGTACAGAACCATTAAATGGATTACAAACATGTATTTGTTATTTCAGAAAGATGTACTTGCATTAATTAGACCATTTAAGCTGGTAACATCAAGTTGGCCCTGCTTTGAATGGGGAGTTGAACCAGATGATCTCTCAGAGGTCCTTTCCAGCTTCATTTATTCTGTGGCTATGGGCTTATACATTTATATACTCTAAATAAGTATATAAATAAGGAGCTAAAATAAGTTGCCAGGGACCTTTCCCACTAGTTGTGATGCATGAGCTTTTCAGAGAGATGAAGTTGTTGGTGCAGATGCTGGTGCTGTAACATAGTGCTCAATGCCTGGCAGCTTTGGCTTTTGTTCTATGCATAATTTCTGCAAGTTTATTTTCTTTCTGAAAATTCTTAAAGTTTGGGGCTTTTCTTCAGGAATCTTACTGGCTTTAAAGGTCATTCTAGTGGTCTTTCTTTTTTCTTATTTTTTATTTTTATTTTTACATAAATCTTGGGCTCAGGGTCTGTGCTTGCTGTTGTACTAGGATGCATTAGAGTAAGATAAATGTCATGGTGTTGCATTGAATGGCTAACTTGCCAGAAAAACCTTGAATATTCTTCTCTGCAATGGATTTAAAGCACATAATGTTTATGCTGGAGTTTTAACAGCAATTTTGCAGTGTACTGCCACGTAGAAAGCAAGAATTTATTTGCCAGCCTTATGCTGTAGTCCTAGAGGATGGTGTTTGCTTTGATGTATGATAGTGAGAGTCTGGTAGTTTTAGAAATCTGTGGATATTTCTCATCCCTTTTCAGCATAAATGAGATTGAGCGTGTTTAAGCAAATGATGTTGGTGGATTTCCCAACACTGGGCGCTTTTAAGATTCAGCTGGACAGGGTGCTGGGCCATCTCGTCCAGATCATGGTTTTGCCAGAAAAGGTGGGACCAGATGATCCTTGAGGTCCCTTCTGAGCTGCTACGCTGTGAGTCTGTGATACCTTTAATGTATATCAGGAAATGGAAATGTCATAGACAAAAGAGATGGTATTTATAGCATCAAGACCCTTTGTATGTTTACTTTTGATAGCAGTTGTATAGAATGAGCTTACGTTCTCCTGCTTGAGTGGGAAGACTTATTCCTCCAAAGGCAGAGGCTTTTTACTTTTCCTTTTCTCTTTGAGGCCTGGGCTTAGTCCCAGCTGGTTTTGCATGTATGGTGTAAGGTTGTTGTCTGCTGTCATATGCTATACTGCTTTTTTGTAGTAGGATCCAGAAAAGTCTGAAAAATATTTCTAAAATGTCACTGTGTTTAATAGGCTGTTAAATAGTGAGGGATAAGAGCCTGATGAAAATTCATGTGGAATTTACCTGACCTTTCTAAAGCACTGAGTGAATTGCAGCACACACTTCCGTCTTCTCAGTATTAAAACCTTACTTCACAAGAGCTAAGATACAGTATGAGGAAATTAAGAAGGTTTTAAAACTAGACCTACAGAAGACAAATGCACTTCTTGGCAACATTTATGTAGCTGTAACTGCATTTTTGAGTTTTCAGGTGTTTGGGGCTTAAGATAGGGTGTTCTGTGGATGGCTACAAGGGACAGCAGACTTCAAGAAAACAGTGATTCAAACTGTGGACAAATGGTACAGCTCGTGCTGGTTGCATGTACAGGGAAAAGGTCAGAGTGAAGGGAAAAAAAAAAAGGTGTCTTGAAAGGGAGAATAAAATGTACTCAGAAGTTGTAATGCAGAAATGAATGTCACTGATGGGACTGAAGGGCTGTGCAATTCTAGATCTGTTGGAAGAGAGTGTACTGAACACTGTAAAGAGGAGACAGTAAGAAGATACTAAGTAAGGAAGAGGTAAAAATAACGAAAAATTGAGGGTATGGTAGTAGGTAGAAAACATGGAGCTTCTTTGTTTTAAGAGGTAGTGGTGTTCGGTTCTGCAGTGATACATGAGAGCTAAGGGAGGAGCTAACAAAGACCATGAAATAGTGGGTACGAATGATGAGGAAGAGTCCTTTCCACCCGAACTGGGGAATGCAGAGAGGAACAGGAAATGCAGGCGTATTTACCTGCACTCTCTTTAAATTAAGAAGCCCGTGTTAGCTTTTTCTTTTTTCCTTCTGTAGGTATCAGTATTATTTGCAATTAAAGAAAGACATCTTGGAGGGCAACATTCCTTGCACACTGGAACAAGCAATACATCTGGCTGGTTTAGCTGTTCAGGGTAAGTAAAGCAATTATGCCAATTAGCTAATGTTGCATAAGAAACTCTGGTGATGTATTTTCTATCTCATGTTTTCTATTGAGTGAAGGGAGACCAAATTCAGTAAGGCTTGTTCCTGAGAACTTTGTCCTGTGGACTGAGGAGGGGCAACAGTGGGATCAGTAGCCCCAAACTTCCTGCTGTTTCTCTGCAGTCCTCAGAGGTGGATCTGGGTATCTGACATAGGTTTCCAGGAGTTGGATTTAGACATCGGAGTTCCTTTGGAGCCAAAGGCTATAGTCATCTGCTTACATCGACAGGCCTTTTATCTCTTTCTGTTAATGAAGACTCTTTGTTCTGACATGTTAACAAGAGAAGGAGACATGTTTTAATAAATAAGCAAATTTGAATGGACAGTAGTACTTGTGTCTCCATATTTTCTCTCAAATATCCTAACACCTGAGATTATTTCAAGTTCACATGCAAGGCTGAACAATTCCTATGTTCAAATTGCTCCTGAAGACCCATTTCTGTGATACCTATGTGAAAATGACTGCTTTATTTTCCCTGACTGGGGTCAGATGGAATAGAGTATGCACCAGAGAACCACCACTCCTAAGTTTGTCTGTACTGATCATGTCTGGTGTTCCCTGCTAACATGCTTGTTCCATCTGAAATCTCCCCAAATTAAGGATTTAATGGCAACAGCTTTATTTAATGGGTTTGTGTATTGCTTCATGGTGAATGTCACTCCAGTATATCTAACAGCAATTGTAAATCTGCCAAAATTGAAAGGGACTTAAAATCATTGGCACTACATGAAACTTAAGGTTTTGGGTCTTAAATTATATGTGTCGGTAGAATCACATTAAAGATTGTTATTTTTTTGGAAAATGTGGTTAGCACTGCAGTAGAATGAATTATATTAGTGCCTTGTTTATATAACAGCAAATCTGTTTAATCCAAGCCAGGATTTAATGGTCTTCAACTGAAAAAAAAAAACCCTTGCTTTGTTATTTTCATATCTTTGGGCAGTGTAAGTATCTCTCTGCTCAGTGAGTTGTTTATAGAAATCATTCAATATAATCCTCTTTCCAGATGGAAAATATTTATCCTTTTTAGCTTTTACATTCCGTTTTCAGTCTTGTATAAGAAACAAACTGTTATGTGTCGATAACACAGTTTAAAAACAACTGGGAAAAACCCCAGGTTCTAAACGAATGTGCTCTGATGACTGAAGTAATTTATACCAGGTAGGTTAGTTAATTTTAGCTGCTGAACGAACAGAAGCAGCTGTTTGCTGTTTCGAGTGAACTGGTTTCAAGAATGATCTGTATTTGAAATAATTACAACATCCTAATTCTAAGCACTGCTTTATGTGGAGTGCTGTGTTGGTGTAGTTCTCCCCTTTCATGATAAATAACTTGCATATTAATTGCTGAGGCCTAATACAAAGTTAGTTCCTAAGTGTCTCTGAAGTTGTTCTGTTATGGATGGGGATCTGTGGTAATGTAAATAGGATCTGTCTACTTGGGGATTGTGTTTATATTTTTGGGAGCCATTCTGTACAGATGGCTGTCCCACAGTTTCTCCTGGAGGCCGGTACATAACTTTTCCAATTTAGTCTGGGTTATTTCTCTTCTGTGAAATGTTTGCTATTTTTTTCTTGGAAACAGAAAAATAGGCAGACTACTTGGGATGCCCTTTGGCAGGACGTAAAATCAAAACTGTTATTAAGTTCCTTCAGAGCTTGTCTCTGTGTTGGGAAAGGCTTCTGGGTCCCACTTTTTTTGGATGCCTGGGTGAAGGGAGCTCTGGAAGGCCAGAGAGTGGAAGGGTGCTCTGGCTGCCCTCTGCAGTGTTTGTGCTGCCAGAGCTGTACTGCAGGGCATGCAGTGTCTGGCACGAGGGACTAAAGAAGATGCAGCCAGACTCTTCTCAGAGTAAAAACTGAAATACAAGAAATTTCGTTTAAACATCATAAAGCTTTCTGGTGTGAGGATGGTGAGACACTGTAATAGGTTGCCCAGAGAGTTGTGAAGTCTCCATTCTCTGTCTTTAAAACTTGACCGGGGAAGGCTCTGGGACTACCTCCTGTAGCTGACCTGGCTTAGGGTTAGATCTCCAGAGACCCCTTCCAACCTCAACCATTCTGCACTTAAAAAACTTGAACAAATAAACCCCTGAGGAACTCAAGAACGTGGAGTAATTTTTATAATTTCTTTTTCTTTCCTATCCACAAGGAGAGTTACCAGTTTTTCAGAACAAGATAGAAAGACAGGATGTGTATTTACTTTCCTCCGTGGTACGCATTACTGGTTGGTTTGTTCCACTGTTTTCCTTTCAGATCATAGTTCAGTAGGATGGAGTTTTTCCACTTGGGGATCCTGCTGCAATTAATCGGGTATTGAATCATTTTGTTACAAATGTTTGAATCCAAGAATTTTTTTATTTTTTAGCTGATTTTGGAGACTATGATCAGTATGAATCTCAAGAGTTTCTACAAAGATTTGCTTTGTTTCCAGTGGTAAGTACTTACTTTAGTCAATTTAAATATTTAAATTCTTAAGTTGATAAATTTAAATTTAATCTTTCTTTAGATTTGTAAATACAAATTATTATTAAAGACTCCATGATTCATCTCACTTACTGCCCTCTTGATTGGCCAATGCATTAAAGGTTTTTGTTGAGACTGGAGTGGGATATAACACCTTATGTTACACAGGAGCAAAGATGTTGTCATGTCTTTTCAATGTTATTGTGTGTTACACTGAAAAGAAGGTTGGGGTGGAGATGGGAAAGTGAGTAAAACAGCTTGAAAACAGTGTTTGTGCTGACTGAGGGGTGACCTTATTGATGTTTATAAATATGTAAAGGGTGAGTGTCAGGAGGATGGAGCCAGGCTCTTCTCAGTGACACCCAATGATAGGACAAGGGGCAATGGGTGCAAGCTGGAACAGAGGAGGTTCCACTGAAATATGAGGAAAAACTTCTTTAGGGCGAGGATGAGGGAACACTGGCAGGGGCTGCCCAGGGAGGCTGTGGAGTCTCCTTCTCTGGAGACATTCCAAACCCGCCTGGACACGTTCCTGTGTGACCTGCTCTAGGTGTTCCTGCTCCAGGTCTCTTCCAATCCCTGATGTTTTGTGATTCTGTGATTCCAGCATCTAAGCTCCAAGACTAGAGCAGAGTGTCAATTTGCCTGGGTAAAGAAACTATAATAATTTAGTTTTGTAGATTTTTTGTATTTAATTCTGTAAATGCTGTCCTAAGGGTTGGCTACAAGAAGAAAAAATATTGGAAGAAGCGACACAGAAAGTTGCCTTGCTACATCAGAAGTACAGGTAACATTTCTATAACCCTTTAGTGCTTAATTTTAATCCAATTGCTTTAGTAGCTCAGGAAGTTGGGAATCTCCCACTTAAATCAGTTTGTCACTGGTACATTTGCATTAAAATTCAAAGAATTTGATTTTAAGTAAGGGTAGGTAAATGAAGTAGTCCAAGGTGAAGGCAAGTTCATCCGCTTTTTCATCAGTGAAAACTGTTTGTGTCTGTGTGTAATACCGATTATTTTTGCCTGTCTTGCTTTGAAACAACAGTTTGAAAATTCCAAATCCATTTGTCTTTGAAATGGTTTTGTAACAAGGCTGCATGGTTACGGTTCAGCAAAGAAAACTTAGTCTGCAGGACACTAGTAAAGAAACAGAAAGATTGATGATTGAAAAAGCATTGAGAGGCATAGGAAGCAGAATGACAGGATTTTGCAGGTGAGGTAGGTGGGGAAATGCAGGCTTTTAATCCCTGTGACACTACTGCAGGTCTGTGAGAAAGCTGTCTTTGCCAGTTGGCCTAATTAAAATAAATATTACCTTTACCTACAGATTGTCTTTCTCATGTTTTCCAACCACCACAGTTAAAACTCGATCAGCATTTAGAAAATGAGACTCTTTTCCCTGAAATGTGGAGTGTCCTAAAGCATGTCTGCTGTGAGAGGAGGAATTAGGTTCTTGAACACGTGTGCCAGGATGATTTTTGTGATAAAGTGAGAAAATACAGCAACAGTGATGGATTTGAAGGTGAATGTGATAATTGTCTGCCATGAGCAAAGACGATGATTTTAACTAGAGATGCTCGAGAGAAAGAAGTTACTAGAATCAAACTGTGAAGGCTGAGACAAATGTATCAGCCGTTGGTAGAGATGAAAACAGCATGGTTTGGGTCCCTGGATGTCTTGGGGTTATTTATCAAGCTTTGATGGTGTCAGTCAAAGCAGGAAAAAGATGATTTTTCATATTGGCAGTACTAGCTGATGGTTGTTTCTGTTTGTAGAGGCCTTACTCCTCCTGATGCAGAAATGCTATATATGCAAGAAGTAGAGAGAATGGAGGGCTATGGTGAAGAGACCTATCCTGCAAAGGTAAACAGGGTTATCTTTGTCTCAGCTTTCTTTCCCTGTGTAAAAAGGGTTAATTCCTGCTAAAAACAAACAAAACTGCAAAACCACACATCCTATTTCTCCCTTAGAATTATAAAAGTAGTTGCTTCTCATGTAACTTTGCTTTCAAAGACTACTTTTTTAAAAAATGCATCATTTTTATGCATAATTTTTTTGCAACTTCTTACAGGACAGCCAAGGAAGTGACATATTCATCGGAGCGTGTCTGGATGGTATCTTTGTGAAACACAAAAATGGTCGTCCTCCTGTTGTATTTAGGTCAGCATTGTTCTTTCCTAAAATCCCTTCGTGCACTTTGGGTGTGTTCCTCCCTGACACGAGTGACTCCTAGGTATCATCTGTGCTTAATCGTTTCACCAACCAGAGCCAAAGTCTTCTGGCTGTCACACTGCAGTGATTACTGATGGTCGTGGGAGTTTTTCAGTGCATTGACTGCAGAATTAATATCTTTGAGCCAAATTGATTCTAAGAGATGAACATTTAATGTACATTCCGTTGCAAAACATGGACTGAGTCTAAAAGGAGCAATTCTATGCACATACAACATATTAAATCCTGAGATGGGACATCAATTTACTTAGAAATTTTCAGTTTTAAAATTATCCAAGAGCTCCTTTTATAAATGATGTATAAATGAAATAGAGGACAGTCACACGATAACATTTGTTAAATTATTTTGGATTCATACATCATGTTAGTTTCTTATTTAATATTCTTGTAGTTAAATTGTCAAAATAGGCATGTCTACAAATTACCTAACAGTTACAATTCAGTCTTATGTGAAATTACTTGGTTCCCAGTGATTTCAAGGGGGATTGCTTCGGCATCTTGGGATAGAATTTGGAGCAAATTTAAAAAAATGCATCTCAATACATGTTTTCTGGGGTTTCTTTAAATGAGTCTTAGTAATCTGTGTGTATTGCTAGAGGTTATTCTTAGTAAGCTTTAAAAATCTAGATTGTATTTTTGGCTGACTATGAACAGAATCTTGAAATGCTATGGTGCAACAGTTACTGGAACTCATGGTGAAAGTAGCAACTGTGCTTCTTTCTGTGAGTGGGGTTTTTTAATAGAATTTATAAATTCAGTATTGGCAACTGCCCTTCACAAAAATCTCTTACCTCCGCTGCTGGTAGGAGAGCTGATGCCATGTTCTTGGAGAGTGGTAGAAGAGCCCTGCTTTGCTTTCTTACAGAATGAAGCAACAACAGCTCTGCTGTCTGACTTCTCAGGCACACAGGGCAGAGGAATAAAGCTTTGTCAAGGCAGTTCACTGCGTTCAAAAGTTCACTTAGTTTCCCGAAAATTCAAAGTTCCCTTCTTTTCCCAAAGAACTGTGAATGCAGTGTCTGTGTAAACCGAAGAAAAAGGTTGTTTATTGGGGAACATCAGAAAATATTCATATTCCAGTTCCAGGATCTGATTTTCTGCTGTGCTGTTTCTTTGTTGTTTAACTATGGGCAGTTCTACCAGGGATAGATACATCATGGTATTTGGGTGGCAAACAAAGCGTAGACAAATGACCCACTGATAAAATTTACAAAGGCTGGGTTATGCTTCAGGGCAGTAATTTCATAATTGCATCCATAAATGCCTACGAACCAAGGCTTTACATTTGAGGGGTCTTTTTCTGCATCAAAATGGGGAGGTTAATGTTTCTCTGCCTCTTGCATGTGGTAGTGAGTGGCTATAGAAAATGCTATGAGGCACATCTATATAATGGAAATTGAAGTCATAGAATTGCCTTTAGAGAGAATCCCGTATGTGGATCATACTTTTTCTCTCTATGCACTGCAGGATATTCTTTTTATAAATGAATGATAAAGGCTTTATTCACACTAACATAAATCTAATGGATCAAACTACGTTTATATTTAGCAAGAAGTTATATAAATATATGGAACTAGATTTTTTTGCTGCCTAACTTCTTCTCATCTGTGAATATGAAAGGGACTTCTACAAAATATGTTTAATAATGCCTTAATGGCTTTGTTTAATGTAGATGTTATTTCCTCCCCCCAGAATGTATGGTTTTCATTCAAACAGTTGGGATATTATAATTTACTGAGAACTAAATTTGTCCAAAATTGAGTATTAAAAAAAAGGAAAAAACACCTTTGAAAGAATTCCAAGTGGAAGATGAGTAATAAACTTATTGTGCATCTTCTAAAGGGTTAGCCACGTACGTATTTTCCTTCCAGCAGTATTTAATGGCCATGGAAGTGATGGTCTGCGACTTGCTCAGATAGATTGACAAGCTTTGAATTTGTCCTTGGCTCTTTATCCATGTTCTTGGTAGCGGTTCTGTTCTTCGGTTGCATTTGCTCTGGTTTGAAAATCAGAGCTTGCCAGTCGTGTTCTATCCCTTTTGTCTGCAGGTGGCACGATATTGCCAACATGTCCCACAACAAATCCTTTTTTGCATTAGAGCTGTCAAACAAAGAAGAGACCATCCAATTCCAAACCGTGAGTAGATTCCTACTTGTCTTTTTTTCACTAAGACATCAGCAAATAAAAACATAAATTAGGGCACTCAGCTTTCATCAATCTAATAAAATTGTTAGGCTAGAGTGCATGCTCAGGCCCACAAAGTACCGTTTTAGGGAAAACCTGGTGACAGTAATGAAGTGTTATTAATAAACAAAATCGGTCAGTACTAATTTAATCTTAAAAAATTCAGTGGCTTGTCTGAAAGCAAGTGAAGGGTATGCACATCCGGCCTAATATGCAAATATTATTTTTACTGTTTGGCAGGAAGATATGGAAACAGCAAAATATGTGTGGAGGATGTGTGTGGCGAGACACAAGTTTTACAGACTAAATAAATGCAGCCTGTAAGTAGAATCCACTAACAGAACTCCTGCTGCCTAGGAGCTTTTATGGGGAAGTGAAATCTTTTGTAACCTCTGTATTGTCTTTACTGTCCTTGTTAAGTGGTAGTAATTAACGGCTTGGGGTTTTGTTCTTAGTCTGTTTTGAGTTAATACCGATTTTTTCAACCATTTTATCAAACACGTTCTGTGTTACAACAGAGGACACTGGTAACCCTGCAGTTTTACCCAGAGTAATAGTGTTTGGCCCCTGCTGTTGGATCTCAGTGCTGCGACTGACTTGAGTTGCTTTGGTGGCTACTATTGCTAGAATGTTTGTGAGCTACTGGAATCACTGGGATTTTTGGCCTGGGTTTGGGTGAACTGCTGTGAAAGGACACTCTAGAGGCCGTTAAAAGGGCGGGAAGTGTATGTGAAGCACTCCTGAAATGTGCTGGATTGACAGCTGAGAGGTACGCGGTCCTTTGGATATCCATGGAATCCGTATAGCTCAAGTAGCACCAGTGCAAAGTAAATTTAATACAATTCATCAAATCAAACTCGAATGGGATGGTCTCCAACTTGTAAATCAAGGGCTGGAATTTGAGCTACTCCACTCTACAGCTTTCCTTCAGTTATGTTACTTCAGTCAAAGAATAGAGAATTAGACCCAGCCTATAGTACATCATAAAAAAGCATGATTCCCAAATGTTCCATTCCTCTACTTTGTACAGGGGGAGATAGCTATGGAGGGGTTGGTCCAACGTTTGCTGAGGCCACTGCAAAGATGATGGAATATTTTGTACCACAGATAACTCACTAGTGTGTTTGATGCTCATTGATTTTAGAAGAGTAAGATTGATTTGGAATGAAGTAGACCTTTATACCTCTGAGCTTGTAAACTTGGATGCCTTTTCAGAAGGATAAGAAATGGTAGTAGTGCATTTGTGGGACTTGTGCTTTACTACCTGAATAAAGTCACTTCTATAGTTCTGTATCGAACGTCGGTCTCTAGGATTACTTATTTTAACCCTTTCACCACAACATGGTTTTACTGAGAAGTGAAGTTCTCAAAAAAACCTTTTTCTGATTATCTCTAAGTTTCCCTGTCATCTGTTCCTGCTGCTGGAATTTATCTAATGCATGCCTGTATTGAGTTCAGACTTTTGGGGTTTTTTTCTTTATCTGTACGTACCTTGTCTTTAGAGACTCCCTGGACTCTCCACCTGAGGAGGGCTCTCAGAAATCTTCCCTCATTCTTTCCCTTCCACGCTTTCCAATCCTTTCTCGTCCTTCACTTCCCAAAGGGTGAGCTGAAAAACCATCTTTCTTTCTGAAATCTGGCAGTTCCTGCATGTGTATTCTTCTGCTGTCTTTTGACCTGTGTCAAGATGCAGATTATGGGTGCAGAGTAGGGTAGGGAAAAAAGGAGTTGATGGTTTCTGAACCTTGCATCCTGGAGGCAATCCAACACGTTACGAAAATGCTTTACCATTAGCTTGAATGTTGGAACATACAAACGCTCGTGCAGTGTAGACGCTTTCTGTAGCACTCATAACAGTTTTATACCTGGTCTTGTAGAACAGGTAACTTATGCTACGAGATTTTATATGGGGTTCAAATTTGGAGCTAGTCCCTGGTTATTCTGCTGCTTTTTCTGCCCTGCTGCAGGGCTTCAGGGATATCTCCTTTCTATGCCTCATAGAAAGAAGGCAAAAAAATAACTGAAGTGTTTCCTGATTTCGTGATTCTGCTGATACTACCCTCTGATGATACTACCTGATGACTATTTAACACAGGGCCTGGCTCCAAGAAATTTAGAGTGATTTTTAAACTGATTTTGGGAGCACTTTCCAAGGTTTGAAATTGATCTTGGTGGTGTTAAGAATCATTTCTTACCATAAAATTTCTTCTAGACAAACCCAGCCCGTTACAGTGAATCCAGTTAGGAGGCGGTCTTCCTCCAGGATGTCTATGGTAAGGAGAGCAAATAGGTTTCTGTTTGCATTTGTATGGGTTTCAGTTGACTTTGAATCAGACATTAGTTTCCTTCAGTGAAATCGAAGGAGCAGTGAGAAGGTGAGTCTAGTATGAGGAACTGTTTTGGACTTGTAGAAGAAGCTCTATGTAATAATCTGAATAATGAAATCAAAATAATGGTGATGAAAAAAGTTTTAAACAATTTTAGTTTGATTGCTGAGTGTCTATGAGACTCATCTAGATGTCATGACAAGATAGTCTTGGGTTGGTGATCTGTGGTTTTGGGTTTGTTTCCTTCTTTTGTATTACTTCTTGTATGACCTCACAGGAGAAACTTACATTGCAGATTTAGAGAAGTTGTTTAAAGCAAGGCTTTGTGAACATTATATATAATATATATATAGTATTGTATATAAAATTGTCTTCAAGACTTATTTTTTAAATAAATCATGACTTTTACACTAACTTTTTAATTTTCTTAGCCCAAGCCTCAGCCTTACATGATGCCTCCACCACCTCAGCTGCATTACAATGGTCATTATACTGAACCATATGCCTCCTCCCAAGGTAAGTTCATTAATTTTTTCTACAAAGATTTTGGTGAACCTCAACAGTTAAATAATGAAAGGCTTCTGAAGCAATGACTGACTTATTCTTTTCTGGAGCTTGGCAAATTGTACATCCAATGAAGTAATGCTTAAATTATTAAATGTATACTGGATGTACACACTTAGATCATTTTCCTTACCCGTCAGAGCGGGTATATGTTAACGTGCAAACAGCATATGGGTGTGGTTTAAACTGTCTCAAAAATTTCTGGAGACGAGTTAATTAAGTTACTTTTTTGGTTTGTTCTGTTTTTAATTAAGGTCCTGTGGCACTATATCTAGTTATTACCTGGGTGAGGAGAAGAGTGAGGGGGATTTTGTTCAGTTGTTTTGGGGACGGTTTTAGGTGCTTGCTTGTTTGCTTTCTCTTCTTGCTTGCTGTTCAAACTGATCTCATTAGATTAGAGCACACCCCAGTGTAGGTGTTCTTCCTTTCAATTGGTGTGGCTTAAGATTGGTGGGCATTTTGTTTAACTCAGGCTGAAACCTAGCAAACCTATCCCAAACAGAAGAAAACTGTTCTTAAACTGAGACAATGTTTTCCCATAGGAATTTGTATCATTTAAATGAACATACTAGACTACTCTGGTGTACCTATTTTGGGTGTCGACAACAGCAAAAAAGCTGGGATGGGTTTGGTTTCTTCCTCCCCATTTTAATGGATAGCTAAGGATGAATAACTGAGATTTTGGAAGTCTCAAACAGAGATGAGCTGTGTCTTAATAGAGCATATCTTTGTTTGGCGTCTTGGACATAAAGGTTGTTCTTAAACTTTACTTCCAGATAACCTCTTTGTGAGCAATCAGAATGGATACTACTGCCACTCTCAGACGAGCTTGGATAGAGCCCCTCACGACTACAGCGGTCGGATCCGCAACGGGAGCGTCTACAGCGCGCACAGCACAAACTCCTTGAACAATCCCCAGCATTACCTGCAGCCGTCCCCCATGTCCTCCAACCCGAGCATTACGGGAAGCGATGTCCTCAGAACTGATTACGTCCCGTCACACAGGCACAGCGCACTGATACCACCTTCTTACCGCCCCACGCCCGACTACGAGACCGTGATGAGACAGCTCAACAGGGGAATGGTGCACGCCGATAGGCAGAGCCATTCCATGAGAAATCTTAACATCGGCAACTCGTATGCTTACAGCAGGCCTGATGCCTTAGTTTACAGCCAACCTGAAATAAGAGAGCATGCTCACTTTGCTTCCCCACAATCTAACCATTACCCGTTTAACCTGAACTACAGCTTTCACAGCCAGTCTCCCTATCCCTACCCCGCTGAAAAGCGCCCAGTTGTTGGGGCAGTGAGTGTCCCTGAGCTGACAAATGTACAGCTCCAGGCTCAGGACTACCCAACGCCAAATATAATGAAGACCCAAGTCTATCGCCCGCCTCCCCCGTACCCCTACCCGAGACCTGCGAATAGTACTCCCGACCTCTCCCGACACATCTACATTAGCAGCAGCAATCCAGATCTCATCACAAGGCGAGTGCACCATTCTGTCCAGACATTTCAAGAGGACAGCCTGCCTGTGGCACATTCTCTTCAGGAAGTCAGCGAACCTCTAACCTCGGCACGCCACGCTCAGCTGCAGAAGAGAAACAGCATTGAAATAGCAGGCCTGACTCCCGGCTTTGAAGGGATAAGAATTAAAGAGAGGACCATGTCAGCTTCGGCAGCAGACGTGGCTCTTCCAAGAGTTCTCTCAGAAGGGTCACAGCCCAACGTTCTGATGGAAAGGACAAAGCAAAAAGAAAGTGAGCAAGAAGAAAGTGTGAATTGTGATCATAAGAAAACCCTTTCGGATGCCACTATGCTGATTCACAGTAGTGAGGAGGAAGAAGAATTTGAAGAAGAAAACAAGGCTGGTACAAGTCTTTCTCCTCTCCCTGAAGATCAAACCCACCTTTCATCCGTTATGGGTGGTTACTCTCATGATTCAGTGCTGAACTACCCTTATAGCTCTGTTGCTTCATCTGCTGGCCCTTTGCATATTCTTGAGCCTAAACTACATATTACGGAGACAGAAAAGAGAATGAAAGACATGAGCCCCGTTCATTTACTAGTAGAAAGCCAGGGACAGAGGAGAGGGGAAGGACTGCTTACTCCATCTATGTCAGAATCTGATCTAACTACATCAGGGAGATACAGAGTAAGGAAAGATTCGGTAAAGAAGAGACCTGTGTCTGATCTTTTGTCTGGGAAGAAGAATATTGTGGAAGGCCTTCCTCCTTTAGGTGTAAGTGGATACTGTTCCTCTTGTTTCTGTAGCAGACGTTGTGTGGGGGTTTTATTTGAAGTTTGGGGTTTTTTTTTAATCAGCCTCAGATGCTTTTAAAACATGTGAATTAAAAGCTACCTTAAGCTTGACCTTTATTTTTCTGGTTTTCCCTCATTTACTTTGCTTAACTGTCTTTTATCTGCTCCTCTGCCGTGTCTGAGTTCTGTTTGTATAGTCCTCCCGCACGACCCCAGCGCTGCAGCCGCCCTCCATCGACACACCTAACCTGGCTGGCAGCTGTCGAGGGAGGCAATTTAAAGTCGGTTCTAGATCCCAAATTCTGCCCTAGTTACTCTTACCTGGAACAGAAGCAACTCTTTCTATTCCACTGCCAGCATTCTAATCTTCTTACTGAAAAATTGGATGTAGCTGAATGTTTACTTTTTATGATTTGTTTGCTTTCTTCTTCTGACCTAAAAGGGAGACTTGACACATTACACAAAAAATTCTTTCTTCGCGCTCTCTTCTTTCCTTCATCCCTTCCCCTTCTCCTATCCTTTCCTTTTGGCTTTCCCTTAAGCATTTTTAACCCTGCTAAAGGTACTTCTTGCCTTTTCATGTCTCTTTCTCCCGCTCCAATCTTCGGAAGCCATAAATAGTCAACAACAGCAGGTTTCTTCACCTTCCCTGTAACTCCCCCCTCACAGAAACATGAAGGTCTGTGTGGGACTGTACAGTTTCCCTGGCAGTCCTTACCACTCATTTGGTTTGGAACTTTTTCTCAGTGTTGCACAGTCTGTGGAATGTTTCAGTTGCTATTGGAGGAAGACCATCTTCATTATTATTTTGCTTTTTCAACTTGCTTGTTGTTAACTTTGCCTGCCTGAGTTAAGTGTCAAATAGTTTTGTGCACAGATTGGCCTGCAGTGGAACTACCATTTAACTCCTGCTGCTGTAGCAACTGCAAAAGCTGTGTTTAAGCAGTTACTGCTTTCACAGGTTTTTTGACTGTTAGACTTGCTGTACACGGAGCTGAGCACAATGAAGTGGACACTCATCAGCTTCAATTCTTTTGATAATTGTGATGTTTTTCTAAATCTCCTTCCCCCTGTTTGTTTTATGGGTATAGGGAAAAAAAAGTGAAACCTTTTTCCTTGTAGTCACATTTAGTCACTTAATGCTTTGATCTCCAAAAGACACGTTTTCAGAGACTGATGTGTCTACCAAAATCATACCCAGCCTTTTCCTGCTGATAGCTATCATAAATGTTCATAGCAACCTTTGACATGAAATTGACATTAAAGCTGTTTCCACTGGAAGTGTTGAGTAAAATACTTCCTAGTTCAGAGCCATTTAAGAGTGCCATTCCATAACTGAGAATGTCACCTTTCTGGATTCCCTATGGAGAAGAATACCTGCTAACAAAGCTGGCCTCTAGCAGTGTTTGCCTATTTTGCTTTTCAGTGAACTCTTAACTGCTGTGTTTGTGTTCATTTCACTTTGAAATGTGCTCTCATCCTCATAGCCCTGTCTTCCTATGCCTGACTGCTGTTCAGCTTTGGAAAGCATTGATTATCATTCAGGCAGCATAAACACTCACGCTGTTGGTATATTTTTGTTCACAACCAAACTTAGCAGCTGCAGGAATGATGAAGTTTTGTCTGACCCTTTTTAAAAGAAGCATTTGAATTTATTCTTATAAAAATCCCCCTTTTGGTATTTTTCTCAAATAATGAATGGGAACTTCAGTAATTTAGATTCATGGCCGGGCTGGGGGCTCACGTCTGCCTGCAGTTCTGTGTTTGTGCTTTGTATGTGCAGTTTGTTGCAAATTTAGTCAAACCTTTAACCCTGTCAAAACTTTTTTTGGGGAAATCTGAAACATACATGCTCACCATAATGCCCACTTGGAGGGAAAAGAAGTGCCTGCAAATTAAATAGTCCAGTGAGCAATAACTTTTATGTGTTCTTGCCCTTGGAAAGTGATTTCAGTTCTGTCCAAGAATGTTAATTATCCAGAATTGCCACCTTGCCCTCAGTTGCAAGCTTTGTAGGGAACAATATTTGTCATTCTCATGCAGTTTCCTTAACCTGTCCGGAATGAAGACAGACTTGTGTGGTGTCCTTGGAGGAATGTAGTCCCACCGCCCTAATCTCTCACTGCTTATCAAAAAAAAAAAGGTCAAAGCTGTTTGCAGAAGAGGTCAAAGGAGTATCCTTTCCTTAATTGAACTCATCTGGTTTCTGCTCTATAACTTCATTAAATATTTAAAGAGTATTTACAAGTTTTAGTTTTTCTTTTGCAGGGTATGAAAAAGAATAAAAATGATGCAAAAAAAATAGGGCCTCTAAAGCTGGCTGCCCTGAATGGACTAGCGTTGACTAGAATGCCTCTGCCAGATGAGGGGAAGGAGGAATCAACAAGAGCAACAAATGATGAGCGGGTATGTTGATTGATATGCTTGGCTTCTCTTTTACACTATTTATTTTTCAAAGTGAAATGTGTATGAATCGTGCTTTGGGTTGACTTTAAAAAAACTTCAGGTTCAAAGTAACTCAAATACGAGAATAGAAACAAAATGAAGAATGAAACCTCTGATGGATAAGACCTTCCTAGAAGTATTGGGTGTAACTCAGGTTCTTCTTTAAGATTTCAGATGACAGTGATTCAGATAATAGTTTACCCTTGGACCATAAAGGAAACAAATTGACTAGTATCGACTGATACATTTTTGTGCCAGATCTTTCTGTTTTCTCTCCCTAATTTCTGGGTTTTCCACACTGAAGACATATGAAAATTGAAATTCTCAATGTGAGATTGAACGTAGTTGTAATTATTAGTAACTCATACAATTTTTACAATAAATTTCATGGTTCCATTGCATCACCAGGGTACAGCTTGTGCGGATTGTGTTTACCTGTTTTCCTCAGACGGATCCCTGAATGTAGAGATGGAACTTGTACGACCTGCAGAAATTTAAAATTCGGTAAAAGATCTCAGGTCGCTGAGAGAACACCAGGTTCTAGAACTTGAGGATCATTTTTTGAGAAATACAAGACTCCCATCTGCTCATGTCAGGCTAAGCAACATCAGTAAATATGCCTCAGCCTGCTTTGTATGTTGTTAAACAGGGACAGGAAAGTGCAGTGCAGTCAGTATCCAGCCTGTGAAGGCTGAAGCAGGACAGTGCTGCTGTCACACATCTGACCAGGGAGCGAGGAGATGCACCAAGGGCTACGGTGTTTATTGTACGTCCTGTGATCTCTTCAGAATCTGGTTCTGAGCACGATTGGGCATCCTCAGCTGCAGACACCCCCCTTTAGCTCAGTTTGTTGGCAGTCCCTGGGCAGGGATTAGAACCTAAAGGGACAGTCCTGCCCTCACCAGCCGCCGTTTTAAGGAGCAGGCCGAGAAAAGTCATTGCAAGTCACACACAGTATAAATTTGCTCTTGGAGTCTGAGGGCTTGGAGTGAGATCCACAGGAGGGAGATTTGACTGTTCATTTTGGCACAGTCCAGGTTCTTTTTTAACTGTATTTACATCCCTTAAAAATGCTAAGGGGCAAAGAATCGTGTTATTGAGATACAGTTCTACATTTAGTACCTTTGTTGTTCATTTTCTCTTACTTACAGCCATCAGAATAGAAGCAGAATAGATACCATGAAATGGCATTAATTCCTACAACAGTTGAGGAGAGGCAATGCAAAGCAGATGTGAGACATGAAAGGAAGCTTAAACTGCAGATAGTTTTTAAGATGACTTTAAAGTTTATTCAGTGCCTCTTTCATTGCTCAGCTTCGTGTTATTATGAAGGCATTTAGCCTAAAGATAACTAAGGAGTTTGTACAGTGGAGGTATTGATGTGCAAATTGTGTTTGATTGAGGTTTTACCCTTTCCTCTGCAACATTTGGCATTGAGGTTATTTGATACAAGGCACTTTTCTGACCTGACACTGCGGAGCAGTTGCTGTGAGAGGCTGGGGACATGTGACATAGATGAAATTTTCTGGCTGAAATCTTACATACTATTCCTCTAATTATTGTTGGCAAAGATATGCTGAAATTCCAGAAGTGTCTTATGATTTAGAAAGAACTTGGTTTTGAAAGAATAAGTAGGGTGGGGCGAGCAGCAGCTTATTACATAAAAAATCTTGCGTTTATACCTCAGCTGCAGCCAGAGGTTCTGAGAAGGCTTTGCTGCCCTATGCAAACTTCAGTGTCTTCAGCCTAAGAAACTGGAGTATTGCTGGTCATTTTAGCCAATGCCTGAGGCATTGCTCATTATTATTAGCTCATTGCCTGAGGCAGGGATTTTGGTGTACGTTTTTAGAGTTTTTCTCCATCCAAATGACAAAATGGACTTAATTTTTTGTTGTTGTTACAAGATTAAAGGAGACCTTTGCAAATCTAACATGCTATATTGAGCAGGAGGATTACTGAGTATTTCTTGCTCAGAGGAATTTGAGGTGGTTTCTAGTATAGCATAGCTGGCTGGTTTGGTCAGATACTCCTTTGCCCCACTGGGTTGGCTCTATAGAAACTCTGACATAATTTTTCTTTCACCAGTGGTATCCAAGGTCTTTGTGACCAAATGAAATATAACAGACTTCTTAGTTTTCACATCAACAAAATCTCTGCTGGTTAGGATTGCTTCTAGCTTGTTTCTGGTATGTGTGAAAATACTAATAGCTGGAAAAGCATTGAAACAGTACATTGGAGAGGAAAATACACACAGTTTTTCCTTTGCACTGTCTCTGTTAAAGTAGCCTGGCCTTAGAGGGTGGCTTTGGATGGTTGTCTGTGCTCTGTCTTGCAGTGCAGAGTTCTGGAGCAACGGTTAGAGCAGGGGATGGTCTTCACTGAATATGAGCGCATTCAGAAGAAAAGGCTTATAGATGGTGAGTGCTCAATAGCTCGGCTTCCCGAAAACGCTGAAAGAAACCGGTTCCAGGACGTCCTTCCTTATGATGACACCAGAGTAGAGCTCGTCCCAACCAAAGAGAATAACACGGGTTACATCAATGCATCTCATATCAAGGTGAGAAAAATACTGTTGGAGAAATATTTTTCCAGTTCGTGGGGTAACTAAAAATGGATTTGGCTATCAATGCTGGTTTGGTCAGCTCAGTGAGGATCTCTCCATCTCTCTCTTTCCCTTCTTCTGCAGAGGTTTCTTTGGGGAAAGGAGGAACCTATTTTTCCTCATTACCTGAAATAATGGAGGGTTAATTATTGGAGAGGCCTTCTGCATTTCACTTCTGTCTGGATTTTCTTCTTTCTGTCTCATCTCCCTGTGGATTGGTGCTAACAGAAGACATACCCTTTTTCCCCCCAGAGTTAAGAAGGCAAATAGCTTTAGGTCAAACTGGGATGCTTTGCAATGATTATGATATTTTTGAGCTGCAGTGGCAGAGGAGCAGGAGCCTTCTTCAGTTGTGTGCTTGCCCCAGCCTTAGCTCTTTCAGCTCTGGTCAAAACAATTAAGAAGTAGCAAGGTGACTTCAAGAACCTTCAAGGCAGTTTGTTCATTTCCAATGCATTTACCTACTTAATGTGCAACTGCAGATGGCTTCATGCTTTCTCTGAAAAGAGTTGAGATCATCCAAGCAGCGGTTATAGGTGTGTTGCTGTCCTTTGTTTAATAAATCTGTTTGTCCACTGACATGGTACCGTAGTTTCTATACTTCAGCTCATTCACAAAGGTTGAGTAACTCTTCTGACCCTTCTCAAACAAGTAAGATACTGTTTTTTTGAGGAAACATCAGCTAATTCTGATGTTTTAGTGCTTATAATAGCATTTACAGCATCAGGCTATGAAGGCTTCTCTAAAACCAAATGGGCTAGAACACCTTAAATTCATAAAAAAAGAAACACAGTTTTATTTACTCACTTTTACATGATTCTTATGATGTAAAATATGTTTTTTGGCTATGTGCCTATATAGTCTTAAACATTGTGTCTCTTCTGCATCTAATGTGACCAGATGCAGCTAAAAGAGGGGGAGGGAGCCATAACTCACCAGGGGGCTCCTACCCCTGGAGCGTTGCTGTCTTTGGTCAGTTTGGGCATCTTCAAAGGGCTGACTTAAGAATCGGGGAAGGAAAGTTTTCAGTAATTACTAGTCCAATGCCTTTCTTTCTCCAGATCTCTGTTGGTGGCATAGAGTGGGATTACATTGCTACGCAGGGGCCTTTGCAGAACACGTGCCAGGATTTCTGGCAGATGATCTGGGAACAAGGGATTGCCATCATAGCTATGGTGACGGCAGAGGAAGTGAGTATCAAATGAGTCAAGCTTTCTCCCCAAAATGCCCCAATGATTTTGTTACGGTCTGTTAGAGGAAAGGGATCTTTTCTCCAAAGAGATGACCAATCAAAGATAAATTTCTAGTGACCCCTTTGCCATTCTCTCATGCTTTCCTTAGCAGAAAGATGTAAATTTGAAAACTCTTCTTTATTGTAAGACAGTGGTGAGACAGCAACCCTGGCCCAGGTTGCTCAGAGAAGTTGTGGCTGCCCCATCCCTGGAAGTGTTGAAGGCCAGGCTGGATGGGGCTTTGAGCAACATGGTCTGATGGGAGGTGTCCCTGAACTCTGACCAGTCTATGATTGTATGATTGGTTTACTCAGGGAGAAACCATAACCCTGTATAGAGGAGAGGTAGAGTTGTTACAGGGGCATGAGTTGTATTAGTCCTCTCAGGCTTCTTGTTAAGCCAGTGGTTTCCTTTTAAGGAAAGCGGGCGAGAAAAAAGCTTCAGGTACTGGCCCCGGCTCGGCTCACGACACAACACTGTAACGTATGGACGATTCAAGATCACCACACGGTTCCGTACGGACTCGGGCTGCTACGCAACAACGGGTTTGAAGATTAAGCATCTTCTCACAGGGCAGGAGAGAACAGTTTGGCACCTGCAGTACACTGACTGGCCAGAGCATGGCTGTCCGGAGGATTTAAAGGGATTTCTCTGTAAGTTGTGTTTGATAGCTTTGGTTTGGGATTGTTTCTTTATTTTTTTAATACCTCCTAAAATTCTATGTGTGAATTAGCTTTTGATAATTATGCCAAGTGTTCTGCTGTAAGAGGTTCCATCACAGCAAGAAGAGATGCTGAATTACAATTTTGGCAGGAATATACCTGCCACTTGGTTAAAGTGACTGTTGATGTCTGAAGGCAAATCTCTAATTTACTAAAAGCACATGTAGATTAAAACATAATTGCATCACACACTACACATTTGAATGTGTTCCAGAAGAAGCAAGTGCTTATCAAACCACCTTGGGTAGGGAGAAGGGGAAAGAGGGCAAAGGAAGCCCTACAAACTTTAGATGATTTTTATTGCTCTGTATTGTTTTGCTTGGGATACGTGCATCATTTTTCTGTGGGATGTCTCATTTGAAATGACTGCTTTTCTGGTGGTCAGAATAGCATGGCTTATGTGGCTTCATCTCCTGAATTTATGATTATTATTATCTTGCTGAACTTAACAGCCTACTTGGAAGAGATCCAGTCAGTGCGGCGCCACACGAACAGCACCGCGGATCCCAAGAGCTCCAACCCACCCGTGCTGGTGCACTGCAGCGCAGGTGTGGGACGAACAGGAGTGGTCATTCTGTCAGAAATCATGATCGCTTGTTTGGAACACAATGAGGTGATCTCTTTTTCCTTTTCATGCCTTAAATAATGTAAGGTAGTTGAAGAGTAAATAACCTGCCTAATAAATACGTTACGGCTGTTCGTGTGAGCATTCCCAAGACGTGGCCTTTGGAAGAGCCCTTACAACTATAGCTGGAAAAGCTCTTGGCAATTCAACAGAAGTTAATAACCTTCTAGGGTTGCCCACTTACACACTGGCTACTGGAACACTCACTTGGGAGTCGTGACTCCATCAGGTGTTGAGTCACTGAGTGGAAGAAGGTGTGCCCCAGACTACCAAGCATGTTCAAGGATTTCACCCTGACTTGCCACTTTTACTTCATGCCTCAATTTTAATTGACAACGTTCAAGAACGTGCTTTTAGCCAGTCTCTGCGCTTGTTATTAAATATTTTGTTCCTCAGTGAGTGTATTTGCATCAGTCTCAGCAGAGGACAAGGCTGTAGTTGAACAGAAGAAAGGCTGGTCCTGTCAGCTTTTAGCCAGAAGCAAATTTGTTAATAATATAGCATCCCAGCTGAGACTCACAAAACTCTTTTGCTGGGCACCCCTGTCCTAACACTCTGGCACCCTTTTGCAGCCGTTAGAAATGTGGAGACCCCGTGAGATGGGCAAGGTTAACGTGATGCAGGTTTCACAGCAGAGGAGGAGCCGTGGTCAGTGGTATAAAGAAGCAGACATGGGCAATGAATTGTCAGAGGTGAAACTGGAGCAGCTGGTTCTGCCCTTAGATCACTGGTACCACTCTGAACCTCTTGCAGAGAAAGTGCCAACCGGTCTCCTTGCTCACCAGTCACTTGAAATGGTTTATTCTCTTCCTCCAGATGCTGGACATCCCACGAGTGCTGGACAAGTTGAGGCAGCAGAGAATGATGATGGTGCAGACTCTTTCACAGTACACTTTCGTCTATGGAGTTCTCATTCAGTTCCTCAAAAGTTCTAGACTTATTTAATCCCTGCCACTTCCTGAGGGACCCTGCAAGAGTTTACAGAAAGAAAATCACAGCTGTCCAGGCAGATCTGCTCTCACTGGGGTTCTCTTTGTGCGATGGGTCACACGGTTACCTTTTAGGGCTGGTATGTGACTGTTAAATGCGAGTCAGTGGAACAGTCCCTGGGAAGCAGGATCTTCACTGGACTAAATTCTTCCCATGTTCAGCAGGGGTCGTATTAGGGAATGATTTTACTTGCACTGGTCTGTAGTAATTGTGTCCGTTCTTTAGGGGGGTGTTACTCTGGGCAAAATAAGTATCTTGCAGAGTGGAAGCACACGGCGCGATTTTACCGACGTCTTTTAAAGCCTAAGTGTTAGCTGTGCAAAGCCTGAAGTCTCTAGGTGCGTGTGGGGTGAGAAACCTGCTCCTTGGGAATGTCAAGGTCTCATGCAGTTTCATTCTGCTTTCGATTTTATATTTAGAACAACACATCTGTATTTTTTAAAATGAACTTTTGGTTTCCTCTGGTTTACTCGGCAAAATTAGCAGCTCTTAGATATTTTTAGCTGTTGCTTTAAGGACAGTTATTTTTATATTCATTTTTTAATTAAAAAAAAAAACAAACAACAAAACCAACAAGCCACCAAACAAATGCCAAAACCCCAAACCTTCTAAACAGCATAATGTTTTCAGAGGAGAAGACTGGCAGTGTTTGACCTAACCTTTCAAAAGTCAGGTGGAGGGTACTCAGGAAGCTGCTGGTAGGTGGCTGCACTGCCGTGTAACGCAGCTGACAAGTGGAAGGTGACGTTGACTGCTGATTACTCCCATTCGAGAGGAGGTGTGTTTTACCTGCAAAGAGCAGGAGGAAAATATTCTAATGATTCACAAGGTTCTTGGAAACCAGTGGATGAGAGGAAGGAGATATTCAGTATTATTCATATATTTAGAGGACAGTTTGATTTTACTGGCTGAAATCAAAGTGGATGCAAATGTTTTAAGCACTTTTTTTTTGCGCTGTTATTTATGTAGTTAAACATAGAAGCTATAATCATGCATTGTTTCATATAGCAATATACCATTACTAACCTGTTATTTTAGGAAGAGCCTTTTAAGTTGATGAAGTGAGAGAACCAAAATTGGAGTGAGAAGGTGCATAGTGGCAAAGAGGAAATGATGGTGTGAAACATAATGGAGGAGTGGGGCAGCTATGATTGCTGGTTTACACAGTGCAAAGGTGACCATTAAATATGTCTCTGTTCCCAGTCAAGGAAGCCTTTAAAGGGCTGGAAGTCTCTGTAGAAACCTTCAGATTATTTTGTGGGTACTGGAACAGGCTTTGCTGCTGCCGTGCAGTGTTGAGATGAAGAATATCCCCAGAAGCTGTTTGAGAGAGCACCTGCAGAATGTCAGAGCTCTTAGAGGTGGCACTGCAGATGTGGGTATGTTCATAGCTGTGGAGGTGGCTGTGGCCTGGACCTGAAAATAAATCCTACCTTTGCTAGTTTCCATTTTGTCCCCTGGGTCTCACCTAATGGCATTATCCCTAAAGATCCCTCTGTCTGTGGTTTTCAAACGGGGACAGTGTGGTTTTACTGGCCTTTTGAAGTGGTGTGAGATGCTGAGTTGAAAATCCCAATTGAAAAGTGAGCTATTAGTTTCTAGATCTCTGGTTTAATTTCAAGAAGGCCCTCTGGTAGACCAGTCCTCAGGTGTGTTGAAGTGTCTCTTTCCCTTGATACCTGCTTAGCGAAATGAAATGGGACTGAAAATCATTTTCATCACTGGTGAAATTACGTCATTTTTTTCTGAGCTCTAGCAAAGGTTAATTATGGATAATTAAAGCTCCATCAAAACAATAATTGCCTCTCAAAACATTAATTAAGAATATTAAATAGGTTGCCTCAATTTCCTCAACTTCCACAACACCCCACCCCACCCCAACATGGTCCAAATGACATTGCTCTAATACCTCCTTCTGTACAAAATGCATTACTTTTTGTATGAGCCCAGAGCATTTGATCTGGTTTCAGGAGGTCTGAATTCTTCTACTCTCAAGAGAAGTAAGATTGAGTATTCCAGATGGCTGGGGGGAAAGTTCTTTTTGTAACAATAAAACACCGAAGGAGTATTAACTGCCAGATGTAAAAAACAATTTGAAAGCTGAAGTATTGAAAGAAACAGAGGTGTTCCTAGCTATTTGTATCGTGCTGTGTTTTGAAAACGTTGCTACTTCTTGCCGTGGTTCACATCTACCTTCAGCAGTATTTTTGAATGGGAAAGTGGCCTCTAAAATCCAGTTTTGTACCATTTCCATTTCTGAACTGTGGACTGGGATCTTCATACCCCGACACAAGCAGCTTTTAAAGAACTTAGATACAGCCCAACTTCAAGCAGTAATTTTTAGCTGTTCACCAATTGCCAGGACAGAACATGAGCTGTGAGGCATTAAAAGGAACAGTTAAAGCAAACAATTTAATCCAAAATTTATGGAATTATTTGAGGTGAGTGAGGAAATGTGTGTCTTCTGGCTTTCCTCCCTGTTTCACTGAAAGAAGCTGTGTTCACTTTTAGAGGTGGTTGCTCTTTAACCTGCTGGTCAACACTCTAGATTTATTTTCTTTGATTTTTTTTTTAAGCATAACGTTGCTACCTCCTCCCCTTCAGCTCTCAGTCCAGTCCATCAGCGCTCTGGTTTTGCAGTAATAGACTTGACCTTAATCATCCTGATTCTGTGAGTTTTCCCACTGCAGAGGTGGGATTGCTTTTGGATGGAAGCCCGTGGCTCCAAGTCAGCATTGAAAATGAGCCCTTTCTCTTCTGGAGATACCAAGTGAAAACAAACCTTGCAGCACCCTGGAACAACGTTCATTCTCAAAACCATTGTTTAGATTTTCAGTCAACTTTTTAAAAAAATTCAGTTTTTAGCACTTTGTTCTGAGCCTTGAAAAGGGATGCTTTTTTTCCACGTAGTTGCTCTCAGTGCTGCTTCAAGTGTTGGGCATTGCAAGAACGTCCACTGTCCAAATCCAGTCACGCTGCGAGCTGGAGGTGGATTTATTTGTCAGAAGCTTAAAACTCCACTGTTAAACCTGTCCATTTTTGCCAAATGTGCTTCTGTTTTCATGGGGATGAAACCAGATTATTATGCAAGATTTGAAGTGGCTTTTTTTTTTCAGTAGGAAAAGTTGTATGGAGGCATCCTTGCAGTAAATGATGCAGCAAAGATGATGCTGATCTCTAGGGATACCAGAGCTCTCAGGGATAAATAAAGGTGCTGTGTACTCTCAAGAGACAGGTTTGACTGTCTCTTGTGGGTGAGGTGGAGAATGCTTTGGAGAATCAGAGTCTATGAAGAGTCAGGAGAGGAACCCTGGAAGGAGAGTGTAGTCAGGGCTTCTGCTCGTTTCATTTCTGTCTTGGTTGCTCTGCTGAGAGATTTTTTTGGCCTGAGAATCTTTGTAATCTTGGGCAAGCAGCTCTTCTCTGTGAACATGACTCAAGAGCCCTGTTCTGTGGCAGAGAAGCTCCATGGGAGGGAGTCTTGCATGGCTTCCCTGCAGCCCGTGCAGGAGCTGCTCTCCCTTTTCTGCTCTCCCCGGTGAAAAGGAGGGGCAGTTTCCTGCCTGAGCCTCGCTCAGTGTCCTACCTTTTGCACAAGCAAATGGTACAAACTACAAGTGCTTGTGCTGCTATGGTTTTTACCTAGGAGTACTTTTTGTTCAAAGCAGGTGAGCAAGGCAATTCCTACCGTTTCTGTGGATGCAGAGCTGCTCTGAGTTATCACCAACGTTTAGAAAAACAAGTAAATTTAAAATAACTGCGTACTAAAATGGAAAAAAAAATCCTGGCATTTTGAGAAATGTATTTTTGGCTCCTTTTGTAATGCTCTGTATCTTTTTTTTTCTTCTTTTTTTTTTTGAAGTGGATGACATTTGGAGCAGATTTCTCCCAAAACAGCTTCTTAAATTCAATAAGTGAAACTACCTGAGGCTGCTGCTGCATTTTTCCTGTTGGAGCAGCCGTTAGAGTTGGGCGGCTCATCGATCCCAATGGCCTCTGGACCAAACTTGGGAACTGCAGGGTTGGTTATCATAAAAGCTGGCTGTGCAACCAGACCTCGTTTTTAATATCAGTAAACCCTGGGCTTTGGAACTAGTGAACTCATTGCTGTATTTCAGTATTAATTTAAAAGAGTGGTCAGTCAGTGGAACCAGCTGCCCAGGGAGGTGGTGGAGTCACCCTCCCTGACTGTGGTTAAGAGTAGATTGGATGTGGTGTTGAGGGATCTGGTGTAGGGGAGAACTTGTAGAGTAGGGCTGATGGTTGGACTTGATGATCCCAAGGGTCTCTTCCAACCTAGATGATTCTATGATTCTAAAAGAAGCAGCACTTGGATCGTTAAGAACTCTGTGCTTTAGGGTTTGGTTTTGTGGGGGTTCTTTTAACACTGCAAAGTCACACCAAGCCAGAGTCCAGTCCTCCAAGATACAGAATTCCTGAAGTTCTTCCTGCTACTGTAGGAATTAAAATGGGCTTATTGCCAGTGAAAGCTTGAGCCCTTAAAGCATGAATACTCACATGTCTGCTTTAAATTTAAATACAGATTACAAGAATTAACCAAAGGAATGCGGCAAGAATGTGCATACATGGAGCGACAGCATTCAAAGGAGAAGTAGCTGAGATGGTTTGGAAGAAATTTTCTTGTGAAAGGGCAAAATGTTGGAAATAGAGAGTGAGGATTTGAGGAATTGCTGAAGGCATTTGGAGGAGGATTTGGAACATTGTGTATCCACAGGGGAGCTGCTAGAAGGCTTTGATTCGTGTGGTATGTTTTTCATGGCACGGTAGGGCAAGTGCGTATGTAGTCATAGGTGTTATTTTTACTGGCATTTTAAAATGTGATTATTTTTTGTTTTTGAAACTCCACATATTTTTTTCAGAGGCTCTGTTATTTTTACACATCCTTTCCACATGTGTTTAATGCAATCCGTCAGCCCAGGCTCCGTTTACTTACTGAAGGTCAGGGTTCTCAAACCACGGTCTCTGGCTTTACGCATGCGAAATGCCGGGGCAATGGGCCTACGTGCAGTTCTGCAGTGATAATTCTGAGTGGATGCAGGTGAGATGATTTGAAAGTCTAAATACTTGATGAATGCAGCTGGTTTGCAGTAGGTGTGAATTGCACCAGGTTAAGGCTGGGCTGAAAAACAGGCCCTGGAAATGCGGGATTTAACACGTGCTTAGAAGTGACATTGGCATTTGCAGTACAGTGATACTAAAATTAACAGAAATACTGTGCTAGGGCGAGGGTTTATCTTGCACTTCAAACAGCTGTTGCAAAGGTCTAACAAAACAATCATTAAAAAATCAATAAGTATTTCTTAGTAAGATCCTGTTGGGGACCAGCTAACTTGCTGCATTCTCTTGGCATCACAGACGTCACTTTAAGGTCTACAGAGGCTGAAAAAGGAAAAAAAAGGGTTTGTTAACTTCGATAAGCATTTCAAAAACCAGTTGCTAAATTGCCTTTGCTTCTGGTCTCTGCAGTTTTCCCTGAGATGCTGCGTTCAGTGGTGAAGAATAACCTGCAGGGTATTTGCTCTTTGGAAGACTATTCTTCAGCTCCAATTAGGGAATGGAGATAGAAATGGAATGCAAAGAGTCTAATGAATAGAGTTTCCAATAGATCCACCCTGGGACAGGTGAGAGCAGGGCTGTAGGTACCATAAAGTTATTTTGGGTCAGATAAACAGCAGGCCAAACTACCAAATTCTTAGTTTTATAAGCACAGTTCCAGAAGGTGCCTAACTTTTATAAAGGGAATTTAAATGCTGTTTTTTCCATTTGGAAATACTTAGGTAAAATTTGGAGGCTCTTAAACATACTTCAAAGACTTTGGAAATGCCACTGATTTTTAGGATGGTGGGAAGCTTGATGAGGAATACCCGTGTGAAGCCTTCCAGCCTGTCAGACTGGTGTGTGTGCTCTTGGCAAAGATACTTTCTTAAATGGCTTTGAAATCCCCAGCGTCCCTGTCCTCTGGGTGGCGGGGGGGTCGATGGGGGGGGCACTCAGATGGAAATTTGGGAGGCTTGACTTGGCAAATCAGTGAGTGGGTCACCTCCTGCATCGCTGACGTGTCACCTCCCGCGCGTCGCTGACACCTCTTCCTTCGGAGAAAGGCAGGGAGCGTTTGAGGTCCTTTCAGCAGTTTGGTAGGATTGAGTCCTCGGTGTCAGAGGAACATTGGCTTGGGTTTCGTTGGAGCCAGTTCACAAGGATTGAAATGGGACTTTGTTTAAACAGTAGCAAACGTGAAGTATTATTTTTCTAGTGCTAAGCTAGTGGTTAACGTGTCTGGTTTTGCTGTCTGGCCACCAACACTGTAAAAATGTATAATCAAAGCAGCTTAAACTCTTGTAAAACTGAAATTGGTTTGTAAAACAATGTACAAATTGTGTTTCATAGACAGAAAAGCTTGTATTACTGAATGTAATATATGTGAAATGAATATATTATAGTCTATTTTTGCCATGGAAATAAATATTTGAAGCACCTATCCGTTTGTATCGTTCCATTATTGAAAGAAGAAGCAGGGAACGTAGATCTTGTGTGCAGTCCTAAGGTTAACACCAAGGGGCTCTCCCTCTCCTGAAGCACTGCAGGTGCTGTTGGAAGCTCAGTACACAGATACAACCTGTACTGACAAATACCAAGAGCTGCCAACTCCGTGGCAGGAAGGTCTTGCCCCTGCTGCCCTGTCACTTCTGTTTACAACGTTTTGCATTTTTCTAAAGCTATTTTCGGTATTGAATGTTCAATTTTCCCTGTAACCTTTAAGCAGAGTTTCAAAGTTGATTTTCAAAGTTGAAAAAAACCCTGTCCAAAAAGTGTGTGAGGGAGGAAGGAGTTGACTGTAGACTTACTTATTATAGCTGGAGCTTTTAACTCAAATTTGTCTTCTAGGTACTCTCAGTTTGATGGCACTCATCAGCTTAAGGTAGCACGGGGACAGACCAGCGGTCTGTGTACTTGTCTGATCGGTTCCCAAATCCTGGGGAGTGTCTGGTGCGACGCTGAGTTGTGAGCAAAGCTCTCTTGTCCTCAAAATCAGAGGAGGGAAATGTGACTCCTTGGGGTCCGTGGTGCAGTCTTGGTCTGACTGGAACCGCTGGGTGGTTTTACCTCTTGTTTATACTGGTTTTAGACTCAACCAAGTCACTCAACTGTAGCTGTTGTTTTTCCAGCTACTGTAAAATCCCCATCAGAGCCTTCTGGTGGCCAGAAGATGAGAATGCTGCTGGAGGAGAGGCCTGATGCCTGGATTTGGCACAGCCAGCCTGCAGCTTTCTTGGCCGAGAGCTCCAGGACTTCATGCAAGACACCTGGGGGAGCTGATGAGAGAAGCTCCTCGCCTCGTATTGGGGTTTGATTTTATTTTACACCCCTTCCTTTTCGCTGCGGGGTCAATGACAGCAGATAAACGTGTGTTCTCTCTCTCTCCACTATCTTTTTGAGCATCCCCCTGAAAGGTTGGACTCTGGGGGAAGATGGAAGCTGCCTGGTGCCCCAGAGACGTTGCTGGTTTACCTCAAGTAGCCGGAGAACTGTTGGCGGATGATCCCTGCTGCGACTATGATGGGAACGTCGCGCGTGCAGGTACTGACAGGGGAAGGGTGTTGCAGGAGCTGAGTGAGGATGGGGTGGTGGGTGAACACTCCTCAGCACTGAACTTTGCCAGTTATTTGGTGTCGCTCCGTACCCCGTTGGCTCAGTCTGGCTCTTGGGCAAGTCCAACCTTCTGCCACCAGTGCTTGTGTTTGAGTGATGGCACTTTGTGGCTCTGGTGGAACATAATGCTCAGGGGAGTGATGGTTCCTATACTTAAGTGATAGTTCTGTTGTTATTGCAATTGCTTTAATCTGGCTCCAAGGAAATCCAAGTATAAGTAGGATATGGGTGAGCCTGGGAGTATTTTACCACAAAACTTCTTAACCTTTGATGTGCCTGGGGGTTGAAGGCACGTAATGTTTGACTTCATGGCATTTTTGGGGAGCTTCTCTGAAGCAAGGACTTCAGGACTTTTGGGCTCTCTGCTTGTAAAAATGGCACAATGTAGATTTGGGAACTAGAAGGAGTAGAGCTTAGAAAAACCGTCCCATTGCTGATCAGTCACCACATCACCCAAACGCATCTGCAGGCTGATCTTCCAGAGGAACACCTAACTTTAAACCAAACATGTGCCATACCCAACATACCCACCCAGTATTACTTGCTGCCCTGCTTATCCTATGGGTTTGAAATATCTGCTGTAATGAACAAAACAACCAGAAAAGACTTCGGGGGTTTGCAGATGAGGCTCAGATTATTGTTATTATTAACCATTTCTAAAATGACAATCATGTGCCTTAGGTAAATTTAGAAGGACATCAAATCCTTCCAGGAACAGACCCCGAATTAACACACCCAGAGGGGGATGAAGAATTTTCACTGCTGTTGAGTACCTCTGGAGAAAGCCCCCATCAAGCCCAGCTAATGCTGATAACCGGTGGTCTGAAGGAACTGCAGACTTGGTGTGTGCGTGTGTGCTTCTGATTCCCTCTGCCTGCTCCCTGCTGTGCTGCTCACCACTGATTGAAGCTGAAAATGTCTTGCCATCGACAAAATCTTTAGCAGAAGCCCTTGAGGACATCAGAAGATAGTTTCTTTTTAGTTTGGTAATGTGGAAGGTATCGTTTTAGCAGATTTATCAGCGTTTATTGAGTTTCCTGCCACCCCAGGTGTGTAGGGATAAGGTCACTTTTTTTCCTGAAGTTTGTTGTCACTGAGTCTCCACAAACAGCACGTGCACACTCCCCATTTCAAAAATGTGTTTCCTGAAGACCAGGAGTTGTAGGTCTCTATCACTTTAAATTCCACCAGTAACCAAATGCTTACTTCTCTCCATCAGTTAGGAGAAGCTATTGAACTTGAAACTAAATTTTAGGCAATTATATTGCCTCAGTTTTGCCTTTTAAGCCATCCTTTAACTGGCACACTAAAAATACAACATTATTTTTATTTCCCAATTCTTGTGGTCCTGAAAGCTCTCTTTTTGGGGCAGGCCAGCTATAACAATCAGCAAATCTGACTAGATTTTCTTTGGGGATTACTTCTGGCTTGAAAATGAGAATTGAATAGACCAGAACAGTCTCTCAGAACTTGGGGGTACAATTCAGTTCCTGACAGCAGCTCCAGAACAAGGACTTGTTCCTCCCATGGTGCTGGGAGGTGATTCTTTCTCCCTCTGTCCTGCTGGATGGCTGTTTTGGCCTTTCCCTAAAAAGATCCCTGCTGCCTTCTGCTTCCTGACACGTGCTCAAGCCCATGGGTTCCTGTAGCAAGGCCCTGCCCAAATGTGGTCACCTGCTTTCTCCTTCAGAAGGAGAGGGGAAACACTGCGCTGTGTCAGTAGTCAGGATCGAAACATGATTTGGGAAAGAGGAGGAAAGTGCAGTTGTTCTCCCAAAATAGAAACTGATGTTGTTGGTTGATGAAGGATTTGTCTTCTTCCCAAGTTCCTCGTAGGTTTTCAAGGGAGCAAGGACCTGTTCCACAGCCACCTCGCTCAGAATCACTGGAAGGAATGCCAACAACAGGTATCAGATGCAGTAGCTTTGATGCATTGTGGAAAAACCCCCCAATCTACCTCAAATCAGGAGCGTTGCTGAGTGTGTGCACTCCCTGCAGTCAGAGAAGAGTTTTTCCTCAGTGCCCTGGTGTCAGTTAGGAGAGGTGCCAAGGTGAGTTTTGCCTTTTCAGTGCATTTATACCATGAAGAGGGAAACAAAATGCTCCATTTGAGCCTGTTTTCAGGACAACAGGTCAGCATTATCCCTCTGCACAATGGTTGGGTTGACATAGCGCTTAGTAACAGTGACAGGGTTTAGTGATGACTAGATGATCTTAACAGTCCCTTCCAACCTAGAGAGTTCTATGACAAATGAGCAGAAATGAGGCACATTTACATTCTCTGTTGAAAGAGACCAGAAATAGAGCAGTAAAAGTACAGCCTGAATTGTCCTGATACCTGAGATATTAACTCTGGCCGTGAGCTGGCCCATCCCATTGCTCACCTGCCCCACAGCTTTGCTACTGCATCGGCCCTGAGACTGTGTCATGGGGCTTTATGGCAGGGGTGTCCTCTCACCCTCTCATCAGTGGCTTCTTCAGGTCAAGGGATGGACAGCAAGGAGCTGGTTGTGGAGATGTGCCCAGGAACCCCTTGGAGAGATCTGGTTGCATCATCAAGTGAACGGACGAGAGGCTCTGAGAAGTTCAAGTATTGAGGACCAGCCATGGAGAAGACACATGCTGTGGAAAGGTACAGTGAGGGCCTTGGGAAGACCTACATTTAAGCTGAAAGCCCCCTGTGTAAGGCTTAAGACTTCCAATGCAGGATGGGAAGACTCACCATGCAAGTTTGTTTCTGGGGGGCGAGAAACCGAGCTGAGAGCTCGAGCAGCTCTTCTGTCTTTCTCTGACAGTCGTTTCTCTTTCTCTGAGATGGTTGTTCCCAGCATTTGGGAAGCCTCATAGCCAGCTCCCAGATCCACTCCAACTGTATCAGCTCGGGTCTTGCTTGTGTCAAACGTCAGGAGAAAGCAGGGTGGTGCCAGATGCCTCTGAGCTGGATTTCTGGTTAGAGAGGCTCCACCTCCGAGGTGTTGGAAGGACTTTCTCAGGCTGATGGGAGAGCTGATGGCCTTTGACACATTGCTTCGCTGCTTATTTGGCATGTGAGGCTGCTGATGGGCGAGAGCAACAGATAGCTGGGGTCACCTCCTAGTTCTGTTACTCATCTTCTGGAGCCTGTGGCTGCTGTGAGCTGTAAGGCATGCTGCTGCTGCTGCTGCCCTCGCCCAGATACTGTAAGGGGAGTCCTGGGGGCTCGCTGAATTCTTGGGATAACTGCAGAGAGCTCTGCACCTCGTGCTACGCATCACGCTGCCTGTCCTCTGTGAGAACGGGCCAGCATAGCTCTGGGGGCTGCCAGGCCGGGGCCCTGTTCGAGTTTCTCTCTCTCTCTCAAGTTTCATGTGCCTCCCTGCCCCATTTGTGTAGCCTTTCCTTGCCCTTCTCAAGGTCTAATTTCATTCTCCCGGTGCGGTTGGGCTGGCTGGACTGCGGGGGGGAGACTGTGCGTGCCGAAGCCTGGGATCTACGGGAGCAGGGAGGGCCCAGTGGGGACAGGTGCTCGGCGTCTCCAGCAGCCCGAACTGTGGTGCTGGGTTGAGACCCCACACCTTTTTCAGGCCAGTCTCTTGGTTTAAAAGATGAGTGTGAATGTAGCTTTTGGGTGTTGTCATCTGGGTGTCATAGAATAGAATCACAGAATCATTTAGGTTGGAAGAGACCCCTGGGATCATCAAGTCCAACCATCAGCCCTACTCTACAAGTTCTCCCCTACACCAGATCCCTCAACACCACATCCAATCTACTCTGAAACACAGTCAGGGATGG
>VZTM01012104.1:193623-216356 GCA_013400555.1 Jacana jacana | reverse complement strand
GCCAGCTGGATTGAACTCCATTGAGCACCAAAGTGTGTCAGGGACACACTTTGCTGTCTGCTGGAAGCAGTTTAGTGGATGAGCTAAGAGGAGGCCTGAAGGGAGAGCCCAACTGCTCTGGAGGCTTTCTGCAAAGAACAGAGCCACAGCACCCTTAATTTTGGTTCCCTTCACTTGAGTTAACTCTTCTTGTCGCTACTTGTGGACTGCCCGGACATCCTAGAGTCCTTCTAGGTTTTCCTGAAGGTTGGTTGAGCTGTGGGTGCTCTGATGATTTGTCACACCAGTGGTCACAGCCCATTCTTCTTTCCCCGCGCAGGGATGCTTTACCCCTGGGACACCCTCAGCTTCCGCTGGCCCACGCCCTGCCTCAGCCTTTGAAATGGAATCCCTTGACTGGCTGTGACCCCCGCTGGTGCAGTGGATTAATTTACCCCTCACCTGTTTGCACCTGGCTTCCTGTGCCGCTCGGAATAGAAACTGAAGGTGGTTGTTCCTGAATGAAGGGGATTTCAGCCTTGATAAAGGGAAAGGGAAGGTTGGGTTGCTGGGGGGCATCTGAATGGTTGTCTTGGAGTGTGGGAAGATGTTTTTATTTCAATTGCTGGTTGCTGTGCTGGTCTTTGCCATCTGTATCCATACCAGGTGATAGCTCCCGAGTCATGGGAACGGAGGGTGAAGTGCCTGGGAAGCACTGGAGAGAAAAGTTTGGTGGCTCCAGGGACATGCTGCATCTGCAGGTTGCTGATCAGCATGTGCTTCTGCCTCAGGTGGTCAGAAAGCTACAGGGGGGTGCTGGACTTTCCCGTAGCTCCCTGAAGCACACCCTGAGTTACAATGCTGTGGGTTCTCCCTTTTTCATTAATTTTTAGGTTTCAAATATTCAAATACAAATGCTACGATAGAAAGGTGGGGAAATGGAGGGAAGCTCTGAAGTATCTTTTGAAGACGGATGTTAACAAGTGGCATCCAAAGTTCTGCTCCCCACCCCTACCCGTGTTCTACCTGACTGTAGGTCTCATTTTTTAAGATGGAATAAGAATTTCCCTCTCCCCTTTCCTTTCTTCCTACCCACCCCTGGAGGTATTTAAAAGATGGGTTGACATAGTGCTCAGTGACATGGCTTTTTATCAGGGTTAGGTTGATGGTTGGATTAGATGGTCTTAAAGGTCCCTTCCAACCTAGAGAGTTCTGTGACCTGTCGTTAAACTGATGGAGTTTATTTAGATAAAGTTTCTCTGGAACGTTTTTGCTCTGGCAGCTGGAGGAGGAAACAGCTGGCTGTTCAGTGAGAAACCAGTTCCTGGGACTGGGCTGACTGCTCCAGCTGCTGGGATGCTGGAGCATGGAATCCCTTGGTTCTTTACTAGAAATTTCACTCTGGGTCCAAGAAGCGTTGAGGCGGTTTAGGCAGACAGACTCTTTCTTTGTGAAAGATCTGCTCTACCGAGAGCATCTCTTCTTTCTAAGTTCCATCTACCCACAGAAAATGTCCTTGGTGTTCAGACAGTTCCTCGACAGAAAATATGGTCAAGGAACTGGTTTTGTCTAGTCTGGTGTTACTCATACTACAGGACGTGAATGCCATTATTTACACCTCTCTGAGGTGATGTCATGACCGCTTTCACTCCCCTGGTGGTCGGGGGGGGGGGGGGGTGTTGGTGGAATTGAAATGTGAAATTCTTGTTAATCTTGACTTAGACTCATGTTGACCATGAGCTAAGGTCTGCTGAATGTGCCATTTTATGAGGTGCAAGTGGAGTGACAGGGAAGGGAAAAAAATCCTCTAAATTCCATTATTGACCCAGATGGGAGAACTCGGGCTGAAAGCCTCTGGAGTGAGGGACGTGGTGGCTGAGGAGCAAACAGGCTTTGAGTGATACTCAGAATCAGAGTGGTTACACTGTAGTTGGAAGGGACCTGAAACATCACCAAGTTCCAACCCCGCCCTGCCATGGGCAGGGACACCTCCCACCAGACCAGGTTGACTCAAAGCCCCATCCAGCCTGGCCTTGAACATTTCTAGGGATGGGGCATCCACAGCTTCTCTGGACAACCTGCTCCAGTGTCTCACCACCCTCACAGGAAAGCATCTCTCCCTAGCACCTAATCTCCATCTCCCTTCTTTCCGTTTCAAACCATTACCCCTCCTCCTATTGCTGCACTCCCTGGCAAAGAGTCCCTCTCCAGCTCTCTTGTAGCTCCTTTCAGACACTGGAAGGCTGCTATAAGGTCTCCCCAGAGCCTTTTCTTCTCCAGGGTGAAGAACATCTGACCCCACTTGTTTCCTAACCAGCTCCTCTGCGTTGTTCATACCACAAAAACAGAAGTTCCCTTGGTACATCCTGCCCTTTCAGTTCTGTGGGGTCAGGAATAGAGGGTGGCATTTCCTTGGTGACAGGAGGGCTTTGATCACGTGTGGTGGAGATCTCAACATGACGAGCTCTGATGGAGGGACGTAAAGGCCTCCCATTATCTTACCCACTTAAAATCATAGAATCATAGAATCATTCAGGTTGGAAGAGACCCCTGGGATCATCGAGTCCAACCATCAGCCCTACTCTACAAGTTCTCCCCTAAGTCCTCCCCACTTCTGGGCGAGCTGGAGCCCTTGAGCTGTGGGCAGACTCAGGAGGCAGCAGAGTGCAGATGAACAGCGAGTGCCCCTCACCCAGCCCTGGGGACACAGCGAAAATGACCCCCCCTCTGCTGGCACAGGCAACCAGCGTGAGTGAGTGTTGTGGCCAAGGCAGCCAGGAAAGGGCCTGTCTGCTTTTTGGGGGGAATTATTGTTGTTTATATGTATATAATTATACATTTTCATATATACTAATATGGTGTTTGATTGTCTTTCTCCAGAGGATTTTTTTATCTCCTCCAAAAGCGTCTGTTCTTCAGAGGGGAAGCAGAGCAGCGGCCTGTGTCTCTCAGACAGACTGTCTGTTCTCCTGCCTCCGATCCCGATCTGGGCATTCCTGAATTCGGCTCTGGAATCCAGTTCCCACCTCTAACCAGTCTGGAACTTCCCCAGTGCCTGCCAGCGCCATGATCTTCATCCTGGAAGCTTGATACTGGTTTTGTATCTATTGTAGGTAGATATATATATTTATAATTATTTTTGGGGTTTTTTTGATATTATCATCTTCTCTTTTTATTAGTAGTATTTTATTAAAGTAGGTTTACTTTTCAACTTGTTAAGTCTCTCCTTTCTTCTCTCTCCTTTCTCTTCTGGGTAAGGAGAAAGGGTAAAGGGAACATCTGTCACTGGTTTAGCAGCCAGGCCAGCCCAAACTGGGACAAATCCTAAGGGCTTGGTTTTCTCCTCAGAGGAAGCAAACAACCAGCCCTTAGAGGAGGTTTCTGGGACAGGGTTTATCTGGTTCCTGAGGCTTCTCACAGTTCCTCATCTGCAGCCAGACAATCGAGCTCCTTCTGCAGTAACGTGGGTGCACTGATTACACCAAGAAACTGGGGCTGATTTTTGTGCAACAGCTGAAGAGCTGGGTGTAAAACAACAAACAGGTGAGCTGGGAACTGAACAGCTCAGGAGCTGCCACAAGGAACGTCCTTGTCGGGCAGGAGGTCACCAAAAGAAATGCTTATGTTTGGCAGGTTGCCTGGCCCCTCTCAGTCCTTATTTCACCCAAGGTGATGCAAGGAAAAGGTTTGTTTCTTATGCTCTACAGATACTGCTAAAGCAAAAAAAACAAAAGAAAAAGAATTGATTAGAAGAACTTCATGCCTCGGTGGGATTTAACATCAAAAAGTGGCCTGAGGAGAGGAAAAGCTCCTAAGAGAGGAAAAAAAACCCGCTGCCTTCTTCCAGGAGGGACAAACAGCGCCAGCCCTGCTCTCCAGGTACCACCCCATGCTTTGAGATGGATACACTGCATCCTTGCAGCTTGAAAAAAATATCTTGGACCTTTAGAGCAGGACCACAGCTGCACTAGCGACGTGCTACCAATTAATTTGCTCATTAGAAATAGCAAACAATAAATATTTCATCCCGCACTATTACAGCTTCCTAAAAATATACATCTGTTTCAGTGTTCTTCAAAGTCGGTTCTGAGTTATCCAAGTAGAGACACACTGTTCAACAGGTGATAACTGAAATGTCATCCTTTACAGTCTAGGTTCCTGCCGAGGTTAATCATGCCCAATTAACCATACCCTGCTAGAGAGGCTTGAGCAGTGTTTAAACAGGAATAAACTGAAACCAAAACAAATCCTTTACTACTGTTTAATAAATGGTGGTTCTCCCCAGAACGGGCTCAGCTCTATTTTAACAGCTACATTTTGGCTACTATTATGAATAGTCAGGCGAGATCTGAAGGGCCTCTGCAAAGCTTTCTTCAAGATCATCGAGTTCCCTGTTGGCTTCCAAGTCACCGTCACAGGTGATCGAGTTTAAGGTGGCTTCACGTGAGGGTGAAGTGTCTGGGTCTTCTTCAGCTTTCACACAAAGGTCAGACTCTGTCCCCAGGTCCATCATTTTAGCGAGCCCTTGTGAGAAGTCATCCTGGTTGTGTGTCTCCTTTGACCTTTCCCCGCACACCGGTGACTCGCAATCATTTGGTTCCTTGAAGGATAATTCCATGGTCCCAAAGAATTCTTCACTTCTTGTAGCTTTTCTTTGTCCTTGACAAGTCCTGGTCAGCTCAAGCTTTTCCATCGTGCCACATTCTTGCAGATCCAGCGAGCCCAAGCCCTCCCAGCCTGGGTGGACCTGCTCGGCGGCACTGCCCGGGCTGCAGAGCTCTGCTTTCAGCACGTCCAGCACGTGGCGCATTTTGCCCTGAGGGGACAAAGGAAGAAAAGGGTGACACTTCTCCAGCCCCAGGGCTCTCGTCTGCCCAGAGGTAAGGTTCTGGTTACCATCACCTGCAAAGACACCAGTGCCCTTCCGCTGGGCTTTGGGAACGCCGCTCAAGGCGGATGCGGAGGGGCAGCACCTACCTCATCCAAGCGCTTCTTATTTTCTTGTACGTGACACTCAAACAGTTCTTCCAGAACTCTGCAAAGGAGCAGTTGAACGATTTTACAAGAAGAGAACCACCTTTTAACAGATCTCTCTCTATTTATGACCGTAGGTTTTTAAGTTTGATTTGGTAGCTGGATGGGACCGCCAGGATGGTTTCAGTGGGGCTGTCTCACCGGGGAGGGTCTCCGGAGTCAGAACCCACTGGTGCTCCGTCAGAACCAGCTCTGGGCAGCCTGTGGTAACCACAGGGTTATTCCTGGTGTGGTTGGTCTGTTGGGTCTCTGTGTCGGGAGGAACCACCAATCCAGCAGCACCCTGAACTACCCCCCATCTCTCAGGTGCCCCATAGACACAAGTGTAAATAAAGGGACGGAATAAAATCCAGCCTCAGAACTAAAAACCAGAGAAAAGCCCTCAGTTCTAAGAGCTCTCTTCCATTGCCTAAGTGGGATGAGAAAACCTTTCTGCTCAGAGGGAGCTTTCTGTGACAACTATGGTACACAGCCAGTGGAACGATTCCCAGGGGGTAAATAAATGTCATCTAGCTTACAGGAGACATTATTTTTAAAAATATGTAGCAGAAAAAGGATTTCAAGGGAAGGCATTACTGTAAAAAAGGAACCAGAGGGAGACTGATCTTGGAATTTCTCACAGATTGATTTTTGGGTTTGCTGTGTTAAACACTGATAGCCTGGACAGGAGGAAATAGAGACTGGGAGCGCACAGGGTAGAAAACCAGGTGGGAACGTTATCAACCCAGAGGAAGTTTAGAATATTGAAACTGCAAAAATGGGTTAAAATTCTGTAGCAGAAATGCTGCAGGGTGGGTTTTTTTGCTATAAACTCAGAGTTCTTTATCAGAAGGAACTGATCCATAAAAGAATGTGGGAGTACTGCTCAAATACATTAATTGTACCATGAGGTAGTGTTTCATTACTGACAAAGATCTGATGCAGGAACCGGTGAAGCCTCATCTGAAGCAGCACACAGTTCTGCCAACCCGCCCTGGAGACTGAGTTCATGTTAGAAGAGGAAGAAGGAGAGAAGGGAGATGGAGGATCTGTTGTGGGAAAGACTCGTGGCTTGGTTTATTATCAAAACAGATGCTGCAGAGTAAAACAATTTCTTCACCCAGGGCTGCAGGTCCTTTTCTACCAGAGGCTTGATCTCACGGTACGTGGCAGCAGATCAAAGACCCACAGCTCTTTCCTAGTTCTCCTTTCTTACAGAAAGCCAAAAAGAAAACAAAAGCAGGAGGTAACCGTGTATCTATATATTCTTAAAGGCAAAGGAACGATTACTAAACACTGCTTCCCCTTCCTACAGAGTCCACCTGCTTCTGACACGGCATCACAGCTCTGACAGCTGTAACCTACCTGTCAGAGAACAGCCCAAGGCTCAGAATATCATTTGTTACATCTTCAATGAAAGCCAAATACAAAAGCTCTTCTTCTCTGCAGGGAGAATAGAGAAGCCAACGTTAAACATTTGGAACTAGAGCCACACATCCCACAACGCAGTCGGGTCTGATCACCTTCACGGGAAACACCACTGAGAAGATTGTGTAGTTCTTGGCACCAGCTGCTGCTTTGTCATCAAGGTAATTCCGTCAGGAAAAACGGAGCCTTTCATTCCATTTGAGTAACGATAAAAAAAAAACCCCAGTGTAAAATATCAGACCGTTGGAAAAGTCACAGCGGTGCTTCGTGTTCATGGTAACAACCTTCTGCTGGGGCACAAATTAGCAGAGAGATCCCGAGTGGGGAAATGGGCCAATCTGGGGAAGTGTTCAGAACCTGCTTTGCACTCCAGAAGAAAGGGGCTCTAACTGGGGAGAAAATGCAAAATTGCAGTTTGATGCTCTGAGGAACAAACTCCATTCCTTTCAAACAGCAGCTCTTGGATGTAAAAAACCCTTCATAGAGAGAGGTGGGGCTTTCACATCTCTGTTTCAATACCTCCTAAAGCCTTGTGGATGCTCTAAATCGCTCTAAAGGGGAGACTCTCCAGAAGTTTGGAGTTCTGTTTTGAAAACAAGAGAGCAAACCCCAGAAGAAAATATTTCGGTGCTGTTTCTCTTTCACAGCATCCTTCTAGCTATCGCAGGGTATTCAGTCAAGCTCAAATCATCCTCCCGTCTGAGTAAGCAGGAAGTACATAATGGGATACATCTGATGTGACTTTCATTATCACAGAATCCCAGANTGCTGGCTCAGGGTCATCCTGCTGCCCACCAGGATCCCCAGGTCCCTTTCCTCTACGCTGCTCCTCTCCAACAGGTCGTTTTCCCATGATGTAAAGATTTTTCCTCCAGCCTCACGATTGCCATTTTGGTTCTCTCTGTTATCAAGAGAGAAATCTATCTACAGCTGACCTTTGGTACCTCTAACACTCCCTTAAGGTCAGGTAGGAACAAGCCTGTCCTAAAGCACAAAGAGTCAGACAACTTTCCTAAGGTCACACGATCAAGCCTTGTCAGCGTTTCGGAATCGAATACAAACCTCTCCTGACTCTCATCAAACTTCAGAGCACAAATGTGGTAAGAACGCCCTGAAACTTGGTATTTTACCTTGCCAATGTTTGCTTCAGACAGATTACAGACCAAAAAACCATAAGCCTTTAAAGTATAGCTGCTGGTTAATAACAGACTTCTATCTTTCTTCCAAAGTTACAATGAATTTTCTCCATTTTGTGATTCAGAAGAAAATGGTAAAGTCATGTACAATTCCTAGTCACATCAATAGTGCTGCAGACCAAGAGCAATGGTTTATTCTGAGTCCCCATTTACTGTTTCCAGCTGCGTGTTGCAAAGTAGCAGACAGGCTGTTTAAGGGTACTTACTCAGCCTCCATAGTCCTCCTGGGCGAGGGCTGCCGAGAAGAGACCGGCGTCTCTCTAATGAGACAATTACAGGGTAAGAAAGAGCAAAAAGCTGTATTCTAAACACCTCTCTCTATTACCTTGCATCTCGCTTTCTCCTGGAGCCCTGTTAACACTGTTATCCCACCTCCTCCTGGAAAAAAACCACCAAACCCTGCTCCAGCAGCAAAATCTGCTTATGCTGCAGCCTGGAAGACTGTGCTTACAGAGCCTTCTAACACCTCACTAGTGCCCCAACACCTCAAAAACCTCAGCATTGCTTCAGCCTCTATACAGACCTCCATGTGCCCTAAGAGTGCTCTTTCTCACTCCCAAGTACAACTGCCTTGCTGTGCACAGGCCAGAGAGCAAATCAGCAAGTTAAGGATGATACTCAGGAGGGCAATGAGGGGAATCAGGCAGGAGGTTCTTGCCTGGTTTCCAACACTGCCATAACCTTGTGGACAATATTCTAAGTCTCTGCGTTACTTTTTCAGGCAAAAAGATGTGGGAAATGCCTCTGGTCTGCAGTTCCCACTGATCATAGATTGGTAGGGCTGGATGCCCGGAGACCCTTCTTCCTGAAAGGAAATGCCAGTTGGAATATCGATGTGCTCCTCAGTTCTGTCCGTCTGAGTTTACAAGCTGTGTCTCTCTTATGAAGGGGTACAACTAACAGCGGTATTAATGCACCATCCGTCCCCCTCCCAACAAAAATATTCCTGTAGTTCTGAGTTCTCCTTCTTAACTGGCTTCCCAGTGGATCTTTAGCATAAAAAAAAATGAGAGTATAAATCCAACCAAAAGTCCTCCAAGAAGAGACTTGGTAGTGAAGGTTTATGGCCTAGAAAGCAGCTGTAGAGATTCACAGAATGCTATGGGGTTGGAAGGGACCTCTGGAGATCAGCTAGACCAACCCCCTGCTTTCACAGGTAGCACAGGAACTTGTCCAGGCAGGTTTGGAATGTCTCCAGAGACGGAGACTCCAGCACCTCTCTGGGCAGCCTCTTCCAGGGCTCTGCCATCCTCAAACTGAATGAAGTTCCTCCTCATGTTTAGATGGAACTTCTTATGTTCAAGTTTGTGCCTGTTTCCTCTTGTCCTCTCACTGGGCACCACTGAAAAAAGACTGGCCCCATTCTCCTGACACCCACCTTTGAAGTATTTCTAGGTGTTGGTCAGATCCCCCCTCAGCCTTCTCCTCTCCAGAATAAAAAGACCCCAGTCCCTCAGCCTTTCCTTGTAAGAGAGATGCTCCAGTCCCCTCATCAGCTTTGTGGTTCTCTGCTGTACCCTCTCCAGCAGTTCCCTGTCCTTCTTGAAAAGAAATCACGAAGGAATGTGTCAAATATTCCTTCCTGCTGTGACTCAGGCACCTTAGAAAGGAGTATGGAAAAGCAGCTCCTTCCCTCTCAGGCTCATCCACAGTGAATCTTCTGCCTTCAGCCTGCAACACAGAGAGAGGAGTTCTATCATCAGTGCCAACACACAGCTCAGCAACACAAATGAACCTAATAACTACCTGTGATTCAGCAGCCCTACAAATTGTATGTCTTTTCTGAGGGTCTTTGGGTAAACTGAGACATACAGCAGCCAAGGGCCATCAGCTTTGACATCCAAAATTTTAGTCAGGGGCAACAGGAGATGTGTAATATCCCTCCCCTGACAAGGGTGTCAAAGATGAATCCCCTAAATGCCAGAGGGGGTTGATATCACCAACAGGAGTAAAATTTGTTGTGGAAAAATCAGCCCTGGCACTGTAAATGGCACAAAAAAGGTGGAAGGTGAAGGTGCTGCCTGCCTGCACTTTCAGTGGGGGGACTCTGGAAGGGCCACCAGGAAGCTCTGCCACTTACTGCTGCCGCCCTTACAACGGCCAAAGAAAAACAAGTCAGATGTGACAGTTTTGAACTGACATCAGGAACTCTCCACAGAACCAGAGTGAAGCCTTCTGCATTATCATTTACCACCACCTTACCGAGGTCAGATGCAGAGGCAGATCCATTCAGGTGGGGTCACTCTTCTACAATAAAACCATAACTACAGATTTTCTCTCACCCCTCTCCTCCAATCAATAAACCATAATTACAGCAGAAACCAAACAGTATCATGGAAGACATCACCACCCTCTGGCTTGGGTGTTTCCTCAGAGGAAGGGGCTCCTTGGTTCCCATTCTTCTGTCAAGGGCTTTTTGGAATATGTTATTCAATGTGAAAATGAAGGGGAAAAAATGCTTGAAAAAGAGGTACCTTCTGCTGCTGAGAAATAAGGCACTGATTATCTATGCCTTTAGCAGACATTGGAGGGGGGGAAAGTTATATCCTTTTCCTCTTCCTATATCCTTACATCCTCTTCATGTGCCTCAATAGTTTTTCTTATTGTTTCCCCTCATTCTTTGGAACCCCCTTTTCCTCTACAGAACGAACTCATCTCACAAAGAGAGACGATGAAAGAGAAGGAAGCTGCAGTCTGTCGTGCAGCGCTGTGCCAGAGGTAAGGCACAGACTCCAGGGAGGAGGGGGAAGGGTGTGGTGGCTGATGGACACCTGATGAGCACATTACCTTCAACGGGATCTTCTGCTGCTCAGGCTGAAAGGTTCTCTCGGAGGCTTTGTCTGCAGACAGAAAGCTACAAAATTTTGAGATGCATTAGATTTCCAAGAAGCCCACTGTGAAAATACACAGGATGAGAACAGCAGTGCCACTGGGGAAATTTCCCATAAATCTGAACAGGATCTAGGAGTAAAAAGGTCTTGGACAGGTTAGAAAATTTCTGTCAGACTTCCATCCACGTGATGACACTGAGTTACAGTTCATTTTGAAGGATGACAGCAGTCATACATGGCTTATCCATATCCATTCCTTGGCTGCATATTTACAGGGGATAGCAAAATTATCCAAAAGAGTTGTTCCAAATTGGGAAGGGAGATGATCCTCTACATTAAAAGCGTACCAGGAAAACCTGTGACCCACACCCAGAGAGTGGCTCCTTGCACATGGAGCCAAAGCCATCCCAACTCCAGGGTATGGAATCCCTGCTTGGTTCTAGGACAAGCCCAGTGTTAGACACGCAGGCACTTGGGAAAAGCTTTCTCTCAATGAGGCACCATCAGTAAGAACCACGACTAAATCAAAACTCTTTCAGTTGCTCAGAAGGAGTTCCAGGCGAGAGAAGGACATTCGTTTTGTAGAAAATATTTCATAAAGGATACATCTGAAGGCATGGATATTAAAAGGATAAAAAGACAATGAAGAGTTGCACTCAAGAGTTAACAAAAGCGAAACAAGGATCTCTGCATGATGTGTTAATTACGGGACTGGAAAGCACGAGGCAACACTGGGGAACTACTTGCATGTTTCTAGTGGTTAATTCTTTGGAAAACAGAAAGCACAACTACACGCTAGAGGGGGCACAGAAAAGAGAGAGGGAATGACTGTTCCCAGCAGAGGTGAGAAACACACACCTCCCCCAGTCTGGATTTAGTGGCAGCCTGTACCCAGTTTGTATAGATGAAACCAGTTCCTCCAGAGACGAGGCAACAAAATGTGCCAGGGAAGTTTTACGAAGGTGCCGTTGCTGTAACAGCTACATTCTACACTGTCAAACCAAAGGTTTGGTCTCTGTACCTGAAGGCATCGGTCTGCGTTTGCGCTTCCAGGTGCTGCTTGCAGTGGCTTTTCCTTTTCCTCCGGGCAGGAGTGTAATACCTGTACTCCGACAGGGAAGACTTAGCAGCTGAGAGGAGGGTGCGTGGAGTAAAAGGCTTTCGGCTACCAGTAAAGAATGCAGAGTGCCTGTCTAGAAGATCCCCGCTGCACCCTTTGGAGATGCTTCCTGGATGCCTCTGGGAATGACTAGAGCTCACAAAACTGTCAGTGGAGCAACTGCACGAGACTCCAGAGCTTTTTCTTGGTGGACTTGACGTATTCCCAGAATTTTTTCTGGCGTATTTCACTGGACTGGAGCGAACCGAGCTGTGCTCGCCGTACGGGGACAGCGCTCTTGATGGGTACTGTGTGTGCTGAGCACAGGGGAAGAGCCTGTCTTTGTCTTCTCCTTCCAAGAAACCCTAGAAAAAATGACAAGAAGATTTGATTGCTTTGCAATCACCAGCTTTGCTCAAGTCGCTGCCCCCAGCTATTACTGTTACCACCCTGGAGGTATTTGCTATGGAAAAGCTTTCCATTTTTGTAAAACCAAAGTGGTTTTGGAGCAGCCCCAGATTATGAACAGATTTTAAAACCTACTCATTGGGAATAGAGGGGTAGTAAGAAAATGGTTTGGTTCAGCAAAACATTGGTGCTTTGTTACAGAATATTGATGGCTTCAGCAAACCAAGTTTCCATCACTGTAGTCCAAAGGCTCAGTAAATTTTCAAAAGTCAAGGACTCATTGCTTTGAGGCAGCTAATTTTAGCTGGGTGGGCTCTGTTCATACCACCCAGGCAAGGTAAGGTAGACCTCAGCTATAATTATCCTACCGACTAGTTCATAGTACGTGTTGGAGATGTCACCTTCCTCTCCAAACCCTGTGAGCCTCAAAGCGTAGCACTGCCCGGCTCTCTTCATGAATGCCCATACTCTGTAAGGGCCACCACTTGCTGATTCCACTTGGACCAACATGGAAACTACTATAATATGCTTTAAGACACAACTCTTCATGCCCCATGTGACCCTTCTCTTCCTCTAGGAGTGAGACACAGATCTCCGATAGGGCTGTAGGAACGCAGGATGTCACCTGGTGCGATGGCATCCTCCTCCATGAGAAATGTTCTAATTGCTGTGGGAATAGAAACAACCATGATGTCCTCCACCAGACACCGCCATGTTTCCCTCCTGTCCTCTTTTGGGTTTCTCACCTCAGCAGGTAGGTACAAAGGCAGCTGTGAAACCTGCACACAATAGTGCAGGAAGCGAGCTTACTACAAGGCAGTGTGTGGTTCAGGCTAAAGGTATGGTCAGGCAACTCACTCCTCACCAAAACAAGCAAAATACAAGTCTATTTGATAGGTGAGTTGAAGTCCAGGTGTTGGTAAGAACCCCTAACTGCAGTTGTCACTACCCATCTCTTTGGTAAAGGAACAATCCAAACAAACCCCACTGGGTGGGGAAGACAATCAAAAAAAATCCCCAAAACCTAAAAAAAAACCTCCCAGCAAAAGCTCATGTTTTGCATCAATTCCTTTTCTCCTGGAGATCTGTCAGGTTAGTCTTGAGTAAGTTAAAAAGTTAGCAAACCGAAGCCCTGCCACCAATGGTAAGAGTGGTGAATAAAGAGGGAGCCAAGTGTGCTTCACTATTTGAAAATAATCAGATTTTCCAAACAATGTGGATTTGAAGGTTGGGTGTGTAATTTTCCCCAAGTGCAATGGACAAAAATCAACTAAAACAAAGTACCTGTGGGAATTCTGCAGGATACCCAATGCTTGGGAGAGTTCTGAAGTCTCCTGCTGGGCTTTGAGGGTGAGGAAGGAAGAATAAAATCTGGAAATCCTTGTACATTTGTTGAAAATTTAGGACACTAAATCCTGGTAATCTATAGTACTGGGTACTATACATTGCCAGCAAGGGGACAGTGTATAGGATAGTATATTAACCTGTGTAATTCAGAGTAGAGATTGTAAATATACACAGATTTTATGTTCCATCATTCAATTCCTAAAAAAACGGTGTTCTTAAAAGTTCTAAGCAATAGGACTTCTTCTGTATAAACCATGTGTTTCCTCCTAACAGCAGCTCCTGGAATTGCTCTGAGTCGACACCATCCCCTTTTTAACCTCTCAGACCCGCTCCACATTTTCAATTAAAGCTCAGTACAATGAATGTACATTTTGAGGAGCGCAGTAGATGCTGTTTAGAGGATTAAAGAATGCAGCCCCTGAAGAGCTGCTGTCCTACCATCTACTTCTTTCACAGCAATTCCATGGAATTGTCTCCCGAGTCAGTCTGGCTTATCTATGCTATTCCAGTAACTCCAAATGTTCAGAGCTGCCGAAGCCTAACGCAAGGAGGTTATTTTTTTTCAGTTAGCTCAGCCAAAAGAAGCCCTTCTTGATGGTGTCCCGTGTGAGCCAACTTTACTTTACCACTACAGCATAATTAAATGCTGAACTGATAACATGCAGCGACAACAGCAAACAAGCTCGTGTTAGCGAGCGGTACCCTAAGGCTTACCCGTGGGATGGTCTGCATTTAAAGCAGTGGCAGTGGCAGCTCAGCACTACAGAACACAGGACTGGAAAGTTTCAGAATCCACCTGTAGAGATGTTTTGAGAAAGCTAACTCCATACCCTTCAGTGTGTGTTATGAACAGCTTCATTCTTCCCGTGGGCTTTTTACTCTCAGTGATTAAAACAGTTCATGGAGCTGCAAGATAAGGGAACTTGTAGAAGTATTTGTGACCACATGATGACTGGAGCCTCACAATACCTAAAAGAATAAAGGTACTATGTGACCAACTGGCCAACTACACAGCTCTACCTCACCAAAGCCACATGTTCTATTCTGGGGATGCAGTCGAGTCAATCCTAAAACAAGAAAAAGGGACAGGCTAAGCCTGGCAATACCCGAAATTGAAGTGTTCCTAATTTATGAGGAAGCCTGGGCAAGTTCTTTTCCTCTCCTCCTTATGCGTATCACAACTAGACCAGACCGAGCTGCCGAGATGGACCTGCAAACTGAAGCCCTCTTTGTGTCAGCCTTGAGCTGTACTGAGAAAGAAGAATGTCTTTTGAAGCCCTTCTCCTGGGGTTAACCCCTACCAAAGGGGCAGGCAGTTCACCTTTCAGATACACAAACAATACGCTGGTGACTTCCAAAGGATTTTTAAGGGGTGTCAGAGAATGCTGCTTGTCTGCAATTTGTCACTAAGTCTTCAGAAGGTTACTTGTGCACCTGTACAAGTATGTTCTTTTTCTTCCCTAATCTGTATCTATGTTTATCTGGGGGGGGTGTGGGAAAACAAGACAAAAGCATACCTACAAGTCTGCTGACTGAGATTTTCAGCTCCATTCTTCGGAAACAATTGGGAAAAAAATTATTCCGTGGAAGTATCACAGCTTTGGCCACTAGTGCTGTGGAGAACTGGAGCTAAGGTAGCTCAGGGTCAGGACTCTTGCCACCTATCTTGTGTACCAACACACACTCCTATCCTATTGATTCAACAGCCCTGTGTTTCGAAAGATAAATGTACACCATGATATACTTCAGTCATAATAACCCCCTTTAAAAGGTTTCATAAACAACACATTTATGCTTCACTGCTGTTAGTCACAAAACCGTAAGAAAGGGAATAGTAACTGGCAGCAACCTTGTACAGAGGAGACCCCTGAGTCCTCACAGTCTGTGGAAGAGAAAGTTCTGTCAAACCAGATGGAAGCTCACACTGTCATCTGATGGGCAAGAGAAGTAGCACCGAGAGAGAATCCAGATGTCTAAGTTACTTTTACTTTCTAAAAGACGTTTTCTTTCTCAATTCAAAAGCCACTGAGGTATCAGCTGACTCAGTAAAAAAATAACCAAACCAAGCTTGGAAAAAAAAGCTTCCTAGATCTCTTTTTACATAAAAGACCCACTCTCTCTCACTGAGGTCACTGAAGTTACTCCAAGATTAATTTAAGACTTGAAATTAACTTGCTTTTGTATGAAAAGGTCTTCCAACAGAACAGTTCCCCTCCTGTTCTGAACCGAGACGATGGAGACGCTCAATGAACTGCGCTCTCAGGATGCAGAAGCTGCAGCTGTGTAACCAATGAGCATCTGCTGCTTTTAACTTGAGACAGCCCAATTTAAAAGGCTGCTCTAAGGGTGCTACAAGTGGGGTGAGACCTCCCTCCGCTGCCCGGACACAGCAAAGGTCTCCCGTGACACGGGACAAGCTGCCTTTCCAGCCACTGCTCTCATAACCCCCTTGTGTGGCATCTGCTCCTTTCATTACACCCTGGTGATTAGTTAAGAACAGAAAAAGGCAAGAGAGAAAATTCAGACAAATACCTAAATGAGTAAGACCTGTATGTGTCTAATCAGCTTACACACTGGCATCAGGAATGACTGTTTCTCTCATTCCAAACTGGTGGTATTTGATTGCAGAACACGGCACGCTCCTCCTTGCCCCATCCCGCGCTGTCACTAACAGGGGTCATTACCGAGCTCACTCACCCAACCAGCCTGAGAGCTGACCCTCACTACGAAGCCTGAATGGAAATCTGCACCAAACATTCCTGAGGAAAGCAGCTTGCTTTGATGCTGAGGAAGTTCTTCTGCTTTCTGTAGTCACGCACATCCCTCATTCTGTCAGCACTAATTCACGCACGATACGCCTTCAGACTGTCAGTATCCCAGCAGTGTACCGAATCCTTAAACACACAGGATCTGAGTAGCCAGCTCACACAGCAGCACGTGTGTGCCGTGTACAAAAGGAACAGGAGAGGTGAAACAGGTAATCTAAACTTAAGCACAAGCAGATGGCCACAACTGCCCTTCTTAAGAAGTCGTAAAAGTCTCAAGAAACAGGCTGAAAGGGATCACGAAATGTCAAGGCAACGGCAACCATACTTCAAATGGTTAAACGAGACAATCTGCCCTCCTGTGGAGCAGCCTTACTCCAACTGACTTTTTGGCATGGATTAATTTCTTTAAAGCATTCCTGTAGCAGCCAGCAATGCCTATTCATAGGATTATCTGAACATGGGATCTGAAATACCAAGCCCTGCTCAAATCAGAGATTTTTCTCGTGGCCAGCTCAATTCAAGTTTTCTTGCTTCAGAGAGAAGTCATATTGAGCTTCACCCACTTTGATCCCCTGAACCACTCAGAGGAATATCTAAAAACCCAAATCAGCTTTGTACAGAAAACCCCCAAATTGAAAACGGGGAGATTCCACCAGGGTAGAATCCCTGGCAGCAGCTGGAAAAGACTATGTGGTAACAGCATTCTATGCACAGACCTCGCCCTACCTTCCAGCCTGTGCCAAGCAGCCTTTTCTGTTGTGAGGATACTGAAATGAGCCACTTTAAAGAAGGAGTATATATTAGCAATTTGCTGATGGATAAATATTTGCTTAAAAATTACATATTCAGAAAGACACACAAAGTCATCAGCCCCTTCAGCATCTCTTTCTGCAGTTTAGCATCCTGTTTGGATTAACTGTCACACATGGGGTCAACCGTCATTGCTACCTATGCTTCAGGGAAGGGGAGGAGCAGAAGGACGTAGAGCTGTCCCCAGGACACCTTATGCTTTCCCTGTCCCTCTATGTGACTACAAGGGGCAAAGTGCTGTCCTTCAGTTGATCCCATTCAAAGGCTGCTCTGTTGGGCCACTTGAAAACGAGCCTGCTCCTCAGGTGCTCCCTTAGGTCTTCTGCTCAAAGTACAGAAACGCACCACAAACATCTCTCCCATCTTAACCCCCAGCTCTAGATGGAGCGCTTTTATCTCTGGGACTAAAACGCTCTTTCTGACTAAAATCACAGATTATTGCCACAAACTGGTAATGAAACCTAGGTCCCCACAACAGAAATAACCTTCTCAGTTCACTACATATCGTAGCAGATTCTGACATGACCATAAGTTTACATCCATGAGTAGATATATCAGATAAAGAAGTCACTCCTCTCGTGCATTTAAACCCTTGTAAAAACCAGTCAAAGAGCAGGCCCCTCAGTTCAAGACAGGTTATAGCTCTTCAGTTTGATAGTTTGATTGCATAATAAAATCCACTGGCTAAATCAGAGCCTGTAAGAAATGGTTAACACGTATTGTATAATTTAGATGAATTATTTTTACTTCCCTTTGGTTTTACCTGCACAAAGCAGAGTCTCAACTGAAAACGGTTTCTGTTGCAGCGTTTAAACAGTCAGAAGTACAGCAGCGTGAAAAAGGACAATGATGCCAGTAAGAAAGTAATCTCTTTTTGTATTTTTATATTTAAATATAACAGTGGCAAAGCCAGGAGAATTCTACTTGACTCTTTTTCTAATATTCCTCCCATAATGTTTTGTGATGCCTCTTAAGCCCAGGACCAACGTCCCACTCTTGCCATTACCTCCTTGGACACCTGGGTTTTGACTGCTTCAGCCTGTGCTGAATCCCACCCCCAGCCAGGCAGATCCCAATTCAACAACACAATCTGGGGAGCAGTTTCCACAAAGAGAGGATGTATAATCAGCTTTTTCCTAATGGCAACAGTAACAGCAGTAACATGATTATTGTGTGGCAAAAATCCTCTACGTTATCCTATGCTTTAATAGGCATCTCCTTAGTTTTCCAGCTGTTCCCTATCAATATATCCCGGTGGCCAGAGGATTACAATCAGAATGGCTAACTCATCCTCACAACGCATTAGAGGACGTCTCACCACTGCAGTCAAATCCTCCCTTGGTTAATAAACAAGGACAGGAAATCTTAGAATCATGGAATGGTTAGAGTTGAAAGGGACCCTACAGATCATCCAGTTCCAACCCCCCAGGTTGGAAGCAGTAGCTCAAAGCCCCATCCAGCCTGGCCTTGAACCCCTCCAGGGATGGGGCATCCACGGCTTCTCTGGGCAACCTGTTCCAGTGTCTCACTGCCCTCTCAAGAAAGAATTTCTTTCTGGTATCTAATCTAAATCTCCTCTTTCAAATTAAAACCATGACCCCTCGTCTTACCAATGTCTATTTGTGCAAATGAAGTAAAGCTAACATAGGGCTGCACTTTTAGCCATAGAATATGACAGGGGCAATGGGTGCAAGCTGAAACAGAGGAGGTTCCACTTAAATATGAGAAAAAAACCTCTTTATGATGAGGGTGAGGGAGTACTGGAAGGGGCTGCTCAGGGAGTCTGTGGAGTCTCCTTCTCTGGAGACATTCCAAACTCGCCTGGATGCGTTCCTGTGTGACCTGCTCTGGCAAGGGATTGGACTGGATGATCTTTCAAGGTTCCTTCCAACCCCTGATATTCTGTGATTCTGTGATATAGATTATACTACAAACATCTTTCAGAAGCCCATCAATCAAAGACTGGATTAACAAAGTGCCAAATACTATTTTAGTGAAGATTACTCTCTGCATCTGTACGGATTAAAAAAAAAACAAACCCCAACCCTAGAGGCAAAAATAGTATTATATCCAAAAATTGCTTTTTTCTGTGTGGTTAAACATTATTTCGGCAAGTCTCCCAACATCACTTTCTAAAATATACTTTTCAGTGAGTAACTTGAAATTCAGACTCAGTTTCTCGCATTACACTCTGAGGAGAGCAGGCACAAGGAAAGCTGTGGGTTCTGCTGGCATGAGGGACACCACAATTTCAGGAGAAATGGTGGTGGGAAGGCACCTGTAAGTAATCACAACCAGGATAGATATTCTTTTAGAAAGACCTTTAAAAGTCTAAACCAAAGGAAAACAGCGACAGCGTGTTATAAAGGTGTATTGGACACCGGGAGTGCAGCCTTTCAGCTCAAACCAGAATTCGTGCAGCAGCTGGAGATACACTTTAAGCTCACCTCACTTGCTTTTGCCGTGAAGTAATGGAAGGAACTTCTGCCCCCAGAAATTGCAGACAATAACATGGAAGGATAAAAATGGTATTAATAAAAAATAAAATCTGGATTTTAAGTATGACATTTCCTCCCTTTTCTTAGGTGTGCCTGCACTTGCATCCTCAACTAAGAGCCACCCACTGAATTACTGAGCATCACTTCTCTGCGCTGCAGTCAGGTCCCACTGCTGGGCTGCACCAAAAGCTGTGTTGCCAGCAGATCCAGAGAGGTGATTCTGCCACTTTGCTCTGCTCTGGTGAGACCTCACCTGGAGGACTGTGCAGGTCTGGAGCCCTCAAAATAGGAAGGACATGGACCTGATGGAGGGGAGATTGGACTCGATGACCCTAGAGGTCCCTTCTGGCCTGGACCATTCTAGGATTCTAGGATTCCAGACTGCTTGGTGCAAAAACCAGTCACACAGAAAGCAACTAATGGTGAGTGTTCTGTACTAGGAAATGTTCTCCAGCTCGATGTATATTTAAAAAATATACAAAGCACTTGTTAAAATCAGAGTTTCAGAGTCAAAATATGTTTTTGTTTTCAGTTGCAATTGCTCCTTTACTGTGAGGACAGCAGAATGTAATCTATTAGGCTATTTAGTTGTTATTTGGAAATATACACCATGCCAGCCAAAACAAGTGAACCTGTATATATAGACTGAAAAGCACTTAATTTAGACAGCTTGAGAAGTATTTTCCCATTCACTAACTGCAATTTAAGCCTGTAGTGTATTGTTCGATATGCAATGTATTTCCAAAGCATGGAAATACACGATAAAGAACAAAATGGAAGGTACTCAATTCTTCTGCTAGGAAGTTTAATGGTAATTTGAGTTCTGCCTTAGGAACTGGTAGAAAGTTCTGGAATGAAAGATAGGACATGGGAATTTCAGCTGAGATAAATTCATAGTAATTAGAGCTTGGAGTTACCATGAGTTTGGTTTTGGCTTGGAGTTATCTTCACCCAGATACCTGCCATCTTTGTCAGAAGGCCGAGATGTGCATTTGGTGTTGGGCACACGCCAGGAAGACCCTTGTCTATTTTCTGCTGCTTGGAATATGCCAATCCTCCCTCTAGAGCTGCTGCACAGCACCCATCAGCTGCTACCAGGGGAGGCAGGCAGACTACGAGGCCTACTGTACAAAATTAAAACATCTACCTTTCCAAAAGGGGATGGCAGCAGCCTTCCACTCTCTCTTGAGCTGGATCGGGAGGCAGTTTTACCCACACTCATTTCCTCTTCACACCTGGCTATCTTCTTTTTCAGTTTCTCTCTTCTTCGCTGGTCAGCAACTTAGAAAAGAGACAAATTTTGTCAGATGCAAACTGAAATCGTATTCTTTTTGTGTCCTACGTGATTTGAAAACCTCACAGGGGTTTCCAATTGCTCAGCAAAGTCAGACACTGAAAAACAATGAAAAATTATCTCTATTCTTAATTAAAAATACTAGAATGTATGCTGGCAGCTAAACCTCTGCCTTAGTTGAAGCTGAACCTTGGCTTCCCTGAAGTATTCTCAGCTCTCACAACTCATGCAGTACCACACAAGAGTTCCCAGAGCAGTATTGCCAGCACAGCAGTCTGCTCAGGAACTCACAAGGGTGTTCCCAGGCTCCCATGGAACTTTTCTGACCATACCCTCAGCCAGTATCTCAGCAAAACCCAACTGCATTTACTGATGGTAAATCTGACATGTAAAAACCAAATCCACGCTTGAACCGTGGGAAAATAGAGAGTAATCTCCCAAGTGCAGGAATCCAGGGCAAGACAGCACCTTCGTGCCAAGAAGGTAAACTGTGAAACAGAAAAAGGGCCACTGCCTCTGCAAGAGGGAGAGATGTTACTAGTCTGCACTGGTCTGCAGTCTGTTACCAGTCTGCACTGGTCTGCAGTCCACGACCACAGTGTTCCTATAACACCAAAGTTGAGTGAAGTATCTCTGGCAAAAAGAGCCCAAAGGATGGGTAAGTTTTCTGTGTTCAGTCACTACATGTGCCACCCTCAATAAAACAGCCGACAGGTTTTGGACACTGGGAGCTCCCAGGTGCCACGAGTGAAGTTCACAAAGTTGATAAATCCACATGAAGCCGATGAAAAATGTTAATAATTTAATTTCCAAATGGGAATGAAGATTTAGGTAAGCACTCATACTACTGCCACCGGCATGCACGACACCTCTTTTTGCTCTTGACTGCATTTCTCATTCTCTTAACGCAGACCTAAACGTATGAAGGGTTTGTTTGGTACTGACCCACAGAGAGAAAGGCCTCTGCAGAGTTCTTCTTCAGTTTCATCATGTATTTATATCCTACTCTGGTAGACCTCAATCTGCACACACCGAACGCCTGGAAATGTAAATAACTTTGTGGGTTGGTACGGTACATTCTTCTAGACAGCTGAGAACTACAGTGATCTGAGGACATTTAATCACCCTCTAAAACACACCCATCTGTGGCCCTGAACCCCACAGACATGTTAATCTCGAGGAATTATTTAAGTAAGTGCATTCACTTTATGAAATATTTCAGTCCCCTCTTAAATTAGAAATGATTCTTGCAGATGCAAAATCCTTGCTCTCATTCCTCAGGGAAATCCCTCTTTCTCTTCTGTTCCATTCTTACAATTGATATGTAAAATACAAAGTCAGTTCTTTTCTGGCTGCTGATTTACTCTACAGTACCTGCAATATAAGTTGTTTTTATTCCTGGAAAAATATTAGTTGAAGTTAAGATATGCTAAATTCTACAACTCTGAGTTAAAAATATGCCTCGTAACAGAAGGAAAAAAATTACACTGTACCATTAAATTACTAAAATTTGATGGTTTTCCTCCTACACTAAATTATGAGTATGTGGCTATTCTCAATTACTGTTACTTCTAATTGTGTTTGTCTTAAAAGTTACAGACAAGCACTCAAAAATTAGCTACGGGTCAGAAGTTTTACGTGTTTGAGACAAATAACGACTCGCGCTGGGCTGTGAAACCTCAGGCCTTGCCTCCTGCCCGGGTAACACGGTGATGGCTGAAACAAGCGGTGAGGAAGGACCTAGGGAAAGAATGACCGAATGACAGCCCTCCAGAGCAAAAATGCAAATCATCCAGAAGCAGGTGTGTCTCATTCTGGAAGTGTGAGTAGACACCCGAAACACACAGAGCGTACGATCTGCTGGATCGAGCACTGGCTGGAAGGACGATCCCAAAGGGTGGTGCTCAATGGAGTTCAATCCAGCTGATGCTCTACAGAGGGACTTGGATAGACTGGATCGATGGGCCAATGTTAATGGCATGGCCTTCAACGAGGCCAAGTGCCAGGTCCTGCACTTGGGCCACACCAACCCCATGCATCGCTACAGGCTTGGGGCAGTGTG
>VZTM01012104.1:169760-185223 GCA_013400555.1 Jacana jacana | reverse complement strand
CATCATTTAAATGACCCTATTTCTGAAAAGGCCTAGAAAAAGAGCATACAATATTTTGGGAGGCATTCAAAAAACATTTCTCTTGTATTTCATACCCTGCAAACTTTGATGGATTTAGTTTAAATACTCAGGACATCCTGCCAAGCCCTGGCATTGGTACCTCTAGGGCTGAGGTCCCCAAGACACGTTTATACCATGAAGAGTGAAAATAAGCTGTGGAACTGCAAATGACATTAACAACTATCTACAGACTTTTCTTAGCTCTGTGCACAACTTTAATTTCTTTAAACACAGTATTTCATATTCCTTCCATGACCTTGAAAAATAACTTTGGCTGTAATACAGTGTGTTTTCAATTATAGCAGTGACAACAGGGTACTGTCACTTCATAGTGGAGCAAACACATTGCCAAATCTGAAAAATTTTTGGTCAAGATCTCACCATAATTAAGAAACATAAAAATCTGTACAAATTCAACAGTTGTTTAAGTTCTAGATTTCATAATATTTGTCTTTTCATAAATATAAGTGAAATAGGTGAAAAAATCATATACACATCTAGTGCTCAATCATACAGATTGGTAACAGGATTTTCTCATTTGCAAACACATGGGGAAATTTTCAGAGTCCTTAAAACTACCTAGTGCCATTGACTGAAATATGAACAAATGATAATGAATGTTTTTACATATAAAGAAAAAAAGGAAAGACACTGTGGTCTGAGTTTAACTCAAAATGTTCTGTGTCCATTCCCAAACTCCATACTCTTGCTACTGTCGCTGGGATTTTCAGTTACACATATTAGTTCATAATTCATTAATTCATCAAAAGCAGAACGAAGAGAATTCATCCCAAAGTACCCCAAAATAGAAGTAGTATCTTTGGCAGCACTTAAAGGAAAATGTTTTAGAAACATAGAATCATAGAATCATTTAGGTTGGAAGAGACCCCTGGGATCATCAAGTCCAACCATCAGCCCTACTCTACAAGTTCTCCCCTACACCAGATCCCTCAACACCACATCTAATCTAATAGAATCATAGAAATAGATTTCATACAAATCTAGCCATTCCACTAATACAAAAGTATTATTAAGGAGCAGCCTTATCTCCTTGCTGTCATCAATCTGAGTATGAAAGAGGAAGAAAACTATACGTGCTACAACCCAATTCATTCCTTCGCTATAAGTCTATTCTGAAAGAAGGAAGGAGAAAGTTCATTCATAAATGCACATTGTTACCTTTGGCTGAGAGGATTTTGTTATAATGAAACACCATGTGATCTCTGATCAGGTACTGGCTAGTTAGACTTCGGGAGGAGTCAATGCAGAAAGCTGGTAAAATGAAAATATATTTAAACATTAAAAAGGCAAGCACAGGAATCCTAAAATTTTCAACAGTTTTTAACCACACTTCAAAGTCACAAACTTTAAATTACTGTGTGCTTAACTTGTTTGTCCAATAGCAGTCATTTTTCTGTAGCAGTTGCTATCACATGAATCCATCCTCTCCTCCCTGGGTCCTTCTCCCCACCCAGAGCCATTAACCCAATCAGTAGCTACAGAAGGAGCTGAAGCTGGACTATGAAAGCGTGAGCCTGTTTCTCCACTCTCTGCTCTTCTGAAAAAGGGGTGTAAGGTGGCAGTATGGCACAGAAACACATACCAGCTCATGTAAACTACTGACTGTAAGGCAAAATGTTTAACCTCAAGGGTTCTTTAAAGCAGTAACCATATCTCTAGTCCAGCTAATAGAGATGTGACATCTCTGTATCTTCAGTCACCTTGCTAACTATTTCTAGCTAGCAGCACAGGCAAGGCAAAACTACCTTCTCCAAAGTATTTTCAGTAATGAACACTAAATCTAAGTACTTTTAAACTTCACCAGTTGAGCTCAATGCAAAGGTCATAATTACAAAAAAAAACCCACATTTTAATCATCAAATCAATGAACTGATGTAAAAGGAACCACCTCGACCTTGTGATGAAAGCACGTGTGTTACTTACCGTTACTTTTAGTACTCAAGTGTCCTTTAAATGGACTTGCTGGACCACATCTGGGAATGCCAACAGCTGGGTATTCACTCACTTTAATAAAGTGTGAAACAAAACAAAATGTTAGAAACATGAAAATGCATATTTTGACAGACAAGATAAAGCAGTGAATCTTTCCCCCCTCACGAATGACTGTAGTGGACCTGTCTCAGAGAGGGAAAAAAAGCCCTATTGCAATGTTATACTATTACTGAAGTCTAACAGTGTAGTTAAGGAGCTTTATCTAAACACTGTGATAATATTGTAGCACTTTCACTGGTTCAGTGAGCTCAGCAGTGGAAGAAATGGAACATTAGACTGGTCATTAAACTGCATGCAGAGATGGCCAGAGTTGTGTACCTGTGCTAACCTCCCATTAGTGCAGAGATGGCCAGAGTTGTGTACCTGTGCTAACCTCCCATTAGTGCAGAGATGGCCAGAGTTGTGTACCTGTGCTAACCTCCCAGTAGTGCAGAGATGGCCAGAGTTGTGTACCTGTGCTAACCTCCCATTAGTGCAGAGATGGCCAGAGGTGTGTACCTGTGCTAACCTCCCAATAGTGCTTATGTTTTTCAATGTTAGCATCATGTCAAATGAGTAATGTGAAAAATATTCTGTATGAGCGCAATGGTCGTGGTCAGTATTATATTAAGTTCTTTATCCTGAGGGTGGTGGACCTTCCCTGTAGATATTCAAGGGGAGGCTGGACGAGGCCCTGGGCAACCTGGTCTAGTTGGGGGTGTCCCTGCTGACTGTGGGGAGGTCGGACTAGATGACCCTAGAGGTCCCTTTCGGCCCGGACCATTCTATGAGTCTAAACTAAAATGCAAATTTCATAGATAGAAGGAATTACAGCTGTGTGAAAATCACCCTATTGGTGAGAACACACTATTTCAAAAATCTGTTGTCAATGGAATAGCAAATGGGTTTGCTCTTCAATCTGGCAGTTCGACAGACCGGGAACTCCACACCCAAGTGTAGATGCTGACAAAACTTAAACGGTCGGACTAGCTGAAAAATGAGGCAATGTTCAGCGCTACATCTCCACCTTGCAGATTAATGCTGCCCTCTCAGGCTCACGCCCGCTGTCTGGAACGCAACCGGCGGCTTAAAAATCCGCACCTGAATTCATTGAGAATCTGCACCATTTTTAGAGCAATTTTTAACAGGCAATATCCTATTACTACAAATAGGAGTGTACACACAGCCTTCCTTTAAGTTTTCCAAGACCCTGCTGAAAACATAAAGCGAAACAAACAAGTTTGACTTCTTTAACAGAGTAAATATACCACCATTTAACATCAATTATAAAACCGTGAAGCCAATTTCTACAAATTTATTATTACTATCAAGGTCCATACGGTTTTCTCATTCCCATCCTACTTCTCATCTGTCAATCCAAGAGCCTGCCATCTGCAATCTGCCACGTTTCCCAGCAATCGAGGCACTGCAGCTCCGGGGCAGTAACTCTACTGCTCTACACCTACTGGCCACCTCCAGTTTTCCACGCTTCAGCAGGTGAAGGAGGACGCTGGACCTGCCCAAGATGAGTGGGAATCTCTTCTCAGTGGCCTTCAGCTGGGTCAGCAAAGGTTGAGATCATTACAAACTGACTGGGTGATGCAAGGAGCCGTTCAACACATGTTAAAAGCCCCTTAATGCTACCTCTTGTGGCTTCTTACCTCCTGCATTCCCAGCACCTGGCTTCCCAGTGGTTTTTTCCCAGTTTCCCACTGCGACATACTGACTATGGCAGTACTACTGCAATTACATACACAACCACTACATTCCGTAGCTCTACTTTAAGTGCAACAGCCTGTTACACAAGATGGTTAACACGCTGCCTGACTATTAATGAACAGAGATTGCAACCAAACAAATCGTTCCTTTAATAATGTTTTAGTATCATTTCCCCAAAGGCCTTATAGAAAGACTAGGATTAGTTTGGGAAGCAACAAAATGCACCTGGAGAAAATAAAGTTAAAATGACCAGCATGTGTGGAAATTTGCAGAGTGCTTTCTTGGGACCCTGTTGTGGAATTCCACTAAATCTGGATCAATTAACTCAATCCTCGCTCTTATGAAGCCCAACAAATATCAAGGCAATTTTGACTTAGTATGAGGATTTCACACTTAGAAAAGGCAGCCTTTATACAGTATGGGCTTCTGTGGCTCTACAGTCCTAGAGAGGTCTCTGCAATTGTGCTCCCACTACTCTGCTATGAAGTTCCCAGATCAGCAGTAGAAAAAGGATAAAAGAAAGGAAACAAACAAACAACCCAAAAAACCCAACAACAACAAAAATATCCTACTGCAGATTTTTCAGCCCTGACTCACAATTGTTTTATCTTTATACTCTTTTCTTTAAAGCCAAAGGACAACATTCCTACTTATCTGTATCAATTTCAATGGCTCATTTTCAATTTCCCTGGTGGTACAACTCTTCCTAATCTCTATTTGCAATTTAAACATACATAGGCACAAACAATGCTAAATTACTCTCAAAATATTTCAATTCCAAACATACAGCAGGAACTTACAAGACTTAGAATGACTGTCTCCAAACTGGCTGCAAATCTTTGTCAATAATGGCTTTCTTTGCTGTTTTATCTACTGTCTGCTAATCCATAGGAGGGGTATTCACAGTCCAACTGGATACTCACCCTGAATGTCAGGACTTCCTAAAGTGACAATGCTCACACATTCACCAAATGCAAGTCTTTAGAGGAACCTGAGTGTTAATTATAACGTTTCAGTTGGTACAAGTATCCTAATGATAAAACCCCTCCATGTATATGCCAGAAATCTAGATTATAGCAAACACCTGAGAATCAGAACAGCTTCATTCACAGTTGTTCAAAAAAACCCTACATATTCCAGCATTTTCTGTATTTCAAAGCTAGGTTATAATTCCAGAAGGAGACACATGTGATACCGATAGATAAGCACAGCACCATCTCTAACTCATTTTTATGTGACAGAATCCTAGAAAGGTAAGCACAGGCATCTTAAAAAAAGCAGAGACGTTGTTGTAACTACAGCTGGTTCTCTTCAGGTGACCTGAATGACTTTGCCCTGCATTAAAGATGATCAGAGATGCTCAGAAACCTGTTGCTTTTACTTGTCTTCAGCTGGCGAAGCGTCTGCTCAGCGCCACGGGAAAACCAGACGATTTTGAAAGGTTCACTTGATTTGCATCACCAGCAGATGGCACACGGATAAACTCTGTGGAAAAACCTACCCTCTACTGGTTTTGTCTTGTACAGTTCATCTGTATCAGGCTTAGGGGAGGGAAAAAATAAAAAAAGCCATCTTTCCCTCTTTCCCCACCCATCCAGCCTCTTTATTTCATATGCAAGAAAAACTGTCAGAAAGGGTCAGCAGGCAGAAATATTTCAGTCTCTTCTATTTCAATTATGGACACGTGGACAGCACAAAAATCACTCCCAATCCACAGAAATCCCCAATTCACAGATGTCCCAAAGGCACTGGAAACACACCACCGTCTGTCAAGAAGTCAGGGTCTTTGTGTGGGTGCTCGTGTCCCCTGTGCTGTGTTCCCCAACCTCGGCTCCTCCTGCATCCTCTAACTTCTGTGCCACCGAGGAAAAGTTTCAGGTCCCCAATCCAGCCAGCTGGATTTACAACCCAGCTCCTGCTAATTGCTAATTGCAGGAGCTTATGCTGAATAAACTTTCTTTTGGATGTCTAATTGGATTTTGAGGGCTCTATGCTGGCAAAATGTGCACTTTCTTATAAGCTTCAATTAAAGAACGGTCTTTAACTTAAAAATATTTCCATAAACAGCAGAAGTTGTGATGAAGCCTCCCATGGTGCTTGCTCCTACGCTCTCTGACTCCCGTGCAAAATAAATGGGACTGAGATATTTTTGTACCTTGTTCATCAGTGAGGGCATTTGAGGCTCTCTCTGTGAACCACCCATTTTCACAAACCACGAGGAAAAATTATCACAGAAAACGGGTCAAAGCCAGAAATGGGGCTGAAATAATGCTTAGCACTAGAGCAAACAGAAGAGGCAAAGAGTAAGTAAACCGATGTTTTCCTAGGATCCCAGGCTGTCTCACGTAGATGTTCCATCAAATATACAATTTCTACATGGAATTCAACTTACAATACCCTCCCTATATCTTCAGTTTGAAATTCAAACCCTCTTTTTACAGTGTCAAATCTTTACAATGAAGATGTACATTGCTAATGTCAGAGGGGAAACCGGAGGATTTAGTATGATGCATTTTACTGTTTCTAAAAAACACGTGAGGTAGAAAGTGCTGATGTTCAAAGGTTTCACAACTATAATTTCTGGTGGTTTACTGACTTGAACAGGTATTTGTTCAGAATCAGTCTGTTTTCATAGTTATTTGCACAGCAGCAGAAACTAATACTTAGATAGGCAAAGAGAATTTTAAAGAAGGAGGGATTTCCAGCAAATTACACACTAACCAAATATAAACCCAAGGAAAGGCCAGTAACTATGAATCAGAGTAACTGGAGCAGCGGGATGGCTATAGCAGTGATGGCAGCTGCACTGGTTTAGGACTGTGAGCAGAACAGTCTGTATTTTGCCTACTTGGAGTCTTTTTTTTTTTTTCCAAACCATGCATGTGAGAGAGAATTCTTGTGTGGAAAAACTTTCTACCGATTTTGATGGTTCTTGAATAACAGATTATTAGGGGAAAGGAACACTTGTCTGAACTGAACTCAGGAGAACTGATCCCAGAACTTGCAGATTTATAGCAGCTTTTGCAATCATTAGGTTCCCTAAGATGCACGCTTTCTACTTCTTACAATAAAAAAAAACCTTCCAGCCACAAATTGAACATCTGTGTTAATATATTTCCCGAATTGGCCTGGAAACTCTTTAAAATAATCTCATGTAATTTAAGAAATTATTTTCTGAGATTTAAACCTCAGAAACTGGGACTTATAATGGATTCCTAGTTTTGATATACTATAGATGTAACTACATGATCTAACCATATGTTTCCTTACTGACAGAGTGGTTAGAGTTGGAAGGGACCTTAAAGATCATCCAGTTCCAACCCCCCTGCCATGGGCAGGGACACCTCCCACCAGACCAGGTTGCTCAAAGCCCCATCCAGCCTGGTCCTGTTCCAGGGAAGGGGCACATAACTTCTCTGGGCAATCTGTTCCAGTGTCTCACCACCCTCACAGGAAAGAATTTCTTACCGGTATCTAATCTAAATCTCCCCTCTTCAATTTAAAACCATTACCCCTTGTCCTGTCACTACACTCCTGACAAAGAGTCCCTCCAGCTCTCCTGTAGACTCCCTTCAGACACTGGAAGGCTGCTATAAGGTCTCTCCAAGTAAGATGTAAGTGGGCTTTCCACACTGAATATACAATCAGGATTCTAACAGTGTGTGTTTTCCTAAAGTAAAGAGCGAAAACAATTATTTCTAAAAATTAGGATCTTTTAGTTCCTTTCTGTTTCTATTTGCTTGTTGTAAGCTTTCTCTGCAAGCATGTGACACTACACAACAAAGAAAAGAAAAAATTAAAAAAAACCTTTCTCTGTAATTCTTTCCAGCTGGTATCTAATGTAAGTAATAATTATATTATTCTAAAGATATTTAGCAGATATTTTGTTTAAATTATCTTTTCTTTTTCATTAAAAAAGCATCCTATCTTGATTTCTAATTTTACAGTCTTAAAAATGATGGAAATTGGTGGTTTCTAGTTGTTGGTGGATATGGAGAATTCATGGAAATTATTTTTCTACAAAGCCATTTCAGATTTGGAGCATGAATATGTACTGGAAAGAAGCCCAGTCTTTCATTACAATGTTCTCATAGGAGGGACTTTAAACACCAGTATTAGACATACTACTTTTATAACAAACCTGTACCTCCAACATAGCAAATAAAAAATATGGAAAAAATTCAATCAGGCCACCTTTACCCACTAAGACTAAAAGATAATCCATAGAAAATACAGAGAACTTAGGCAGAATGTTGGATATAGGCATCTAGATCAAGCACTACAAACCACAAGACCTCAACTTAACTGTGTAGAGATGTATGAACACTGTATTTTCCAGAGAGCAGCTCCTAGAGCTCAGCTTGGACGCAAAGAACCCTCAACCCCAGTGGATTTACATGTCAGTTCTCCCAAGCCGTCCCAGAGAAACATGCTCATCACTCTACCAAGGCACCAACCACTTTGGGCACTGCTTTTTAGGCTGTTCCAGGACTCTTGCATTCCCAGCTCAACCATGGCCTCCTCCTCCCAGCTGGAAATGTAGGAAGCACCTAATGGACTAGAATTGCAGCATCTGCATGAGATGTGGGGATTGGATCTCCCCAAGGCTGACAAGGACACTCAAGTTGACAAATGCTTTGCAAACACACTAGCCGTGACACTGATTTAGAAAGGTCTGGTGGTGTGGCCTCTTCCACAGCCAGCTCCTTTCTTCTCTTCCAATAGCTCAATGCTCTAAACCAAAACTACCCAGTGAGACAGCTTTGTCCAAGAGGACAATTCAGGCAATGACATGCAGAAGGGGGTTTGTGCTGTCAATTTAATACAAGCCAAGGATGCTCTGTTACTACCAACCCTGCTCTACCGACTAGTTCAGGGATACTTTCAGTGGCCTTCCTGCTATGAATTCACTCTTCTAACTCTGTGCACACTAACAGTACACTACAGCTCTAATGCTGCACACATGCTGAGGAAGGAACAGAAGTGGTTTAAACAATCTCTGAAATTCTAAAGGACTTAGGAGTAGTGATGGGAACTCTTTCAAGCACCTCATCTAACACATCATATTTAACATCATCTAACACAGTCATATTTAAAGGAATGAAATTAGGATCTGAAATACAGGCTTCTCTTTTTGGCACTAAAAGAATTTTTAAATCAAAGTATCCATTAACTCTTTATGCTGCAAAGATTGTTCTGCATATGAACACAACACAGAATTCTACACAGTAAATGCTGCTATCTTAAAGTCTATGAAGAGATTAACCTGGTTATGATGATGCACACTGGATTCAAACTTAATTTATTTAAATAAGAAAGTATTTTTTCTATTTTTAACTATTTTTCTTTCATATTAGCATGATGATCTAACTTAAGAAAAAAGAATAAATGGCTCTATTAGCAGTACTACTACTGAAGCTTGCTTTCCCTACCGATGCGGCTTATTTCCTTCTACCATACCCTCTAAATTCCTTTCAATTTCCCCAACTTGCTGCCTTTTCCTTACCTGCAGTCATTCCCCACCTCACTCCAATATGCCCAGCTGTGGCTGAGGACATGCTGCCAGTATTAAGATTGGTCATCTACTTTAAGCTTCTCCGGTTGCTTAACCTTGGCTGACTAGTTATTATCCTCTAGTTGTGTATCTGAGAACATATGCAGGACAGAATGACTTTCTCTAAAAAACACATGGTAATTTGTTGGGTTTCTCCTACCCAGCCACTGACATCTGTACCACTGAGACTCCTCCTTCTTGCTCACAAATGGGCAAAGTTGGCTAATAAACGCAGAACTGGAAGGAGGAACAGGCCAGCAGACAGCACTGACCCACCCACAGACTCCTTCCTTAGGAGAACAGGAGAACATGGCAAGTCTCCACCGCCTTTCTGCAGCGCTGATGCAATCACAAGTCCTTCAAATGTGCCTTGATTTAGATTTATTTACTGAATGCAGATTGTATTCCAATTAGTTCAAAGTTACAGCAGGGCAAAACTGAGTGCTTCATAATCACATGTGTAATTTTTTCCTGTTCACACAAGCAAAACAGAAGCCTCTTGACCCATTTCTGTTTCAGTGACAACAAAACCCCTTAGATGTGAAGCCGGCTTTAGTAGATTCATACTTAAAATTTCTTAAGAACTGGCAGAATCCACCACCCCTGGTCATTATTTGCTAAGTTTTCTCAAGTAAAACTCGATGAACAAAGCTTGAAGAAGCTACAATACCCCGGTTTTGAATTAAATTCCCAAACTTTCCATCTGAATTTTGCACAGGATCATTTGTGTCAGAGACAAAATATGATGAAGGCGATACAGCCGCTCGCTCCCTGACACGCACCGTACATAATCTTCTAAGCCACTAATTAGATGAGCACTATTTATACTTACTGTGCTGGATTACACAAAAGCTCTTCTTTACACCTACTCTGAATGTCTACGACTTAGGTCTCTCAGTCCTTTACAACTAATAATCTAATAGTATTCTGCATAAATAAATAAAAAACCCAGCTATATTTCAGTTTCAAGAGTCCAACAGTCCTCTTCTAAATTTAAAAGTTAGCAGTGGCACTGGCAGTTTCCTATTTGCTAGAAGGATGTGGGAGGGCTGGTGTTCCAGAAGTGACTGGGTTCTACTTTTGAGGGATATGTGTAAAACTATCAATACTCATATCACAGTTTAGAAACTTCTGGCTTAAAAGATTACTAACCTGGGGTCACCAGACAATTGTGCCAGTGTAAAACAGCACAGAGTAAGGCAGATGCATATGCTGGAACAATTCTCCCATGGGAATGGTGCTAGAACACCAGCTCAGGGGCACGTCCTCCACGACAAACGTATGTGCTGGCTTCTACTGCTACAAGAAACTCAACATTATGTCATCCCATGAACATGTATTTTGAAGGTGTTTCAAAACCTAGTGTCAAACCTACCAACAGATAAAATATAAGTCTAACTATAACCACACTATATTTAGATTCTTCTGTATGTACTGAAAAAAATCCCTTTCGTTAGAAATACGAGCAGGGTCTCTTGTATGCACAGGTTCTACTAACTGGAAATAGAATGATAGAATCATTCAGGTTGGAAGAGACCCTTGGGATCATCAAGTCCAACCATCAGCCCTAGTACATCAACCCAATACATTAGCAAAACTCCAATGCACAGTTGGTCTCACCCAGGACGGAGAGCAGAGAAACCTCAGTCCACCATGCTCCAGTGAAGGTTGCAGGAGCAAAATGGCCAGTAGCATTAATGATCTGAACCTTGTTTACTTTAGCACCTATTTCACTTGAAGCACGCAAGAAATATTCAACAAAATGGGACCAATCAACCAATGGGACCAGTACTTAAATCCCCTTACAAATTTAGATTATTTGCTGAACGGAGATGGGATTACTCACATTAAGGGACTAAACCTCACTTAATTGACTATTTGAGTAATGGTCAAATTAAAGATAGGTTTAAGTGATTTGCTGAGCCAAGCTTTCAATTTGGTAAAAAGTTAAGGACGGTGATTAACATTTCCCAATTTCAGTTGAAATTATAGCATCATACCAATTCCTTCTCCTCCAGTTCCATCTCCTCAGGGCTGCTCTCAGTCCATTCTGTGCCCAACCTGTATTTGTGCCTGGGAGTGCCATGACCCCGGTGCAGGACCTTGCACTTAGCCGGAGGCTTGCACAGGCACACTTCTCAAGCCTGTCCACATCCTCTGGATGGCATCCCCTCCCTCCAGCCTGTTGACTGCTCCACACAGCTTGGTGCCATTGGCAGACTTGCCGAGGGTGCACTCGATGCCACTGTCTGTCCCCAGCAAAAAGGTTAAACAGCTCCAGTCCCAGTACTGACCCCTGAGGAACATCACTCGTCACTGGTCTCCACGTGAACATTGCGCTTTTGACCATAACCCTGCAAATGCAGCCATCCAGCCAACTCCTTATTCACCCAGTGGTCCATCCATCAAATTAATGTCTTTCCAATTTAGAGACCAGGATTTCATGTGGGACAGTGTCAAAATGCTTTGCATAAATCCAGGTAAACGATGGCTGTTCCTCTCCCATTAGCTACCAGTGCTATAACCCTGACACAGAAGGCTACCATGTTTGTCAGGCATTACCTGCCCTTGGTAAAACCATGGTGGCTGTCACCAAGCACCTCATTATTTTCCATGTCCCTTACCAGAGATTCCAGGAGGATCTGCTCCATGACCTTGCTGGGCAAAGTGAGACTTACTGGCCTGTAGTTCCCCAGGTTTTCCCTTTTCCCCCTTTTTGAAATGGGAGCTAGACTTCCCCTTTTCCAGTCAGTGGGAACTTCACCAGACTGCCACGGCTTCTCAAATATAAGGGAAAGTGGCTTAGCGACTTCATCCACCCGTTCCCTGAGGACCCATGGATGGTTTTCATCAGGTCCCACAGACTTGTGTACCTTCAGGTTCCTTAGGTGGTCTCAGACCTGATCCTCTCCTATAGCAGACAGTTCTTCATTCTCATAGCCTGTTTTTGCCTTCTGCAACTGGACCAGTATGGTTAGAGCCCTTGCTGGCAAAGACTGAGGTGAAAGTCATCAGTACCTCAACCTTCTCCATATCCTGGGTGACAAAGTCTCCTGTTTCCTTCCAGAGAGGGCCCACATCTTTCCTAGTATTTTCCCCCAGTACTATTGTTTCAAATAGAAATTCTAAATGCTCTTCCTTCTTTCAAGATACAAATAGGTTCTTTTTCCAGCTTCCCTGCTGGTCAAAGGCAACCTTATCTTCTGGAAAATTGATTCGATATTACCAAACTAGTGCTTGAATTTTATTGTTCAAGTGGCAGATGAAGGAATACAAAGGAAAAAAAAAGGCAATTTGAAAGTCATAGATGTCTGTTCACACCATCCCAGCTCCAGTCAGATTAGTGCAAAGATTTCCTGCAGGAAAAATCTAAATAAGATGGTGTTGCCTGTAAATATTTGAAGTATTTTAATTTTGTTTTAGAATCTTTGAAGCCTTTGAATCTTAAAGCTAACATCAGCCTCCATACAGCAACAATGATCATTTCCTATTGTGGTAAGATAAAAGCAACACACATGCATGCCACTGACTAACAAAATGTGTATGATTTCATTGATGTTCAGGTATGTGCCAATCACTGACTGTGAGAATTAAACAGCTCAATGCAGAGGTCTGCTTCTAAACAACAAAGTTGGTGTAGAATTACAGTATTCAGATTCTTTGAGGTCATACTATAAATCTCTGACTAGATTCATAGAATCATGGAATGGTTCTGGGAAGGACCTTAAAGATCATCCAGTTCCAACCCACCAGCCATGGGCAGGGACACCTCAGGTTGCTCAAAGCCCCATCCAGCCTGGCCTTGAACACTTCCAGGGAAGGGGCATCCACAACTTCCCTGGACAACCTGTTCCAGTGCCTCACCACCCTCACAGGCAAGAATTTCTTTCTTTACTTTCTTTCTTTCCACATATTAACTAACTCCTGAAATCACTACAATAAATAACTGAAAGGCTTATACCTGGAATTAGGGAAAAACATAAGGAAAAACATAGAGGCTTAATTCTTCAATATTTTTATGGAGGGAAAAAAATCACAGCCTTATTTGAACTTCAAAAATACCTACATGCAAATCCTATATAACCCAATATATTTTAAAAAAAGGTTTCTTTTTCAATTCTCACTAGACAAAACAAAAACAAGTGTAAAGTTTTCTTTTGTTCTTCACAATGACAAGCCCAGATCTGAACAAGAAAGTTTGTATGGAGTACACTAGGACATGAGACAGGGTATCCCACCTCTTCCGTATTGATGTTCTGGAATGACAGTGCAGGGATACGAGTCTCTTATGGAGAAACCACAAATAGAATCATAGAATCATAGAATCATTTAGGTTGGAAGAGACCCCTGGGATCATCAAGTCCAACCATCAGCCCTACTCTACAAATTCTCCCCTACACTAGATCCCTCAACACCATATCTAATCTGCTCTTAAACACAGTCAGGGATGGGGACTCCACCACCTCCCTGGGCAGCTGATTCCACTGACTGACCACTCTCTCCGTGAAAAATTTTTTCCTAATGTCCAGCCTAACCCTACCCTGCTGCAGCTTGCAGCCATTCCCTCTTGTCCTGTCGCTCATTGCCCGTGAGAAGAGACCAGCACCAATATCTCTACAGTGCCCTTTCAAGCAGTTGTAGAGAGTGATGAGGTCTCTCCTCAGCCTCCTCTTCCTCAGACTAAACAACCCCAACCCCCAAATAGGATGCGCTGTGCCTCTTTCATGTCTACAAGCAGCCCTGCCAATGAACAAACTTGGCAGGACAGCCAGACACACAGATTTCTAGGTTAGCTCACCAAAAGGAATTAGTATCTCTGACTGCACTAATCCCTGTTGTCTTTAAGGATTTCTCCCGTGTTTCTGTGAAACTAGGCACAGGGCAGTCCATTCACATACTCCTGACTCTATGATAACATCCAATGCAGACAAAAAATAGCTTCCCATGTAAACAGACACATTAATTACTTCCTACCTTTAAACTAATTTTATTTTTAAACAGGAGCCATTCACACAAAACTTGCTGCAACCTGAATGAAATTTAGCTCTTGCATCCCATTTATTCTCATTTTATGATCAACAACGAGCACATGCATTCTGAGTGTCTATAAAAGCATTTTGAGAACCAAGAATAAGAAGTCAGAAAAAGGATACATTTTTAGTAAAGTTGCCTTCATACTACGTAAGAGAGGAAAAATTGGGTGCACAAGATACCAGTTTTTGCTCTGAATTTCATATTGCCATGGAGCATTAGAATTCACGTTCAAACTCTGATATCAGACATCTTCTGGAGTGACATTTGTCACTTGTCTCCAAAGTCTGGAAGTGACACTGCGATACAACATGAAAGCATTCCGTGATCTCCAAGGATCTGACCTGATACAGCTGTGTCAGATTTTGACATTAGAGAGCAGCACTGAATAACTCTTACCATTATTTAATATTATGCACGTAAACCAGATCAGATCTAAAAATATCTTAGGCATTTTCCATGAGCCGGAGTTGGCTCGTGCAAACATTTTTGCACGTTTATGCCTGTTTTTATCATGAATGACAAATGCCCCTATGATTATTCACTGGAACAGAGCACAAGTGCAGCCCAGGGCTGGTTAAATCTGGGTAAGGAATCACTTTACAAGAGCTTCAAAGCCTTTGAGTCCTTTTAGTTTTTTAACTATGCTTGCATTTTTTAATGCAAGCATAGTTAAAAAACCAAACCAAATATATATATAACAAATAATATAATATATATAACAAATAGTTAACCTCACCAAACCAAAAAACCTGGGACCTACATCCAAACGCCACCTAAGTGATGTTCTACACACTGGGAAAAATTCCACTATCATCCACGAACACCAGCTTTGGAGAAGAAAAAAGTTGACTCTAACCTGCACAGAAATGCAGGCCTCAGAACCAAAGCGGGTATTTGGGGCAGCCTGAAACACCCACCACAGCAACACTAAAATTACATATGCAAGCCGGGGGTGGCGGCTGTAAGCTGGGCAATTAATTTAAGGCCGCATTTCTGGGAGGATTCTAAGGTTTCGGGGGTTTTATGTGTGACTTTTCACACCCCCGGCCGTCCAGCCTTGCTCACTTGAGCCCAAGCCTCCGCTTTCTCGGTCCACCGCCTCAC
>VZTM01012104.1:48319-166129 GCA_013400555.1 Jacana jacana | reverse complement strand
TGATGCCACAAATACCTTTTTGTCAAAACAAAGAAATTTGATAGCATTTTGTCATTTTCTCTTACGTCTCTTGGATGTATCGTCAGCAAGTTCACTGATAGAAAACTGGGAGGGGTGGCTCATACACCCTACAGCCTCCCTACAGCAAGACCTGGACAGACTGGGGAGTTGGGCAGAGAGGAACCTGATAAAAATTCAACAAGGGCAAGTGTAGTGTGCTCCACCAGTACAGGATGGGGGCTGATCTGCTGGAGAGCAGCTGTGAGGAGAAAGACCTGGGAGTCCTGGTAGACAACAGAATGACCATGAGCCAGCAATGTGCCCTTGTGGCCAGGAAGGCCAATGGCATCCTGGGGTGCATCAGGAAGTGTGTGACCAGCATGTCATGGGAGGTTATCCTCCCCCTCTGTTCTCCTCTGGTGAGGCCCCATCTGGAGTACTGTGTCCAGATCTGGGTTCCCCAGTTCAAGAAGATGCTGGAGAGGGTACAGCAGAGAACTACAAAGATGATTAGGGATCTGGAGCCCCTAATCCTCTTATGAGGAAAGGACTTGGGACATTTTAGTCTGGAGAAGACTGAGGGGGGATCTGATCAACACCTATAAATACTTCAAGGGTGGGTGTCAAGAGGAAGGGGCCAGCCTTTTTTCAGTGGTGTCCAGTGAGAGGACAAGAGGAAATGGGCACAAACTTGAACATAAGAAGTTCTATCTAAACACCAAAGAGGAACTTCTTCACTTTGAGGGTGGCAGAGCCCTGGAACAGGCTGCCCAGAGAGGCGGTGGCGTCTCTGTCTCTGGAGACATCCAAAACCTGCCTGGACAATTTCCTGTGCAACCTGCTCGAGGAGGACCTGCTTTGGCAGGGGGGTTGGATGAGATGATCTCCAGAGATCCCTTCCAACCCCATAGCATTCTGTGATTCTGTGAGAGCAATGTCATGGAGAGTATCTGTTCTCCTGACTCCTCTACATAGAACCAATGAACGTAGAAAACTCCAGATTCAACAGTTTTTCTTGTTCTGGGGGTTTTTGTCTGTCTTTTTTTTTTAATTTTTTCCTAAAGCAGGTATTTGATTGCATGCACAATTAGAGACTTGGAGAAAGACATGCAAGAAATTAGTTACCATAGTTCTCGTGTTTCTGAGTCTCTGGGTTTTGACTTCCTTGATATAATCCAAACAGTTAAATCTGTAGATTGTAGAGGTAGAGTTTGGCTTAAAACGGTTTGTGTTTCAGATACCTGAAAGTACTGGAGAGCATATAAGTACGTGACATTCTCACTTCTACATGATGTGCTGTTAGCTGTAATACTCTCTCTTGGCTGCAGAGAACATGCTACAGAAAACACTTCTCTCTGTTTTCTTTTCCTCCAAAAATAGTAAATTTTTTATACTTTAAAAATATTTTTAGAATATATATTTTTTATTTCATTGTCTGAATTCTGAGTTTCAGATTCCCAAATTCTCAGTGAGTGGTACCCGACATGCAGTAAAGCAGGCTGTTCCACCCGACCCGAAGGATGGATTTCTCATAGTCTCCTCCCTACTGTTCCTATACTTTCCTCCACCATGTAGATAATTAAAACACCCAAATGTAAGTGACCGTTTTTAGAAACATCACAACTATTCCCCTGGTTTCTAGGCAACGCTGAGGGAATGTAGTGATTTCCACTAGTTTTCTCTCTATCAGCAGCCACAGCATCCTAGAGATGCCCTGGCTCTGAAATTTTTGACTGCCAGTGGTACCACATACCAAAGCTTTATGTATTTCTAATTGGCCTGACTTGTGGGGCCTTGGCCTTTGACTGCCTTTGGTCTGTGAGAGTATATGTATTTTAAGTATAATTAAAAAGTAACCCAGATGCACAGTGATGCACTAATGTAGTAAGTCCTGTAACATGGACTAAATAAAAGCAAGCCCTAACAGAAATTGAATCAGTCCTGGAGTTTGATTCCTCCAAACAAGTACAGAAATAAATAACACAGATCGCTGCAGAGGGTCAACTGTTGTCGAAGACGCAATAGTATGACAAAAACTGTAAAGCTTGTCCTTTCCCAATCTGCAAAGAGGAAACAGCACTGAATGCTGTTGTCTGTCTTTCTCAGTTCCCCTTTTCCATGGAATGCAGTACAGCAGAGCACGTTTTAAAATGCAACTACACTGGGTGGGAATGACAGCAGCAGGAATATATCTCATGAGTCACGTTTGCAAGTGTAGATGTGCATCTCTCCCTACCCTGACACAGACCTACTGAGCTACTGTCCTCCTGTCTACTCCCTCTGCCCTGTGTATTCTCCAATGTAGACACCTACCTGCTGCGGAAATGGACAGTTGATAGTATCCAGCAACAAACCAGCATTTTTAAGACCAGGGCAGTGTTTGTTTTTTTCTGGAAGAAACAAAGTCATTAGAGAAAAATATTTAAAGAAAGGAAATACTCTGTTCAACGCCCACTTTCTTTTGCACAGAGACAGGACCAGTTTCCTCTGAAAAAGGCCACCTTCCTGGCAGGACCTCAAGCAGTTACCTGCTTACTTGGATCAGAGATCTGTTCCTAGTGTCAGAACTCTGCATTTGTGGGATTTAGCTTTCTTGGAAAAAAATAGTTTGTATGTACACTGGAAAATTCAGATCTACAGTTTTGTGGAGAGTTATTACCTCAAACCATTGCTTTTCTTTCATGCTTGCTTTTCCTTACAGCTGTCTATCAAAGTAAGCCCACATATGCAGGCAGGAACCATCCCAACAGCCAGATCTGCACACCATATTCACACAGTATTCTAGAAAAGCCCTAATTTTGCCACTCTGTACACTTTATAATGAAATAAATCTCCTGGGTTTACTTGGGTTTTTATTTGGTATCATTGCCCGTTCTCAGTGTGGGTTTGTCACCCACCTGTGGCTTGGGCTGTCAGCATTCCAAGCCCCTCGGTGAAGCTGGAACTGTCTGCCTCTGGTTTGCAGCAATCCCCAGCCAGCACATTCAGACCATTAACCTTGCAATCCGTTCCTCTGCAACTATCTGGAATGAAAAATGGTTCCCCTGAAAGATCAGAGGAGGCAATGTCTCCTAAATGCACTTAAACAGGTTGTCTGACCAGATATTTTTCTACTTACTTAGGAAATTCTTCTGTTGAACAGTTGCAGTGGCTCTCATGCAGCTGGTGTGAGGGAAAACAATAAAAGTCTTAATACGTAGTGAAATAGGGTTTTTTTAAGCATACTTTTCCAGGAGGAGTGGCAAGTTCTTTTCTGCCTTGTGTTTGCTGCATGTTCTTTTGTCGTAATGGTTCTGTGAGTTATTTAAAATCATGTAGAGTCTGGAAATAGCATTGAAGCTTTCTAGATGATAGAAAGTTATGTGTTCTGGCAGGCCTGGAGACTCTCTTCCGTTCTTCACAGCAACACGTTTAGTTGGTTTGTTGCTGTCTCTACGGCAGTAGGCAGAGGGTTTTGGTACGCTAGGGCTCCAGTGGGAAAGATAATGCAAAAGCAATTTGGAGGAGATCATCCATGTCTTAAAAACCACAGGTTCCAGTACCGTGTAATGTGGAATGCAAATAAGGGAGCTAACTTAAAGTAAGAGAGAATGTGCTAAGAAAGATGAGGGGAACTATAGGAATATAGAACGACTTAAGGTTCCTATGAGCGTAGTGTTAAGCTGATGTACTCTTTATCGGCTTCCAAGAAAGTATCTCTCCTGTAGTATGAATAATAACCACATCCAAACCTTCAGGAAGATGCTGTGCAGGCATACTCTGTACAACTATTCTTTCTCTTCAGATCTATACGGAGTCTTATAGTGCAGCTATCTCTGTGGTACAAGAGTATTTTTAAATGTGGCAAGGAAGAAGCCGCTATAAATTGTGTAAGAAGTTATTCTCAGCTGTAGTGTAAAACCTAGTAGCCGGGCTGAATCAAGATCTGCTTATATTTGTTTTTACAGGGTGTCATTCTCTGTCTATCTACTGTTCCCATGAAAGTTTGCCGACAGGAGGCTTGTATTGTGAAAAGCTGTCCTTTATTTGGGCTGACTAGTGAGGGCTGTCCTATTCTCACTACTTTACCTGAATTATTTGGTATTAAAGAATGAAGACTGCAGTAACTAATGCAATAATTGGAATTTTAAAGGGAAAAAACCTATGTAAATGATATAACTCAGTTGTCTGGACCATAAAGAAACGCTTTATTAACAAAGCTGGTGAAGGCTCTGGAGGGCAAGTCTTCTGAGGAGCAGCTGAGAGAACTGGGGTTGTTCAGCCTAGAGAAAAGGAGGCTGAGGGGAAACCTTGTTGCTCTCTACAGCTACCTGAAAGGAGGCTGCAGAACGGTGGGGGTCAATCTCTTTTCCCAGGTAATAAGTGATAGGAAAAGAGGAAATGGCCTTGAGTTGTGCCAGGGAAGGTTTATATTGAATTTTAGGAAAAATTTCTTCACAAAAAGGGTTGTCAAGCATTGGAACAGGATGCCCAGGGAAGCAGTCAGCTCTCCTTTCGTGGAGGTCTCTAAAAGATGTGTAGATGTAGTGCTGAGGGGTGTGGGTTAGTGGTGGGCTTGGCAGTGTGAGGTTAATGGTTGGACTAGATGACCTGTAAGGTCTTTTCCAACCTCAACGATTCCATTATTCTATTGTGCCACATGGAAATGCTTCCTCATGGGAATTAATGATAAACAGGATGAAAACATACTTTTAATGTTTCAATTACAATGGGAAAATTAGGACTCAGATGAGACATATATAAATGATGTGATTCCATTAAGTCTGGTGAAGCTGTTTCTGCTCAGGCTGAGATGGAGCGTCTGTGTCTACCCAGCCTGTGGTGGGCAGACAGAAGGACGTCGGTGTGGCGTTTTGAGCAGCCTGCCCACCTTCTAGAGAGCTACTGCAGCGTGCTCACGCTCGCTTTACAGTGCATTAATCCATGCACGTGCTTGAACGAGTGGGATCCTGTGTGCTGAAGAGAATTCCCTCAGCTTTGCCAAAGGTAAGAGGAGGAATTCATGAGGGCAGCTTTAGAATTGTCTGCAAAAGGCAATGCAGATAAATGCTGATTTTCCACTTTGAGACAGTTTTAGTACCTGCATGAAAGCGAAGTACTGTTTTAATGGAAATAGGCTGGAATTCCCAGTTGGAAGAGTTTGGGTTGTTGGTTTTTTTTTGGTTTAAAAGTTACTGTAATGGCATCGCCTCTGTGCTGATGCATACTGGAAGGTGAAGAAAACAGAAAGAAAATCTCTTGCGTGCTGGGTTTCACACATAATAGCAATTTTGGTCACGTTAACGACCTGTAACTATGTGTGAAAGAAAGCGGTGGGCAAGAAAATGACAGGAATCAAAATGGAGGGTGCGAGATTTAACTCACACTTCAATTTTTCTGTGGCATAACTAATAGTAAAAAAAAAAAAATCTTAGGAAAAATTCCCATAGGTACTTTCTTTACATGGTTTAGGGCTTCCCTTCAGCTAAAAGTTATATTCCAAGGAAAAGATCTGCTGCTTACTAAATCTGTATGTTGATACCGTGATCATAAGTTCAGATTTACACAGAACCTGAACATGAACCCATGTTTTTTTCCTCCTGTGTCAAAATCTGCTGGCCATAAGAACAATAATTCTTTCTTCATGGTGCTACTACTTCCCACATGGTGCTACTAATACTAATTGTGTTTGAATTTGTACCACACCAAGTTGCAGTATTCATAAGTGCTTTCCAAATTATAAACTGTTCTGTGTCGGTATTGGCAATACCTTCCAAGTTCTGTCATTCCCACATCCCATACATTACAAATACACACAATTAGCTGTTTTACAAAACGTACTGTAAGAATATCAGAAGTCTCCCAAGATCTGTCTTCCAGAATCATCACCAGTAACCTCTCTACAACCCTTGTAATTTATCTATCAAGAAAAACTCTTTTATCTCTCTTCTAGCTAAGTGCATGTTGCAGTTTGGGCTGGGTTGGCCAATGACAAGATGACAGATGCTCACTACCTGGATTGTTTTCCTCCTTTCTAGATTACAAATACTATATTCACAATTTTCCAGTTACTTGGTATCACCATGGTAGCTTGGTCATTGCTAGTCATCTTTCTCTCCTCCACACATTTTTTTTCCTTTCTTTTTTTTTTTTTTTTTTTTTTCCCCCAGTTTTTTCAGCACTGTGGAATGATTTCTGGAGAAACTTCATTGTGTTGTGAAATTTCATAAGCTTTCACTCTTTCTGACAGGTAAGGGCAACTGCCCTCATCTTCATCTGTAAAGGGCTCAGACACCTGACAACCATAAAGCAACACATTCTTCAGTAAGTACCCAGTAAACTATTCATTAATACCAGGAGTTAGGAAATATTAGCAGATTCTTTCCACCTCAGCAGAAGTTATGGAGAAGGAGTTTCTGTTCAATTTACTGCAGGTGCGGTGATTTGATTCTCAGTGGTGTTTGTTAATCGTGGCTGTGAGTCTAGGGATTGAGGAAATAGCAGTTTAAGACTCAAGTCACTTGACTGACTAAAGGTTAATGGAAGTTTTAAATAGCCTCTGTTGTTCTTGGCCTTAACAACATTGGCAATTTTTAGGTGGAATATAATATCTGAGAAGGACAATGACACTTGTAAAACAAAGCACTCATGGTTCATCTGAAAATGGAGGTGAATGCAAGGCTCCCTGTAAGACTGTTACCTTTAGATTTGTAGATATGGAGATATATTTTTCTATCTTGCTTTGGAAATGACTGAAGAAAAAGTGGTTCCTCTTCTAGTAGAAGTCGACACAGTAGCAAAGATCTTTGATTTACAAAGTATAAACGCAGATGGGGGTAGTTCAGCCACAGCAATTCTGCTTTTTCTTTGTGGGCAAGAAAAAATGATTATCATTTGATTTGCTGAAAAGAGGAGTAGTCTGCCTTCATTTTTTGGCTACTGATAATTTTATTTTCATTTGAAGACTTCAGTGGCCATTTCTTTTGGATCTCAGTAGGGTTTGAGGATTACATTACTGGTAACTAGCTCCTGTTTGCTGTGTTGTGACTGCTGCAGTGTTACTGATCTGAAAACTTGATTCTCCAAAATAATGAAATGTATAGCTATATTGGTTTACTTTTGTCAGTCAGTTCCCATGGCAGCCTCTCCAGCTCTGAAGAACCTATGGGCTGTCAGACTGTTGTGTATCCAGTATTTGCAGCAGCTGGATTTCCTCCTACCACTATGTGTGAATCAGAAACTACTAACAAAAGGAAGTTGACTGCCTTTTATTACTAACCCCTGATTAATGAATAATGAATGTCAAAGTAGAGGATAAAGTAAGCCAAAAATAGATGTTTTTTTTAATGACACTATTCCCAAAGCCAAGAAATTGAAATATTAATCATTTTGGAAAATTTCATGACAAACAGCCACAATCTTAGAGAATTTTCATGTGCAGAGCACCAATTCAGTCAATTCCCAAACTCGCAGTTTTGTGTTTGTTGCATAAGCAAGAAAAAAGCCCCCGCTTGTTTAAATATCCATCCCAAATCAGAGTGAAGCACCACCCAACCAAGTCCTGTGTGCCATGGAGATGCCACACCTCTAAAGCAGCAAAACATGTCCAGGGAGGTGGTGGAGTCACCCTCCCTGACTGTGTTTAAGAGTAGATTGGATGTGGTGTTGAGGGATCTGGTGTACGGGAGAACTTGGAGAGTAGGGCTGATGGTTGGACTTGATGATCCCAGGGGTCTCTTCCAGCCTATACGATTCTATGATTCTATGATTCTATGTTGCAGAGTCAAATACTGGGTATCGCCTTATTTGTTAAACCAGTGAGGTTGTCTCAGCGTAAGCAGGTACTGATTTCAGTGCTTCGCTGAGTTTCCTACATGAAATGAGGAAACAATAGATTCCCAGCTTTTTTTGTAGTTTGCCTTGAATATGTGCCTTTACCCAGCCATGAGAGAAACAAAATGCATTGCAATGCCTAGAAAATAACACCAAAACTAGTTTCCTTTGTAATTAAGTGAAGTTGGAGTAAATCTGTAATGAACGGGTCTTTGTTTCGTTCAGTTTTCGCCACTGCTTTTCAAGCCAGCAGGATAAAGATCAAAAAGACAAAAAGAATTATGGGACTGAGAGAAAGGAAGTTGACACACAAGAACAGATTGACAGGTATAGATTTCTGTGATTCCACAAAATGAAAAATTAAAGAGGCGTTGTCGTTTTTTTTTCTTTTTGGAGTGTTACAGTATCAAGAATGAGATATTTATTATGATCAACGGGTGATGCTCTGTTGTCAGAAAGTGATTTGAAATAGCCAGCATGTATAAATTATAGATGTTTGTGGTAATTGAGAGGGAGGGTGGGTTTAAACAAAGATTTTTGTATGGAATTGACGACTGGAATAAGAGGTGTACTTTTACCAAGCAAAATGATATTCTTGATGTCTTGATTCTTTACCTATTTCTTTGTTAACACTAGTTTTCAGTATGCCAGTCTGTCTTCTTACGTCAACAAATGACCCTTTTTCAAATGACCCTTTTTTTTCCTTTTTTTTTTTCCAATTAAGTGGCTGGGTTTTGGAAAATCTCATTTTCATTTTTCGCTGTATTCAGGATTCTCATGAAATTAGATGAGATGCTAGATCATTCTATATATCAATTACCTCATCTGTAAATAGCCATAATAATATTTATTCTAAAAGGTTTCCATGATTCGCTTTTGGTAGTGGAATGTTTTCAGATACTCAGCTGGAAGATGCTAAAGAAAATAGAATTAGCTCTATTATGTTTCTCCTTGAAATATCAAGTATGGGCACTGGCAAAGGCAAGTTATTGATCTATCTAGCAAAGCCCTATAATAGCAAACTTCTACACCTGTTTATATATTTAGCAGCATCTAATGTTAGTAGAGTCAAATTTCTGCTGATATTTTTATAACCATAGCTGCTCTGAGTTCCAAGTTGACATTCAGAAAAATTGCACCATAAAGGTACACGTTTTCACCACTTCTGAACTCTTGGGGACTCCAGTTTTATGGCTATCTGTGCAGGTAGCGATACTGTGGTGACAGCCTTCATTCATTCTGTCTCCTTCCTTGACTCAAAATGTTCACCAATATAATTCTGTGCTAAATTCTTTCCTCCTTTAATTCCATTAGCGTGGTTACAGTACTGGTGGTTGAGGTGGTGTTCCACAGGATAGTTAGGTGCCCAAGTGCCATTAACTCAGAGTTGCTTGCCTTGATACCTTTGGGAACCTGTTCTATAGTCATTGACAACTATGGATCAGGACAAATTGTTTTGGATCCCTCAATTCTTGAATGGTCACCTGGAGATGATTCAAAAGGGCAGCTTTCTCTTAGATGTCTGAAAACTTTTTTTTCCAAGGTGTCTTCACCTGAGGGTGGAAAATCACTTGTCACTTTTGAAAGCTTTGGTTGACAGTTGCTATAATAAAATAGTCACTAATCCCCAGTACTCTTCAGTATTTCAAAGAAGTGTTCTAAATGAGGGGGAGGTCTTTCCCTTAATACCTTTGTGAAATTATTTCTTTGTGATGATAAAAAAAGAAAAAAAGAAAAAAAACCCAAACTCCAGAGTGCTTATCTAAGTTGTACAGGCATTTTGTAGTACATGTAATTTTGATCTGACAGGTCAAGAACCAGGTTAAATCACTGGGAACTAGAGATTACCTGCATCACATTATTTTGTGTAGTAAGAAAGCAGATTAGAACTCCTAAATGGGATCTTTATAGACAAATGCAATGTAAAGATGTAAAAGATATATAGTGGTTTATATTGTTCCCTTTAAATGGAATATCCCAACACTTTTCTATGTGTTACATATAGAAGTGACTGCAGCTGGTTTAGAGCTGTAAGGATGCATTCCTGAATTACTCCATAAAAGGCTTACAGAATGTGTGCATTCAAAATGTAAATGGGTAAAGGAGGCTGCTTGTAGGCACCCTGCAACTGTTAGTTCAGGAAGTTAGTGTACATTTTTCCATTGTTCAGCATAAAGGTATATTATCTCAGTACAATTCCCAGCACACATAATCCCTTCCATAGCCTTTATATTTCCAGACTACACATAGTCCAGAAGCCTACTATAATTATAAATGGTGACACGTCTCTTTTCATGGGTAACAGAATGAAGTGCGTGTCACCTGTTGGTCTGTAGGCTGTAGCAGATCTGCTGACTGTGAGAAGCCACTGCCTATGGGTTGATTCACAGTGAGCTTCTCACTTCGCCGAGAGTATGCCATGTGTGAATAACACTGCAGTCTCTTGCCATGTTGCATCTAAACTGTTGTAATTCCACTATATCTTCTCCCACGAAACGCTTTGAAATAGTTAATGAAATGGAGAACGTGTTCATCAGGGTAGTTGTTGTAGAAGGTGATGTTATATACTAGTTATGAATCTAGTCTTTTAATTGCCTTCTTTTTTATCAAGTCCACTAGGTTCCACTCCATTTGTATTTGTGTTACTTGTTCATGACTATATCTGTGTGTGCCTGTGCAGTTTGTGTAGAAACTCAAATTGGGATGTACCTGCTGTCAGGTTACGCGTCTTTAGAAATGCAGGAATCGTGTTTTCCTTGCTAGTATATTAAGACCTGCAGTCAGGAGCCGTTTTCCTCATTGCTGTTATAGTGCCTGGAGTGCTGTTCCTATAATTAATATTAATGTTCTCTAATTTACACTCAGAACATAGCCCCCACTCATCCTACAGCAGAATAATAAATTATTGGATTGATTGTGCTTGAAGTACCATCCTATTTCGAGGATATTTTCCACTGATAACCCCAACACTGATGGTGCCAGTAGTGTGCAGCTACAGAGACCTGGGGGATTCAGAGTGTTAGTCTTTCAAACAATGGCTAAACTACTGCTTGCAGAAGTTCTACATCTGTGTGGCTGAAAAGATGTATGTCCTGGGCTACAAAGTTGAGGGGAGGTGAGGGAGAGTGCTGGGAGTGATACTGAACAGGAAGCCCCGTATCATTCCTTATTCCACAGCTCCATACTAAATGCCATTGCTTTCCTGTTTTGGGAACAGCTTCTTACTACATGAGCCATCCAAGAAGTATGTTACCTAATTTAGAAAGTAGTAAAGCTCTTCTAAGTACTGTTAAAATGACGGTGATTAATGCAAGAGTTGTAGTCAGCCCTTTCAATGCTCAGTATTCCTTCTTTCTTTCTTCCCTCGCTGTTCAGAGTAGAAAAGAAGTAGACTGGGCTGAAAGCGATAGGAGGACCAGCCACAGTGAATGGGGTCTGTGCAGACTCTTCCACCCTACTTTAACTATTCGACAGCTGCATTAACCCCCGCCTTTCATGAGCCGCTGGGACAATTATACTGCAGTGAAAGAACCTGAAAGGAACAGCTGCAGTTAGTGGCATACTTGATTCTAAGAAATGATGAAAGTTTTCTGTAGAACGGGGGGTAAGACAATGCTGCTGAGGCCAGCATTAACGCCTTCGCTGTGTATGGCCATGGCCCTGCCCTCCCGGCTGCTAAGGCTGCTGCCGTGTCTCGGGGAAGTAAAGGCAGAGTAGAGGATAAGCATCCTTGCGTGTAGGTGAGTTAGTTCTACTAGTCCTGCAGACGAAGAAGGACATAGGCAGTCAGGCTGTGTGGCAATACAGAAAATAATCAGAAGTCTTGCCCAAGATCCCTGTGTGTTCCAAGTACAGAGCTCTGTAAGTGCATTTCTTACACCTCGAGGCACTAAAAAAGAAAAAAGCAGTAGAGCAATGAGCAGATATATATAAAACCATGGTACTCGGCTCTATTTTCCTTCATCTACTCAAGTAGTGCAATTTTATACCACTCCTTGAATGATTCCTATATCTGCAGGTGTGATTTAATATATTTCTGTAGTGCATTAAGCACTTCCACTCATTTATCCCCTCATTCTGCCTTCAAGCTATAGACTCTGTGTCCCACCCATTCATCCTTACCCTTTTCATGTCAAGGCCATCTATTCTCCAATCCTTCATTTGTCTCACAGGCTTTGTGGTTTTCCTGTTCCCTTTTTAACTCATCACTAGCATGGTTGTCCATACTCCTCTCAGGATGTCCCTGATATTGCCCACCCTTCATCCCTGTGCCTTATTTTCCCTCTCTGCATATTTTGTGCCCTCCTCTTCCCCTGTGCCTGCTGCTGCCTTGTATTACAAAGCCTGCATTGTCACTGCAGTTGACTTGGCAGGCTGAACTCTCGCATGGGGCCAGGAAGCTCATGCACCAGGGAGTCCTATACCCATGTTTTCTTGAATTGCTCGTTTCTCCCATCCTTCTCTTGGCCTAGAGCCCCCATGCTGGAGGGACCGGTGGGCAGATGGACAACGGCAGAGCAGAGGGCTGCCCGCCGGCCCGTCCCTGTCCAGGGTTCTGAAAGCCATCAGCAGCCTGGGCTGACTGCTGCGTGTCCCCTTCCTCTCGTGACTCTGCTACTGGTGTGAATGTCAAAGAAACCTAGCTATCTCTGAAAGCTAACTCCCAAATTTCCTGTTTAATATAGAGAAAAGTTATCGGCCTGCTAAGGTAAAGCATTGTGTATCTATCTAGTTAGAAATCTTAAAAAAATGACATGAGGGAAGAGAATAGTACTGCTATAAAATGATTTTGCTGGGTTGTTTTTATTAATCAGGCTTGCTATTTTTGTCAGATATCAGCCCTTGATCTTATGAGGATTCTTCAGGGACATCATGGAAAAAGTAAGAGCCAGATTGTAATTCTCCCATGACTATGATTCAGGGGTAATTGTACTGAAGTCAAATTAAACTAATGTGAAACAGATGTAAGTGGGTTCAGACAGAGACTCAATACTATGCAGCTTGAGCTAATACTTTTTTACATGGCAGATCTTTTACTGAAAAAAAAATGCTACATTATACTATTACATTAATAATGTGCATATACTGTATTTTTTCAGGTAGAATATAAAGTTAGGTAACTACTTACATTTTTACATTGTAGTCCTTGCTGGTAATATGAAGGAACTGTTGTCTGCAAGCTGGAGTCTGGGTAATGAGAAATGGTCTCCAGAAAAGAACTGAGGATGAAGAAGATGATTACAAACTATAAACCAGGTACCACCTCTTCCATTCTGGCATTTAGAGGGTGGATGCTTAAAGTGGGTCTGAGGATATGAATGATGTGTTAGGATATGAGAGGCAGGATACATAGTGTGTCTTTTTTAGTGTCAGTGGCCAAGGGAACCTGCAGACAGGCTGTGGTAACTCGAACAGGTCAGATCTGAGAAGATACTATCCTGGCAAAGGCTGTTACTGAGGTGTGGTAACAGGTAGACACTGATTTCTCTGAAACCATTTCTGCCAGTAAGTAAATTTTCTGTTCTGTGGATTCATCCCTGAATGAAGATGGATTCTATGGATTCAGTCCCTGAACACAGCGCTGCATGTTACGACTTAAAAAGTACTGAGATACTGCATGTAGTAGAAGAAAATAAAAATCATAAGTTGCTTTTCCTTGCACAGTAGTCCAGATTCTTAGTTAATTTTTTGATTTTTAATTGCAGTAAAGCTTCTGAAAGCCATCTGAAAAAAAAAGATCTTCAGGTTATCCTAGGTAAAAGGCTTTTAATGTCCTCTTAGATAGAAGGCTTCCTAGAGAACAAAGAAGTTATAAAAGGATTCTGCGCTGGATCCTGTCCAACTTCATACTACTGAAGGATGGGTCAATAGTATATAAAGAGCAGGATGCTCTTCACTTGGGTTATTCTCTGGCTCTTTTGGTCTGAGTGTAAATAACAGCAGTCCCGTGCCAATAAACTCAGTGAAGAATGATCTTCACAATCACAAATACCGGGTTTCAAACAACAGTATAGTTAAGCATAAACTGAATAGTTATGTGCACAAGTGAGCATATTGCAGAGGGATGCCACAAAGGCTGTCTAGACTTCCATCTAACCATGTCTCATCTCTTCAGTGCAGCCAAGAAATGGAACATACAAGTGACGACTGATTTCTATGTACTACTGCTGCATTTTTCTGTTCCTTTTCACCAGATTTAAGTAGGTATAAGAACTATTTATTCATCTGTTCTGCTATGGCTTTTGTTGAGTCAGATCAGAACAGCTTCTAAATCACTCATGCCACATTATTAATGAACAGTAAAAGGGCACTTAGCTTTTTAGTTTTCTTTCAGTGAGATTGCTTGTAATAGAAAGCCTCTTTTCTATTGTGTTGTGACTGTCCCAGGCCCAGTCCTGCAAGGTGCTGATTCTTAGCTAACAACAGCTCTGAGGGCATTAAGCCTGAACAGTAAGCCCTAAATGAAAAGGCAGATCAGCTTGATAAACTACCAGTAGCACTACTAGTTGAGTCCTGAAAATTCTTATGCAGGTACTGAAGTAGATTGATCATGCTATATTTAGTTTTTTGTCTTGGTGGTCTTTCATTTAAATATTAAAAATTACTGAATCCACTTAGCTTATAAAAGTTGACAGAGTAACAGCTTGAAACACTATAGCTTCAAGGCACTGGTTCTCTCGATCATGAGGATTCGACATCACTGAGGGGTGAAAGGCCTTTTATTTGCATAAGATAATAGTTACGTTTCTATGCAACAGCTGTGCTGTCAGTGAAAGATGCGCTCAGTGTGCCAAATCCATCTCTGGAGTAGCCCCATTGATTTTAAATGAGTTACTTTGGGAATAAATTGGCTCACTAGATAAAACTGCAGGTCTGAGGCATCGAAATAATTGAGAAAGATTTCCATGATCATAACATGGTAAAAACCTGCAAAACAATGACATCATGTCCTGCATTTATGTACCTGACAGAGCAAAATTGCTTTGCTGCAAAGTTTTTAAATCCTATAGCTTGAGCAATTGTTTATGTAGAGCTTACAGACACTTTTCTGGTAATATAGGAGCTTTAAGAGGATGGTATTGTGTCATTATTATCTAATTAGCAGTACTGTAAGGCTTCCTGTGTATGGTAGCAGGAATTTAAAGCTGTTGGCCTTTCAGCAGCCTGCTTGAATTTGGTGATCTCAGGTGAGTTCTCAGAGGACAGTTGTCTGTGGCACAATCCTCACCTCATTAATTAACTGCTGGTAGTTGTGGCACAAAGTGCTTGGGTTAGGGTGACCGAGCTTCAAATCACAGTCTATATGTTAGTTTTCCCCAGTAATGCACAAGGAAGATGACAGTAAACTGGAAACTGTTCTGAATGCTGAGGAAAAGTTTGTGCATGCATGTATAGATGATATAGAAGAGTTCTTTATTGCCATATATTTGATAAGTGGTCTTTTGGAGGGTTCAGAAGCCTTCTTTGAAACTTTTATGGTTGTTAAAATAATGAAAAGGTTACCCAGTCATGATTCAAGTGATCGCATGGCACAATTAGCAAAGCCTACTCTCACTTGTGTTTCCATTCAGTTTGCAGAAGTAACGTCAGGAGGAATCCCGGAGCCTGTTCAGAATGCATCCTGCTCTGCTTGTCAAGGAAATACCTTGTGCTCCTGATGTCATCATTGCAATCATCTCAAATTCAAGTCTGCCCGAGCAGGCTCATTATCATTCTCACCATGTCCTCCCTTAGAGCAGCCTCTCCGCCTCCTCCTGCACAGCACAAAACAAGAGCCACAGGGGGTGCTTGGATTAGGGAAAGGAGAGACACCCAGCACCTCCCCCCAGGAAAACTTGCTGCACTTTCATCCAGTTCCTTCAGACTATGTGCTGCTTTACAGGATTTTACAGAATCCACTCCAATGCCAAGTGAAGGTGTGGATTCACAAGTATTGATTTCCCCTTCCTGTTTTGGATTGAACAAAGACTGGGGACAAGCATGGATGTGTGTATTTAGCTTCTGAATGCTGGTATGAAAAAAGCGTGCCAGCCTCCACACTAAGAGTTTCCTGAGGAGAGCCACACATTGCAGACTGCTTTTTTGTTTGGTTGGTTGTTTCATTTTGTTTTCATCAGGGCAAATTTCTGCCTTTGGGCTTAGAAGAATAACTCACACCTGAGCAACAGATAGGAAGGCAAGATAGAGCGAGCAGTTGAGCAAAAATCAGGGAACAAATTGTCTCAGGCACCAAGTTTAGATGACAGCCGTGTTTCCTGAGAATTCAGAAGGTCCTGGCTGTGGACCTCTGGACTGATTCTGTCTCTGAGCCATGGCCCACGTGAATTTGTGGATCTCTCTCCCAAACCATCCCCAGCCAACCATTCCCTTCACACAAGAAGCTGATTTCCACCCTGGAAGAGAGGAGGCAGGACAGGGTTAACCCTCGCACAGTCTTCCTTCAGGCCCCCAGAGGGGCTGGGGTTTTGTTTTCCTTGCGGAGGGAGAGCTGGGGCAGGGTATTGTAACTGGAACTGGAGACCTTTCTGGTGTTGCCAGCCTGGTTTGGGTTTGAGGGAAAGCCTGGAGCAAGGGGGAGAGGAGAGAGAGTGCAGACTTGGAAAGCAGCGAGTGCCTGGTAATTGCACAAGGTAAAGCCAAGTGTCCTTCATTTTGCCGAAGCCCCCTGAGAGCTCAGGGGGGCTCCGAGGGGCCTTCAGCTTCCCTCTCAGCCCTCCTCCTCCTCCCCGCAGCTTGGCCGCACCTTTCAACTCTGCCGTGCCAGCCTTTTCCGTGACTCCAGGTGTCCATCCCTGTCCACAGCGCAGAGAAGGACAGGGAGCAGGAGCATCCCCTGGCTTTCGGGGGTGCCCGGTCCTGGTCCCCCGGAGCCTGCGGGGGCTCGGACGATCCCCTGCCCTTCCCCTCCCCCTGCGCCGCAGAGGCTGTGGATGCTGCCGTACTCCTGCCATGTGCCGCCGCCGCCTCTACTGCTGCTCGTAGCTTAGTCGAGCGTGTCTCCGGCTGCAAACTCTGCCAAACAAGCCTGCATCCTCCTCCAGGGAAGGATACCCAGTAAGTACCAGCAGGAGCCTGCCCCCTCCCTAGGGCACCCCGCCACCGCCTCTTACAAAGGGACTCGCAGCCTCTTGCCCCCACTTCCTCTCCCCACCCCCTTTTTAAGCCAGTGCAGAGAGGGGCTCTGTGAATTCCCTCCAAAGCAATAGGGTGGCTCCCTCCTCCTCCTTCTCTTCCTCCTCCTCCTTCTTCTTCTTCTTTCTTCTTCTCTTCCTGCTCCGGCTCTCCTCGGCGAGCCAGGCTGCCGCTGCATTCAGCCAGGGTGGTCCCCAGCCTCGCCCCAGCCATGCCGCTGCGGCTCACCCCCCATGGCTGACTTGTTACCCCACTAGTGCCCGGGGCTAACTGAGGTGGGCTCATTTTTGGGGGGGGTGGCTGAGGCTAGAGAGTGTGTGTGCGTGTGGGAGGTGTCCCCGGAGGTGCAGGGCGGGGGGCTGGCCGACTTCCCCGATCCTTGCAAGGCTGCGGGCTCGCCAGCCCGGCTGCCCCCTCAGGTGGGCGCAGCGGAGGGGCCGGGCTGCAGCGGGGACCCCGCCACCCTGACATCTGCAGGTGGACTGGGCGAGCCAGCTGCGGGAGCCTCCCCAGGAGCCAGCAGCATCCTGGACCCGATGCCCATCTCAGCCTGCTCCGTTCCCGCTGCCCCGCACTCCATCCCTTCGCCCCCTCTCTCTGCTGGGGTGCTCGCACCCCTCCTCAACCTCGCCGGTACAAACCCCTCCACTCCACTCCCTTCCCCGCCCCTCCCCACCTTCTTTGATTTATTTGTGTATTTCTTTCCTTGGCAACCACCAGTTCCCCTCAGTCAAACAGCGCAGGCTCCCTATAATTTGAAATTAATTTGTTTGACTGCAGCATTGAGACAGGAAGGTTGGGAATTTATTTAATTCTTTTTCCTCCCTGTGCAAAAAGGAAGCGATGAAATTTCCAATCGAGACTCCAAGAAAACAGGTGAACTGGGATCCTCAAGGTTGGTGATTCTCTATTACTATCATTACTATAATAATAACAATTATTATTATTATTCCTTGTGTCTAGTGACTCGTAGGAGACTATTTGACTCCAAATGGGAGGAGACATTGGATGTTTGTCTGCTGCCCATGTGCACTGCTCAGTCTTAGCAGTGCGTTAGAAAATGTGAGGCTGGGCGGTTGCGTGGGTAAAACCTCTTCTAGGTGTAAGTTTTATAGTTCTATATTTGATATCTGTCTTCCCTCCCCTCCCTTTTTCCTTCAGTATTTCCATGGCAAACTTGCCTGGGATGGCAGTGGTCTCTGGCTCACAGCATTGTTTGTTTTATCTGTGGCTCCTTTGTTGTTTCTAGTCATCATTGTTTCTGCTAAATGGGTGGTACAGGAGTGGACACAGATGTGACTGCTCAGGGCTCCCCTCCCGATGGCAAATGTGTGTTGGCAAGCAACTGGAGCAAAATGCTGCTGCAATATAACCCATAACGTGAATGGTATAAAAAAGGCACATTAAATAATGGAGCCCAAAGATACTTTTAGTCCTTACTTTGTCCTGTTAACCATCGATCAGCCCGAGTTGGTAGTTTGATTAACTCTATAGTTAGGTTGGGAGACTGTCTGGGGGAGTGTGTTTGTGTGATGGTGGCAGGAGATTTACGCCAGTGCAGTGGTTTTCAAGAAAATGATCCAAGTGGTGTTTTAAAATAAGCCATAATGAAAAGCTCTCCTTTCCTACCATGGGGAGGAGGCTCGTATGCAACCTACAGAAGTGACTGAAAAAAAACCCCTACTGGTAATTTGTATACTGGTGTGTCATATTTCTATGCATCAGTACAGGAGCAGAGCAACTTGAAGCCATATGCTCAGGTTTGCAGCAGAACTGCTGGCAGCCGGTCACTGTACAGCAGTGCTTGCAGGAAGACTGAAGTGAGAGCACGAGCTTTGATTATTCATCTTTATTCCACAGGTTTGGTTTTAGTGGTCAATTTCTCTGTCATCCTCCATGCACTCACATCTACAAAATGAAACGTTAGAAACAGTTTCTCCGGGTGTGGAAGGAAGGCAGCAGAACAGACATCTTTCTGCTGAGCAGATCTGATGTACTGTTTGAATAGTATATGCAATTAAGCTTTAGTTTAAGCCTTGCTACATCTTTAATTAGGTAAAGGCTGAAATCAACACATCAGCCTCCGCCCTCAGCTTCACAAGAAACACATGGATCGTAGTGCTAAGGGAGATTGGATTGTTTGAATAACACTGCGTTCCTTATCCCAGGGTCAGAATTCTGCGTGGTGACAGCTTACTCTTCCCAGGTGCTTTTCTGAGTGTGGGCTTGCTGTTACTTCATTTTTAATTTGTTCTATGTATTGCAGAATGCCTTTTAATGCAAAAAGCCCTTTCCTCCCTTCCCCTGACAAGACACACAGGAGGCTGTACTGACAGCATTCTGTGTGCAGCTCCTTTGCTTGGCAGTCAGCTTTAGAGCATATGGATCCTACAGGTGGTTGGTCACAATTTACTAATGTGTCCAAAACTGTAGAGTACTGTAACATGTAAAAGACCTCCAACCCAGCAGGTTTCCTCTCTGCCAGGCTGAATCCCTGCTAAGCACTGCAGAGCCCTATCTGCTATTTCCCCTCAGTGTATTGACTTCGTTAGTCAGGCAGCAAGGATGCGAAAGTATAGCCAGGAAGGAAGCAAAAAATGTTAATTTCCAATTCTCCAAGGCACTCAGGAAATGGACAAAATTTGGCGGACTGGAAAAAAGCAAATTGGTAAGGAAAAGTTGTCTCAGGCCCAGTCCTTTAACCAATTGTACTCACATAGTCCCACTGAAGTATTAGTGATGTGGGTAGACAACAAGGTAGATCAGAGTTCCATTCTTTCTGAAACAAAAATATGTTTATGTACCTATGAGTATTAGCAAAGATCTACACACAATTAGTTAGAGCCCTAAAATGAATTTGATTTACAGCCATATGTAGGCTGTTCTCTGCATGTACATGTGAAGAATGATGTTACGTTCTGCATCCTGTGTGATATCTTTGGAGTTCAGAACTGAAGTAACTTTCCTCGGATACGAAGATCAACATGTGGAAAGCTGGTGGTACATGGATACAGAGAGTCCTAAGTATTAAAAGCAGAGCTAATGTTCACACACAAATACCAGGCTCATTTTAGTATGTATTGTATGATCGTGCCCTGTTCTGGTTGTCAGAGAACGTGCAGTTTCCAGTTTTGTCTAGTAGGAATTGTGCTAACTTGTGCTCACAGAACTTGAAATACATCAACTGATGTTCCTGGCAAGCAAGCTAGCAGTCCAACGATCTAAGTGGGAGCTATGGTTCCTCAAAGATTGTTTAGATTTGATTATTCCAGGCAATATTTTGTAGAAACTATACACATTTCACAGAATCACAGAATGTCAGGGATTGGAAGGGACCTTGAAAGATCATCTAGTCCAATCCCCCTGCCAGAGCAGGAACACCTAGAGCAGGTCACTCAGGAACGTATCCAGGCGAGTTTTGAACGTCTCCAGAGAAGGAGACTCCACAACCTCCCTGGGCAGCCCCTGCCAGTGTTCAGTCACCCTCACTGTGAAGAAGTAAAGGCCAGGGCCCTTGCTGTGGAGATATGGCTTCCCTGGGACTGATGGTGTTGCTGGTTTGAACCCAGGGCGGGATGCTAGTTATTGAAATGAATTAATGCTCAAACTCCACAATGCTGACTGAACTATAAATATTTACATAGATAAATAGATTAGAGTCTGCTGGTAGCTTTCATCTGGCATAAAACTGGCGTTCTCCATTCACATCAGCAAAGATCAATATACCATGGAAAGAGTTTGTGGAGAGAATAGGTTTAAAAGAATAGAATTGACATGAGGGATGGTGTCTGACAGACAGTTAATGGGAGGCTGATTTCTCAGCCATTTAACTGGAACAAACAGGGCGTGGAGGCTGGCCTGTGCTTTTATCCTGTTGTGTAGTATCTTCACTTGTCTTGGGTATAGATTATATCTCTGTGTTCTCTGTAAATCCTGAGTGTGTTTTCTATATAAACCAGAAGTATATAGGGTCCAGATTTCTCCAGTGAAGTCCCCTACTCTCTCAGGCAATCAAGCTATATAATTCCATTAAAAACAGATCAAACTCCATCCCAAAAGTCATTGGGACTTGGTCCTAACAATCCAATGTGAAATATGTCCTAGAATTTAATATATATTGATCAAAAACCATGCTATTCATATACAGTGAGTGAGTGGGGTAAGAAATGAGAAGACCCAAACAGGCACCTCAAGAATGTTTTGGGGAGAGCTGGACAGATGAGTAGGGGGACAGGATTGTTAGGTTTCTCAGGAGGATCTCACACGACCTGACCTTACATTTTAAAAACCACACCTGCCATTTTTGTTTCTGGTGGAATCAGCCTGGATACACTGAAACATTTCATCTGTCTATCATGGATTTGTGCTTCTCCCATTTGGTGCAATTCGGGTAAAGCAATAATAACTGAAATTATTGAAAGATGGGATTTTTAGTTTCATACCTCATGCCACTTCCCATCTATACCTTTCAGAATCTAAGATTGGGTTTATGGAGACGTTAAGTCTTGTAGTTGTTCTCATCTCTCCTCTTTCCTGCACTCCTCCTGCTGTTTGTTCCACCCACCTGTTGTCTGTGCTTAAATTGGCTCATAATCTCTTTGCATACATATTTTTATGTAGTACCTAAACCACAGTGGGTCCCACATCCTGACTGAGAAATCTGGATGTTACAGCAATATAATTTTTCCCCCTGCAAATTATCTGCTTAAAATTGCTGTTTCTTTGTAGAAAAGAGGGGCAGATGAGACTGCTTCAAGTATGCTCAGAATTTATATTCCAGCATGACTGCTGTACAGGAGGGTGGTGAGATGTCCTTTCCAAGGAAAGGATATGTATCTTGGTGATGCTCTTAGTAGGCATAAAATGAAGTTTAGTCTTGTTCCATCCTTCATTCCTGCAGGTCTTTTTGCAGTTATTGCAGTGACAAAGATTGTCAAAACCTTTTGAATGTCCAGGCAGATGTTTCTCTCCACACTGACCTTTTGGAACTCTGAAGTTTTGATTCAAACTCTTCTGTCCTTTCAGAGAGACGATGTTTGTGTAGGATGGCTTTCTGCAGTTTGGAACCCTAAAATCATGCATGTATTATCCTCCCTACATTCAGCGTAGGCGTTAGTGGTCTGTGGGGAATTCAGGCTGTGGTTGACAGTCTGGAGTGCCTCGTCAGATACTGCCCCTGACTTACTGCTTAACCTTCAGGAAACCACTTACCCTTTCGTTTCCTCCCTTTTTCCTTGGCTGCAAAATAGGAATATTAATACTTCCCTAATGCACCAGGGTGTTGTGAAATATAATTAACTTGTTTAGAGCAATCTAGGATCTGCTACTGAAAGAAGAGCATATGTATTGCAATCAAATGCTAAAACAATTAGGAGGGAGCAATACAGCCTGTCATCACACACAGATCACATCAATTAAGAAATAAGGTTATCCCTGCACTTTACAACTAGAGGACACTAGTATTACTTGTGCTTCTTTACAGACACTGAAGATGCAATTGAGTTTCCCATTAGACGTATCAAGAGAGGGTTGATATTCCCCAGCTGCCACTCCAGAGGGGCTCAGGTCTTCCCAAGGTCCTGTGTCACCTGCCATGGAATTCCTCATGTTACCCAAGACACCTCAAGCACCACTGGGCCCCTGAGCTGACTCTCAAACACTTTCATGCTGGTCTCAGGATTGGATCGCCCTTTGATGACTGTTGGTTGGAAAAATCCTCAACATCACCTGCTTAGTATAAATTAAACTGGTGCTGTCTGAGGAGTGGTACACACTGCTTCAGTTCCTGCTTTTCTGTCCTTTCATTCAAAGAGACCAATGCAAGGCAAACTTGATTATAAAAACATAGATGAGTAGAATGAGGGTGTTAATTGCTGTCCTCTGCTTTCAAGAAGATACATGAAAAGAAGTGGAGTGCAACTGGGAGCTAGGCAATATCTTCCTGCGCTCAGAAGCCAGTAGCTCAGTGTGAGAAGACTGCTACAGAAAGCTAAAATGTGTAAAAAAGCAGCTCTGATCCCAGCAAATGATCCATGATCAGCAGGGTATAGACCACATGCTTACATGTATCACAAAATCATGTTGGCTACTGACCCGTCGATAGACCAGGACTCTGCTGTGCCTAATAAGCATGGGCTGCAGGACAACTATAAGGAGTTTATTTTTAAGAGAGATTTGAAGGAGAAATTGAATAAATGGGAGGACACTTCTGGCAGTGCATGGTGTAGGTGCAATAGTGCTAAATACAGTGAAGTGGAAAATTTGAAGAGTTTGGAAAACAAATAAAAGAGAATGAAGAAACCAGGGCCACATGGAGCCTACAGGCAGATGAATACTGCAGATCCTAGTGTGGTAAGAGGTAGGAAGAAGTGATTGAATTAGCAGGAGAGGAAGAGGGTGAGCTATTAGTTTCATCATTGTCTTGTCTTTAAGATGCCCTGGAAATGGAAAAAACTAAAGTTTCAGAAAAGTAAAATTAGTAACAATGAAGTGTTAGAGAGGAAGACTGAAGAGCAGCTTTCTGTATAACAGGGAGGAAGGTCTGAACTCTAGTCAAGGTAAGAAAGAAGAAGAAAGAAATACTATGTCATTGGGTTGACGTAGTCCTTACTCAGGTTGACATGGTCCTTACTCAGGTTGACAAAGAGCTCAATGACATGGTTTAGTGATGGTGGCACGTGGCTTTTTTTTTTTCCTTTTTTATCAGAGTTAGGTTGATGGTTGGACCAGATGTTCTAAAAGGTCCCTTCCAACCTAGACAATTCTATGAGCCTATGATTCGGTGATTAAGATGAGGTGTACTGTGAGAAAACATCAATGGGAAGAATCAAAGGCAATATGAAGTTTTAAGTCTAAGCAGTAGAGTTTTTAGCAGTGGGAGAAGTTAAGACAGAATTGTTATTTCAGTAAAGATTATTGATGCTGGTTTTTGCCAGACATGTACAAGTGCAATTCATTAATAGGCTTTTGGACTGAAAAGTCCCTTGGGCAACTCTTGAAAACTGATGCTACCTGAAGTGATGGAGGTTCCTTTTGGGAGAAAGTTACATGATGTCAGTTTTAATTGTAATTGGGTAGATTTTGGTTCAGCTTTTGGTGTTTGTGTGGATCTTTGTAGCTAGTGTGTGGGCTCTATCAGCTTGAGACAGATGAGTGCATATATATAGAAAAACAGTTTAATTCTTACTGTCTTGATTTAATCCAGAGCTAGGAATTTTACCACTCACTTTGGTGTGAGCAACATGAGATTACTCATGTTAAAAGCATCAAGACTGTTGTTCTTGCAGGCTTTACTGAGTTAAAAGTAAAGGAGTGCCTGGAATCATCCAGGGAACAGGGGCCCTAGATGTTGTAAATCGGGTCAGTACCTGGAGTGAAATGGGGAAGGAGCAACGAGAAGGTCAGGGTATGAAAGGGGTGACAAACACACTGCTATTCAACAGGTAGAGGATTATAGAATTCATTGTGAGAGGAGTGCCTAACCTTTATTTTGTAATTATTATCTCCTTGTAATAGCAAAAGCCAAAGCAGAGAATATAAATGCTGAACAGTTGTCTATTTTTAATGGAATTTTTATGTAAAATAAGAATGTTAAACATTCAGCAAAAGGCTAAATACTACCCTTTTTTTATAGGAATGTCTATGTTTTTTTGTTTTCTGTAAGAAACTGAAAACATCTGGGACCTGGCCTTTGTCTGACAGACTGCTCATGTTCTAGTTCCTGAGTTGTTGGTTCCACTTCTGTTGTTTGTCTATAAAGTGTGTATATGAAAAACATTTTAACTATAATGGAAAATGTACTCTAAGATGAGCCTGCTGACTTATCCAAATAACATGTCCTGCAGTTCTCACTTGTCACTTCAATTAGATGAAACAAGGGAGAACAGCACCAATCATATACCTTTGTACTGCAGGGTGTTGGTACCAACTGTTTTCAGTCCATGGACCATTATTATATTCCCAACATACGTTATGGGGTGCTTTTCACAGTTAGAATCAAACATTAACTGAGATTATTTAAACAAAATATGTTTTCAAAAGCAAACTACAAATCTCTTACCTTCTCTTAATGACTTACAGAATTTAGGAGATATTTCCTTGGTCTGAGAATGCTGAGACCAGGAATTCAGATTCCAGCTTTAGCTGCTAATACAATTCTTGTGCTATTACAAATCTTATTAACGGCAAAGTGTCCCAAAAGCATGTATTATTTTCTGTTCAGGTGTCCCAAAATACAAGCATAGGACATCACTGGTAAGATTTTGAGGTTAGGGTGGAAATGCCTGTGTGGGTATATCTTGGTGTTGGAAACGGAAATGAAAAACAGTAAGATGATGGAATCTGTTATCAAAACCTGGATAGAGGGAAGGAAAAGGAGGAAGAGGACACACAAACCTGACCTCATTTTATTTTTTCTGGTTTTAGAATGGAAGGGGAACGTCCTGCTGTGAAAGGTGGAGGTGTGACAGGGGGCATGACATATAGAATATATGAAAGGGATTGAAACTTGTTGCACTTAGGATATGTAGTCCTGAATAGAGGTAGTGACCAGCTGCAAACTTTGGGCATGGGTTCATTTTTTGTTTTTAAAAAAAGTACAGACTTAGTAAGGTCTAATGTTTTGTTTGTGTTTGCTATTTGAAATTTTAGAGGGCATTTGAAAAGAATTAATGACCTAAGAAGGAGAGACAAAGGAAAGCTGCCTCAGCTAATGCAGATTACAAAAGAATGGACCCAAAATGTGGCAGAGTCAGAACTGCTGCTGGAGGTTCCAAAAATGCAGAATGAAAAGAGTATACCTCTGGGGAGGCTGATCATGCTCTGGAAAAAATAATGGGTGAACCTAAGACAAATTTGGCTGATTCCAACTAGAATTCACTGTTTCCAAGCTTGTGAAGTTCTTTCTGCCTCTTAGAAGTAAGCACATAACCTAGGGCATATGTAAAAAAATAGTGTCTTTTGTTTTCTATCGCTTGCTTGGTCGTGTGTCCGTGTCCTCCTCTGTGAGCAAAATTCAAGCACAGTATCAATAATCTTATGGACATATTACAAAATGTTTGCATCTCATGAAATATCTTTAATAGATGATGATCTCTTTATGTGGCTAGTCCTTCATTGGAGAAACTTGCTTACGGTTTTCTTCTGTTCATTTCTCAATCTTGCCCCTAAGAGATGCATTCACTAGATCTTTAAACTGATTCAGTTCTCCCTCTTTCTGATGACCCACAGATTATTCATGACTGTGTGACTGCTGTTTGCTGAAAACAATAGACTGTTTAACCAGTAGGGGATAATAAAAGTTAACACCCTACAAAACATCTTCTTACAAAGCAATACAAGTTATTTTGGTATCACTATCCTACAGGATCATCACAGTGCTTTAAGGATCAGGCTTTGAGTACCTAGATTTGTTAGAGCCATATGTTCATATCTCAGCAGGGCTGACTCATCTTTTCTTGCCCAGGAAGAAAAAAACAACATGTTTCTGACTTTACTGGATGAGGATTTTGGATTTTGGCACCTTAAACTTGTGCCACTGAGATTCTTAAGGTTTGGTGATAACGCTGCTAAAGGATGCTTGGATTATTTCTCTCTTACTCAATATTGTAGTATAATGGTACTGGCATGATTTGAAAACAGCAAATACACACTGACAGCTTGTCCAGAGCTTTTATCTTCTCAAATTTCAGCTTTTCATTTTAAAGAAAGAAAAGGCAGTCACTAGATACTATGTGTGAAAAACCACAATGGTGAAAGAATTATAAAAGAAATGGAGCTGCAGCTCATACATGAAAGAAGCAGCTCGCACATCTCAAAGACATTCCTCTGGGTTAATGCCGATCCATCACTGAATACTTAAATGTTAAGTATCCCAAATGCTAAGTTTGGATTGCATAAGAAAGGGTTGTGAAGAGAGGCCTTGAGTAACAGCAATCATGACAGTTACAGAAACATCACCAGAGCCGCCTCCTCATGATGGTAGAGCCACCATATTCATTTATTTTCATGAGAAACAAGAGTTTGTTACTGGGTTGCAATGATATACTGACATGTAACTTTGTGACCTGAATTTCTCGTTGGTACCAGACATTTGTTATTTGTTGGTTCGTTTCTCTAAAAATAGGCCTCTGCTGCCATTTAAGGGACTGTAAGGCAGCAAAGACATTTGCATAGGCCTGGTATATCTTAACAGGCTTGGGGAGGAGGGGGGCTCTGCCCTTCTGGAGCAACAGCTTAGGCCAACTAGGATATCCCAGAACCTCTCACTTGGTTCTACATAATATGGGTCTCCAACTGAATTATGCCATTGGGTGTGACTTAGCTGGAGAATAAACCACCTAAATATAGTTAGGTATAGTTAGTTTCTACAGACCTCCTATGGTTAGGGGAGATATAGTCAACTATGGTATGGGGACCCTGGAGAACTTTCAGTAGATGTCTGGTTTAAGGCCAGCAGAATCACTCTCCAGGCTGCACTGACCAATTTGAAACACATCTGTATTGACTTCAATGGGATGTACTCCAAGTTACAGCAAAGGAAAGAAATGAGATAACGGTTATTCCTGCTCATGTTTTAAACTTCAGCTCAAATGGCTTTGGGTAGCTTCTCACTAGGAGGATTTAGGGCAGGTGTACACCACTTCTTCCTGGTAGATTCATTCTCAATTTGTGCATGCTTTGGGCTTACAAGAAGAAGTTCATGGTTTGTGCAGCTTTGCTGAAAGATCTAAAATACTACTTTGAGCTTGGCATTATTATTAGTGGTGATTTAATTTGTTTACAGCAGCTCTGAGCACAGGAGGATGAGTTCACGTTCACCTGCTATACACTGTGCAGGCATACTTTTGCTTAGGTGGACATTAATTGTGGGCAAAACTAATTAGAGGACCACAGCTGTCTCTTAAGTCTGATCCATGCATGGAGCTACAGGTCAGTGATGCAACACTATGAAGTACTATGAGATGTTAGAAGCCACACCATACCAGCAGATGCTGTCCTTGTGCAGCTATCAGGTTTTATCATAGTTCACACTACAGCTGTATTTTTACAATATTATCTGAATAGAACCTGAGCAAGAGAGGAGAAAGTCTTGTGTAGCTCTGTTCTTGTACCAGACTCCTTATCATGTAAGATATTTTAAATTATAGATTGTATAGTGAACTCCACACCAGCTTTGCACAGCTGGAATCAACCTGGCATTGACCAGGAGCTCTGTGTGCCCGACCAGTCCCCTAGTGACTCTGTTCATCTGTTCTGTTTGCTATATAATGCTGTGAGCAGCGTAAGGGATCTGAAGTCTCTTTAACCTACTTCCTTTTCCTTACCTGAGCTCTTTTTGATTCACAGTCACTTTATCATCGTTGTCTTACATGTGGACTGGACAGGTAATCCATTCTGACTGTGGCAGCTTTACTGGGGCAACTTACACACCAAAAATGTAAAAGAAAAATATGTATGTTGTAAAGGATTTAGAATAAAGGAAAATAAAAATGGTTAAGCTGAACAAGTGCATTTCAAACAGCAGCTTTCTCTTCCTCGTGAAAGATCTTTTCTGCACATTGCCATTTTGAAACAGCTGTCCTATATTATATGTATTCTTCACCCTTTTCCAGAATTGGTTTTCCAAGTATTGAAAAGCCTTTGTTCACTTTAACTGAGACTGTTACTGTGTATAGGAACTTAAGAGCACTAAGGATCTGCAAATAGCATAGCTCCAGTGAACTAAAAAAATAGCCCAACTGATGTGTTTTTTAGAAGATTTCTGACCATTACCACATGGTGAAGGATCCACTTTCATTGCTATTATCCAGAAAATTTGAGAAATTATCACTTAATTGAAGTGGTGGATCATTAATGAAATTTGCTTGAGTTTGAAATATTTATCTGTAGGTTCCAGTCATTAGCCAGGCTGGGGAAGACACCACTAGTCTAAGGCAGAAATCCTCCTTGTTTTTACAGAGGAGCATCAGTCCGAGCTCTTTAGGTATGGTCAGTAATGTAAGGGGAACAATTAGTGCTGACGCTGTTCTTATTCTGGGATTAGAGGTTATATTGCATGTGTTTTTCTGGCCTTATATGTGAAAGGTGTGTTCCTTGGCTACTAACCTAAGAGAGTCCTGCAGGAGGCGTTGTACTGCCCCAGCTGGGGGGTGTATTGGTGTCTCACAGCTCCTGTCTGTTCTGCAGTCAGTGTTGTTGGTGAGGTCCCCTTTGAAAGACTGAGGTGATCAAGAGATTCCTTCACTCCACTGATCGGCTGTCCCCCTGGCAGATAGCCAGCATCAGTCACATTTCAAGTGTAGATTAGATAGCTGCCTGCTAGGAAGGCCAGCATGAATCTTGGTTTTGTTGTTTGTCTCCTCCACTTGCTTCTTTTACCCCTAGGGTTCTGTCAATAAGAATGGGTTTCCCTTTGTATGCAGGCTGCAGTATGCTAAATTGCAAGACTTTGTCTGGCCATGAGACCGTTGGCTAAGTTTCACAGAATCACAGAATGCTATGGGGTTGGAAGGGATCTCTGGAGATCATCTAGTCCAACACCCCTGCCAAAGCAGGTCCTCCTAGAGTGGGTAGCACAGGAATGTCTCCCGAGACAGAGACGCCACCACCTCTCTGGGCAGCCTGTTCCAGGGCTCTGCCACCCTCAAAGTGAAGAAGTTCCTCTTTGGTGTTTAGATGGAACTTCTTATGTTCAAGTTTGTGCCCATTTCCTCTTGTCCTCTCACTGGACACCACTGAAAAAAGGCTGGCCCCTTCCTCTTGACACCCACCCTTGAAGTATTTATAGGTGTTGATCAGATCTCCCCTTAGTCTTCTCCAGCCTAAAATGTCCCAAGTCCCTTTGGGGGTTAGGATATCTGCAAGATCCCAGTCCAGTTGCTCTAGCAGAAGGACACCAGCTAAAACCCTGACCCTACATCATCCTATGAGCACTTTAAAGCAGAACACCTTGATTTTCAGAGATTGGTGGGAGATTCAGATTCTTCCTGAATGTTACTGGAATGCTGGGACACTTCCTGGTGAGGAAAAATAATCAGCTCTGTTCATCCGATGGTATGTCATGGTGCAATGGAAACTTTTTTTGTTAGTTGTTAAAAAGAAGATTATGGATAAGCACCACTGCTTCTACCTGTCTGTTATTCATCTAAGGGTGATGCCTTCAGAGAACCAGAGAGCAGCAATTTATTCCTTAATGCTTATACTCAAGGCTTGTGATATACTGGCAAGCAAGCAGTTTTCCTGTGTCTTACCTAATAAGGAAAAACAATATCATATCATAAATGGTTTGTTGAGTGGTATGTTCATCTTTACTACCAGGAACTCTTTTTCACAAAGTCATCTCTATACCCCAAGATCCTGAGCCAAAAGCACTTCCTTCCTCTTTGGCTCTTGCCAGGGCAGAGACCTGTGTGAACTAGAACTCATGATTTTAGCAAGAGCAAGAAGTACTGATCTAATGCTAGGGACATGGTGTTTTCTTTTTTTTTCTTTTTCAGTGATCTGGTGGTTTTAGTCTTATTTCATAAAGGGATAGGTGAGATTTTTTTTCTTGGGTTTCTCTGTATTCAGTTTCTCTATAAATAGCATCATAAACCTGACGGTGGTGCTGCTGCCAGTGAGCGTGCTGGAACAAACACAGTCACCGGTCTTGAAGTGGGAGGGCCCCTTATTTGGGACTTGCCCTGGCAATCGCTTCTAATCTCCCCTCAACTCTTCCTGCTCCTCACTGTAATGCTCTTCTACTCTATTTTACCTTTTCCAATATCTGAAGTTCACTGATGAGTCCCATCACATGTGAGCGCATGCTTTTGGCTTCATCGCTCTGGGCTCAAGTGTCAGAGACAACGGGGAGGGTAGTTGGGTGCCGAGAAGAGAAACTAAGAGTTACGGGTATGCTGCCTCCCACACTGCCAGCACGGCTGGAGACAAGTGAGGGACAGGAGCAGATGGATGGATTTGTTCTAGGGCAGGGTGGAAGAGAGGCCAGGAGAGAGAGAGAGAAAGCAAAGGAAGGGAAACAAAATTCGAACTGCCCTCCAGCAGTGTGCAATCTCACTCCAGCACAAGACAAATCTCCCTCAAGTATTCATCTGGACTTGGCAGCTCTGTAAGTAGTGCTACAAATGGTGTCAGTAGCAGTGCATCTTCATGTTAATGCCAATAAGTGTTTGCTGGGAAGCCCCCGAGGACTGCTGTCCTGAAGCCAAACCAGACAGGAAAAAACGAAGATGCTTTCAGCTGTTCCTGGAGTTCATGTCCTGCCTTAGCACATCCATTCCTTTGCCCAGTGAGCTGTCACGTATGCCTTCGCAAAGTGCAGTGCCTGGGAGAGGGAGGAGGGAGGGGAAAGTATCCCAGCATCCCACGACCATGACTTTTGTGGAGATTTTTTGAATGTCAGTGCATAAATTCTGGCTGCAGCCTTGGGCTTCCCGTTGTTTCCCTGCCACTTGTGGAGCCTCAGTAGGCAGGAGCTCTAAGGCTGTGTTTGCACGAGAGTAACTCTTGGGCGGTCCTTTTTAGGCTCGTGGGCAGGCTCTGACTGTGGTTCTGATGGCTGAGAGGCTGGGTCAGAATCTGGAAGTTCCTGTAAATAATCAGCAAGAGCAGCTTACACATGGGTATCGTATTTTTCCTTCATAACCAACCAAAGAAAGGAGTCTGATTTAGGGCTCTCTATTAGTCTTGTAATGGACAGACCAGTCTTGTGTCATGAGTAGTGGAAAAGAGCATGTCCCCTAAAAGAACTTGAAGATTTGCTAATACAGTGATGAGGAATCATTGTACCTGCTTGATGCACGTGTGACAAAGACCTTGTTCTAATCAAGTTTTGAAATTACTCATGAATTTAATTAATTTGTTAACATCTCTGTGGCAGTGTTTACATGAGGCAAACTGTGAACACACGCAATGTTGTTTCTCCTCAGGGTCTCAGGGGTTTCTCTCTTACTTGTGAAACGCTTTGGGATATGTAGATAATCATGAGAGATTATTATAGGCTTGGCACAACTGATGCAAAGAGGAATGTTGAGATGTGTTTTACTGTCTTAGAAGAGGAGGGAGAGGATTTCAAGAGCATTTTCCTGGTGTGGCTTGGGACTGGACTATCAGGATGAATGATTCTGGGGTTTTATTGGTTTTGGTTTTTTGGTTTGGGGTTTTTCTTTTTTATATATAACCTCAGCATTTCACCACTTTATTTACAGATCCTGGGTGATGAATACAATTCTATAATGGTTAGGTTGTTTTCCTTTGTTACCCTTCGCCGATAGCTTTTCTTCTTGGGTCCATAGGGGTATGCAGGGCACATGTTGAGAACACTGACCTAAATGATTTCTGGCAGATGATTTTATGCCCTGTTCTTAGATACTACCAATGAAGGAGATTCCAATATTGCAATGGCTGTTCCCATGCTTTGCTATCCTTGTAACTAGACTTTTTTCTCATGTTTAATCCCCTATTTCCTTTGTACAGATTAGCCAGCTATTTCTTGCTCTGTTCTAGGGATCTAGGGAAGAATTTGTCACTGTCTTCAGTTAGTCAGGGTCTTATTTTCATTTGTGACACTACAGTTCACAGTTCTACTTTTAGTCCAAACAATATTTTCATTTATATTAAGATAATACTTTGGAAAATTGCAATGAAAATTGACGTGGGTTGTTGAAAAGACAACTGTGGTGATAATAATATTGTGTCAGGGGCAAATGACGTTTGAATATGGGGGTGGAGTTTGGTTTACTGTGGTTCAAACCAAGATGAGAGATCAGTCAAAACTGATTGAAGGAAGAGACTGGTATTTCCCATATTCTTTAGATGCAGATCCAGTGTTTGCCTCCTGCAGTTCACTAATTCATTCTCTCCTTCTGTATCGCTGTACTCTTTAACAAGCACATCAGTATTTAACCACCACTCGGTATTTTGGTGCCAAGTGAATTGCAGAAAGATGGTGAACAGAGCAGCCTTTTCTGGGCCATTCAGTGTTTGTTTCCCTTTCCTATTAGCCTGAAGAAAGAAGAACATATCTTCATCTTCACCAGTACCCAACTAGATACAGTTGTATAAGAGGTTGTGCAAAAGCCAGAAATGGGCACAAAGTACAGATGTCCAGAACAGGAGTAGCTTTTTTGAAAGAGGTCTTGAAACACACAAGTCTGGGAGCAGGAGAGTGGATTTCTACTCCAGCCCTGTCATTTGTTGTGTGACATTGGTTAAGTGATTTCTTTTTTGTCTTTTTTTTTTGTGTTCAGTGAGAGTTGGATGCTGCTGTGTGGGTCAGCCCAGCCCAAGAAAACTGTGAACTTGCATCTATCTGGAACAGCACTGCTTTGAACCAGATACAAAGTTCGAGTTAAGTGGCCTGGCCTGTAACCAGCAGCTCTGCACTATGCTAACAAAGCTGCTCAACTGTTCTTGGCTTGAACCTAGTCTGTGAAAACCTAATGGAAGTCAGATCTGTCTGCAAGAAAGAGCCTAAAAATACTTTGGAATTCCTCACATAAAAGATGAAGGAACGTTGTTGTTGTCCAGCATTGGATTTTTGCAACTATTTGAAAGACAGTGATGTATAGTAATTACTGTGGTTTGTAATAGATTCATGGCAGGACCTTGAATTCCTGTTCTAAGCAGTGCTGATGTTAGGGCCCCCGTTCTGAAGCGTTTATTCTTTATGAAATAAAGAGTTCCAACATGTAACTATTAATAAGGACATACACAAAAGCTGATTTAGCATTTGTTGGCATAGTGAGATTTTCTGGTTTTTATATGGTTAAGAGCACTGACGTTTTAGTCCTGCAGAGTCTTTATTTTCATAAGCAGCCATTGTGAGTTTTTCCTTTCCCTGCTTTGAAAGCTCCTTGGGAGATGGATTCTTGAGCTGCCATTCTCCTCTGCTTTAGAGAATTTACAATTAGAAATAGCAGCACCTTTCAGAAACACAATAAGTATAGAAGTGGAATTCAGACCCTCCTCTCTCACTGTACTTTCTTGACTAAAATTAAATTAGCGTGTACACACGTCTTTTCTATCTCTTTAAGGACTCTTAAGTTCAGAACTGCTGAAGTGAAATGATAGAATACCAGCAAGCCTTTCAACAGCCTCACGAAATTTTTGTTGAAAACAAAGTAAAGGGACACGGCATAGCTCAGAGGAACAGTAATTGCACAGACCTGGTAATCTTTTACACACTTGTTAAACTCATAACGACCAGATAAATGAGTAATCCAGCCAGTCCAGTTTACCCAGCACCCAATTTCCAACCATTTAACATCAGCAAGCAGATTGCATTTTTCTTATATTTTTAAAAATTGTCAGTCAGAGACACTGCATTGTCTTCCTACTTTTCCTTGATTGGGCAAGAGTGTACGTACTTCCTGCTGGCGTGAAATATTTAATGAATTTGACATTTAGCTTTGTGTGAACACGTATGCTGCCAACATCCATTTTCTTAAATGTGTATAGAAAATGAGTGAAATGAAGTGCTTATATGTGGGAAGGAAAAATGAGAATGAAAGATGATAAAAACTAAAAAAATTAAGTACACTCAACAAAATAAAATGGATGTTTTTGTTCCATATTGACCCAGCTCCAGTAGAGAGTGATAAAAAGGCATTGCTGTTGGAGGACTGCTTGCTTTCTCTGTAGCTAGCTCTTGTTCATCTCTGTAGTTTAAGTCATCATCCATACATTGATATTCTTAGGGCATGATAGAAATGGACTTAGGAAGCTTTCACCCAAATCCACATGTGCTCCATGATTGGTAAGACTCAGAGGAAGGGCGGTGCTGAACAATACAGTCTGAGTTGTGTCCTCACCTGTATTGCCCCTGTGCAAACTCCCTGTGGGGGGTTTGACCTCGGCTGGCTGTCAGATGGGAACCCAGCCATGTTCTCACTACTCCTTCTCAACTGGAGCTGGGGAGAAAATAAGATGGAAAAGTTTGTGGGTTGAGATAAAGACAGGGAGATCACTTAGCAATTACCATGGTGGGCAAACCAGACTTTACTTGGGGAAAATTAATTTCATTTCTTGCAGTGAAAATAGATTTGGGTGGTGAGAAACAAAGGTTAAAATAACTTTATACTCTTTGATATTTTTCAACTTCACTCCTTCATTCCTGACTCCTTTTCCTCCTGCCCACTCCAAATGGTGCAGAGGGGATAAGAAATGGGAGGTGGTGGTGAATTCATAACAGTTCCTCTAGGCAGCACTTTCCTCCTCATACTATTCCCTTGCTTCAGCATGGATCCTTCCTATGGACGGATCTTTCTATGCAGTCCTTCAGGATAAACGTGTGCCAGCATGGTCTCTCCACAGGCAGCAGTCCTTCAGGAAATAGCAACCTGCTCTGGTCTGGAGTCCTCCATGTGCTGCAGTGTGGGTATCTGCTCTGGTATGGTCTTCTCCATGGTCTGCAGGGAAATACCTGCTCCACTGTGTTGCTTCCAGAACTTGCATAGACTACAGGAGAATATCTCCTGCAGGTCCTGGAGCACCTGGGATCATTTCACACACTTTTTTCCCCCTCATTCCTCACTGCCTGCACTGCCTTCACAGAAGTGCTACTGGTGTCACTGATGGGCTCAGCTGTGTGCTGCAGTAGGTCCATTAAAATCAACAGGAGTTAGCTGTGCCCATTGTGGCCCCTGGCCTTCTGCCAGAGAGACCAGCACTGTAGCCACCCTGCTACCAACACCTTGCCACCTAACCCAAACACACTGTCATGGAGACCAGGTAGTCAGGTACCTGGCTTAAGTCAGGCACTTGCTGCGCAACTAAATAGAAGCATCAATAGTCTGGTAATATAGACTGGAGAAACTGGAGAAGATACTTGCAAGTTTCTTATCTGCCGCCAGAGAAGCTCTCCAGGAACAGAGAAGAGGCTTAAGTTCTCCTTGGTTCTTCTGATCTCCAGTACACCAGCACCACCACTCTGTGAAGACTCTCATAGTTGGAAGGTTCTTTCTACAGAAAGAGAGACCTTAACTCAAGCCACAGTGATTTCTTAATTTCTACATGTTCCAATTTAGGCTGTTTCAGATTCTTTGCCTAAACTATAGTTTTCTAATGAAGATGAATGAAAGCCACATTACAAAATGGTGATGCTTTTTTGTTTTCTCCTAACTGCATTCCAAATCAATTAAGCAGTTGGGGTATTCCAAGAGCTATTAATTAGTATGTTTCAATTATAACTGATGAAGCTGAATTATGTAGATTTTTTTGGAAACTTACCGAGATTCATAATTGTCAGCACTAGCTGGGAGCGTGTGACAAATGATTCAAAAATTGCAGAAGCCTTTTTATAGGACATTTTCCCCAAAGCTGCTGTCAGGGGTGGCAAAGCACCGGTTAGACGTAATTCCCTCTGGTATGTATTACTGGTGTTTCTCTCCCCACCAACAGGGAGGACTGAATACATGAACTTCTACTCTATTTCACGAGCATTATCCTATAATAGGAAGCAAACAGTGACTGTATTCTTTCTGCGGGTTTGTAACCTAACATACTCCTCCCTTCTCCCCACCCCACTCTGGGAAAGGAGCAACTGGGAGCTATCAGTGCTACTTTCCTTCTAACAGCACATTCAGTCTTTTTGGCTGAATATATGTTGCCCTTTCTGCCTTTTCCTGTCTTTCTCTTTCCATACTTTGGTGAATGCCTCGCCGACCGGTGACTGCGTTTGCAGCAGACTGCTGAGATGTTGCTGAAGTCAGCAGCACGAACGCTGCATTAGAGAATCCTCTTCAGGGAACATGATGTTAGATTTAACCAGTGGGGTACTGCTGCAGTGAAAAGCTGTGTGCTTGGAGGCACTCTGTGCATTTCCCAAACAAACAATATGTCAAGCTTTGCTTTCGTGGGCAGTAAATGTAACGGCAGTGCTTCTCACTTCAGTGGCGGTTTGCAGCGAAACGCCGTACAAACAGTAGGGTGAAATTCCCCTTTTGTGGTTGAACACCTTGGGGATATGCAGAGGGACCAGGGCCAAGCTGGTGTAAGACATGCCAGCACTGAGAGCGGTTTTCTTGCTGCGTAGCTATAAGGTTCCCAGAGTCCCCAGACAGCCGTGCTTATTATTATGCCTCAGTCCAGAACAACAGCCACAGGGATACTAGTTTTCTGCCCCATATGTAATCGTAGCCTGCAGGCAGGGTTTTGTCTCCCATTTCTTGATCACAGCTGAAATGTCACCTGCTAATTAGCCCATATCATGCAAAGATGCTGCACAAACACAAAGGCAGTCACAAGCATTGTCTACTGGGATTTTTTGCTCTAAAAGCCAGACTTTCTAAACCAGCGTCAGGTTTTTGAGTGCCCAGTGTGTAAAAATCCAGTGTTCATTGTGTTGGTTAAATGGATGCTCTCTACTTTACAAAACCTGTTAAAAAACACAATAGACACAGATGAGGGACGGGGGCGGGGAGGGAATTTTTCTTGCTGGAATAGCAAGCAAAGCAGGTGGTGGAAATAATTAGCCATGTCCTCAGAATGCAGAATTTTAATGGCTTAATGATTTTTTGGTTGCACATGGGCAGAAACTTCCACGTCTCATTACTTCCATCATACGTATTGCAACCACTCACTTCCTGTTGGGCATAAAAATTCCTTTCCTCCATAAACCTGCATGTATTTCCTATTTGTGACATATTTGTGAGAAGTTCATGTCGCTGAGAGCTTAATGCACCAATTGCCTCTGCTCTTCCTCCATTTACCTCTTATCCTTGATCTGACTTCCAGGCACAGCCCTGCTATCTTAACCCAGGCAGCCAGTAGCTGAAATCCCTTTGGGGAGTCTCTGGGCAGGCTGTGAGATTGGAAGCGAATGCTAGATATCCGTATCCCCCAGGAACTTCTGTGTGGAGATGAGCCTTGGAGTGAATGATCATACATTATCCACTGGTGGGCTGCTCATTTTCCTGCCTTTCCACACTGTTCCATCAGGAAGTCTTTTGATGTTAACTTCAGTGTGTGGCCATTTCAAAAGAGGGGTGGGGAAACCAAACAACTAGAATACTCTGTCCAGTGAAAACAAAATAAAGGATGCTCCTGCTAGGATGCTAAAACAATGGAGTTTCTTCATCCCCTCGTCCTTTGTGATCCAAAAGAGAAGCCAGATCTTCTTCTTTTATTGGCTGGTTCAGGAAAGCTGTTTCCAAGCCTTTCCAAGCCTTGGTGTTCCAGGTCTCTGTCCTGCAACTTCACACGTTTGACAAAATATCATATTTCCAAGTTAATTCAAGAGGAAATGCTGGGTTATTAAGGAGTGCTACGGGAAAGCTGGGCAAGAGCTGATAACCCAATGTAGGATCTTGTGGAAGCTGTAGGGAGTGTGATTTGCTCATGAATTTTTGCAGTGAAACTGAACTGTGTTGATAAGATTACTTCATAATGCAAACTCAACTTAGAATTTTAAGACAAAGATAACGAAGACTCCATGGGAAATTTTAAGTACTTGGCTATATAAACATTTGAAGAAAGCATAATTTCCTGTCTTTAATAAACCTCCCATCATATTGTGAGGATTTTTGAGAAACTTAGTGATACTTACCTTTGGATGCACATCAAAGGGTGTTTTTACTTGAGCTGAAAGTGCTTTGTTGTCGTGTTTGGATGCACCCACTAAAACGGGAGATGAAATGTCCGGTTTTATTTTTGATCGACTCAGGTGTTGAACTTAAATCCAGCTGCTGGGTTTATGAATACATAAGTATGTGTGGCCTCAACCTAATTCTGTGCTGAATCCTGTGAAAGCAGCACTTGCATTGGATGTGTCAAGAATACCCTATTATACCCTCATTAAAATGTACACACATTCCTGTGTGCTCATGTAACACAGAAACATGGGAGAAAATAAAGTATTAAGAAAGTCCATTAAAGCTGACTCACATTTTTTCACAGTTAACAAATGTCACAGCAATATCATAGAGGAAGGTATGTTAATTTAAAAAAAGAATGTATTTTGTTTAAAGCAGTTGAGAAACTCTCCTCTAAAACCAAATTTCTTCAGTGTCTCCTATCTTCTTGGCACATGGAGTAGGATAATTGCCAGGATATAGGTCAGTGTGGCGAAGCCATGCTTAATGTTTTCGTAGTCAGTGGAACCTGCTGTCAGCATTTTGGCTCTTTGTAGCTGCCCTTTTGAGGCAGCTGTACTTTGAGTCTCTTTGTCTGGAGATTTTCCCTTTAAAGTGAATCTATTTTCAGAGTCATAACGGGTTATCTGGCTCACCCTCCTGCTGGAGAGCAGGGCCAACTATACCTAAATAGTTTGGGCAGAAATTAATCTAGAAATATCAGTCTCTGGAAGCAGAGCATACCTGTAGTAATAAGAGGCAATTCCTAACCTGAAGTGATGTCTCATGGTGCACCATTTCAACAGCTCCAGTGTTTTACATTGCAGTGTTTTGCTTAAGAATAGAGTATTTCAGTTGGAACCTGTAACGGTCACCTACTCAACTGCCAACTGCTTACGTTGGGTTAAGCTTTGCTGCAGTCTTCCTGATAGTCAGTGAATTAAGGGTTCTGATTCCTTAATTCTCATCACCAGTAGCAGAAATCTCAGGTATTTCAGCTTCTCTCATGTCAACGGGGGGCCTGGCTGGACTGTTCATCAGCACATCAGATGCAGGTAGCGTGGTACTCTCAGAGGTGAGCTGTACAGATCCTAACCTTTTAATTTGACTTGAAATGTCAATATAATAGTTTCTTTATTTTGAAGCTTATCCAAACATACAGGAGCTCACCTTTCTTTCCCCACTGGCATCCTCTTACTGTGGTAAGGCCGGTGAGGACACACTGGTATGTTCCTTTGAGGTTACTTGTTCCTTTGAGGTTACCCGTCTCCTAATGTAGTGCATGCATGAGAATGGAGGTTCATCACTGCTTTCACTGAGGCAGATGAACTCAGGAGTTAACAAACACACATAGATGACACTCTATTCTGGTAAAAGCAGCTTCTTTTGAAAAAATGTGGATAAATAAAGGAGGGACTGTTCTGCGTTTACTGTAAGCTTATCCTCTTCACTTTTGCTCTCTGTCTTGAACTGTAATCTAAGCTGGCTTTACAAATCCAGGGATTTATGTGTTCCTTCATTTTCTTAAAACACTTTCTGTATCTCTGTGCATTGTTGAATTTACCACTGTCTTTCATCCTTTGATTTTAGTATAACTACTTGTTAAACTTCTGAAAATTTATATAGCTTTTATGTTTATATGCTGGTTAAAAAGTTGCACAGATGTGGACTCATATAGGACACTTGTGTTAGAAAAATAAGCAATGTTTTATCTTTTTCTAGTTGGTGAAACCAGGGCTTAAAGGTGAATGGTAGCACTTTTCTGAGAACACAGTTGCATGGAGGCAGAATTCCAGTTAGAAACTGGGCCTTCTGACTTCTTACCACATGCCCAAGCCACATAACCCCACTCTCTTGTTGCAAAGAGGGAGGTAGCTAGCTGCTCGATGGCAGTTGCCAGCTGCTCCTCAGAATCTCCCCTGACACATCACTGGGGCACTGACTGCAGCTGTGCCTTCTGAATCACCTCGGTAAGAAAACCGTCTCTGTTACACGTCAGTTACTCAACTATCTGTGTTAATAGAGTCTTCCTGTCTATTAATTTATATCACCCAAACTAGGTTAGGATCAACATTTGTCCGTACACTTAGGGTGATTGTTGCTAATAGCAGAAAATGAAAGACTTTAAGGTGGTTCTTCTTTGGAAGAGTTACCTTTTATTTTAGCGATAAGCAAGCTCAGCACAGTAATCCATTCAGCTGTGACACAATATATTGTTCCCTGCCCTGAACTTCCCATTTCTTCTTACATTAGTACAACACGTTTTCCTTGGAAGGTAGAATCAAACAGGCCCTGATTTTAGTGCAAAGCTGTAACTAACACTTTGCCAGAAATATAAGCTGAATAAGAACCACCATTTATGCTAGCAGAGAGGAAAAGAAAACTCACAACAGCTATATTAACCCTACCAGCTCTTGAATTCCTTCCTCTTGACCTATCATTAATGGGGTGTCAGTCAGGCACCTTTCTTCACGGAAAGGCTCGTCCAGCCTACGCTGGTCTGTGCCAGTCACAGTAAGGTGGATAGTTGTTTCAAAAAGCTATAACATGTTGGTTTTGTCACATGAATTCTGCTCTCTTCTTCTTACCATGTGAGCCTCACATCTTGGGACTGTTTTGCTGAGTAATCTTAAGTGTGTGCAAAATCAGCCCTCAAGCTTGCAGAGTTTGTGTTGATTCACAAGGCACACAGTAGTTACAGGGTCTAAGGTAAATTGACTGAACTCCATGGAATCTGTGGAAGTTATGTTGTACTGATTTACACCAGCTGAACCACTTCTGTGAATACTCAAATTTAATTAGTTTAGTAAGGAGACATTGTGAGTCAGATTTAAGATAATTGCCTGTAGAGGAAGGGAGGCTCTAGCTGCTTTATGTAACAACCTCTCTATTTTACATTTCTCCTGAATACTTTTGTGATATGTCCTGCTGAAACTGACTGTATCTAGTACAATAATCCTTTCCTTTCAGGAGATTTAGAGAATGAAGTAATTGATCTCTTTTACAAAAGATGTGACTTCTTCCTAATACTGTTACTCTTCTTCCTGTTGTCACTTCAAGTTCTTAGAATTTACATGAAATACCTGTGGGGGTAAGAGAAAATGTCCTTTTAAGTTAGATGTGACTCCATCCTGGCTGATAGGTGTTGGGAGCCATAATGACCTTTTGGTGGTCTAACTGAGCCACAGGGTGTTGCAAAACGGGGATACGCACAAAGTGGATCAGCCACAGAGGCTGTTCCTCTGACCCTGGATTCTTTCTAATCTGTTTAATATGTGAAGCCTCCAAGTCACACATGAAAAGACATACTAACTGTAAGCGTAAGGCAACTATATATTTCAGTAGTTTATTGGTTAGCAAGCAAACTGGAAGCTCTGTCCACAATACATCAGATATACATCACTTCTAGGGATATGTGATTGTACTAAACACCTGTGTTCTTAAATTATTCAGTGTCACTAAATGGTTTCAACTGGGACAGAGTTGTAGCCCACTTCAGACTCAAGGTGTGTTAACGTTGTATGTTCAAAACGTGTAGAAACAGTTTAGGGTGCCATTCTAACCAGATGTTGTCAATCCTTCTGCTGTAATTTCTGAGCAAAATAGCAAAGACACTTTGGGAATAAGTTCAGAGAATGCAACTAAAGTGACTCTACTTTAACTGTAATCTGATTTAAGTCTTATATGAATAAATCAGTCCAGTTTCAAAGAAATTACAGGCCAGTGACAGCTGGGCCACGGTAAGGTTACAGCAGGGATTTGCTTTAAAATGAATCCAGCATCTCTAAAGCCTGCATGTGGTACCATTATACCAACGGGTGCTGAGGAATTTGGCCTCATCCTGCCATTGCTAACACTGACAAGAGAGAGTGGGGAAGTGGGGAAGTGTGGTGCTGAGACACTGGAATTATTTGGAGGTGAGACAGCTTTGATTTGGATGCTTTGGTAGCTTGACACAGCGGTCAGGCTAATAAGACAGGGCTGGGAGACAGGGCTTATTATCTCTGATGTGCTGCTAAGCTCACATGGGCTACACAGTGTTTCAGTCTCAAGCTGGGAGGTCCATCGTTGTGCTTGGCATGAGTGACTTTGACCTCAGGTACCTATGCTTTGGCTGAAGAATGATTATGATAACATTTGTGAAGCTTCCAGGCTTTAAGAACATTTTCAGAAGTGGTGATATTGTGAATCCATGTAAAGAATGTGGGCCTGCTTATGTTGGTGAGCCGAACAGCATTGTGGTTTGCAAAGCATTTTTGGTCTCTGTCAATACCAGGCCAGGTTTAGTCTGGAGAAGAGGAGGCTCATCACACTCTACAACTTCCTGACGGGAGGTTGTGAAGAGGAAGGGGTTGGCCTGTTCTCCCAGAGCACTAGTGATAGGACTGGAGGGAATGGCCACAAGTTGCACCAGGGGAGATTGAGATGAGATGTCAGGAAAAACTTTTTCTCCCCAAGAGTGGTCAGGCACTGGGATGGCCTGTCCAGGGAGGTGGTGGAGTCCCCGTCCCTGGCGGTGTTCAAGAACCATCTGGACGAGGTGCTACAGGACACGATTTAGTAGCTTAGTGGGCAGTATTGGTGATAGGAGAACAGTTGGACTAGATGATCTTGTAGGTCCTTTCCAACCTTGTGTTTCTATGATTCTATCACTGATGATTAATAGTTTGGTTTCCTAGCACTATTGATATTATTAGAATTATGATTTAAGGAAATAAATCACCGTCAGAATCCCTCATCAAACGGCACCTTGTGTAATTTATATCCTAACTAGTCAAAATTTTCATGTTCTTCTTGGGTAAACGGTTTTCTGCATCCTTCTGAAATTTGTACATGTGCAACTGACCCGTCCAGTTCTAGAGTAGTGGTTGAAGTAAACCCTTGAGGTGGTTTGTGTATTTATGGACAAAACACCCATGGAGCCTTCCGGATGAGAAGAATTGCTGCTATATGAATAACATGGTCTAGGAAAGTTATATGTGAAGATCAAGGTCATACACTTAGGGATTTGGTTTTGAATGAGTTTTTTTTCACTTTGTGTTTCAGTGGCTGTTCCCTCACCAGTGCCAGCCTGTGAACCAGAGCCCAAAACTAACGGGCACTACCCAGCTCCACGGCTCTCTGTTTCCTCCCGAGCCACTGTCGTTGCTACCATGGAAGCCCCTTCTCAAGGCCTGCAGACAGTCATGAAGTGGAAAACAGTGGTGGCCATCTTTGTCGTGGTGGTAGTTTACCTGGTGACGGGAGGACTCGTCTTCCGTGCCCTGGAGCAGCCCTTCGAAAGCAAGAAGAAGAACACAATTGCGCTAGAGAAGGCTGACTTCCTTCGGGAGCACGTTTGTGTAACCCAGCTAGAGCTGGACACGCTGATTCAGGTAGGCCACGTGAAGAAGACAGTACTTCTTGGAAGTCAGGATAAACAGCTTGGTGGTTCATTGATCAGTTGAGTTGCTGGAGGACAAAATTATTTACAGAGCTGTCACAATGGGCAACGTGAAGACCAGGCTTTTTCTCGGTCATTTTAAAGTCTTGGAAACAGAAACCGTGTCTCCAAATAATTGTAAATACATTGTAAAATGTATTCATTAGAATAATGAAAAATGCATGTGGAGAAAATCAGAACTTGGTATCTGGAAGAAATTTTTGTGAGATTTGCCAGAGACTTGCCCATCATCTCTGTAAATTCTAAAATGATACTAAGGTCTTGCTTCTTCCTCCAAAATTAAACACAGCAACCATGACAGCAAACAAAAAATGACAGGTGGAAATTTTGAAATAAATATTCAGCCAAGAATTCTGAACTTACTGCTATATTAATTGGCAGGTTGACTACTGCGAATTTTAGGTAAACAAAGTATGCAATTAAAAATAGAAAATAATTGGCAATTAAGAACTGCAGAATTTTTAGTCAGATCTAGTATGCAAAGCTTTAGAATAACACTTGAAGGAAATATCAAGTACGTGGGGATAAGTGGAAAATGGAATTACATGGAAGAAAGGTCTATCAAGGATAACGTTGTCTTTCATTGATTAAAACTCTAGACAAGGAAAGCATTAGGGATCTTATGACTTCAGTAGAGTATCTTCTGGGATCCTGTGTAGAAAACTATCAGTTAACCTGGGGAAAAGAGAGATTAGATAGGAAATATGAGATACCTAAGGAATATGTTCCAAAGTTGAACCTCAGCCTTGTATTTCAGACCTGAATTTGTGTCTTCTGTGCCTTCCAAGAGCACAGTGAGTTTCCCTCTGGGGTGTCACACTAGAGCTCCGTTGGGATTTCAGGCAGTTTGAATGAACACAGAGCTATCCCCTGGATTCTTGTGCCATTCCACCCAACTGTGTTATAAACCCCTTTCTATAAGTAAATCAAATTTATAAGCTGAGTATTTCTTTTACGAAGTTGTAAAGGGTTTTTGAAAAAGACTAAAAGCAAATAGCAGGTATTCCTGTGGACTCCTGCATGCCAACTGCAGTACAAAGATTTCTAAACAGCTCCTCTTCTAGCCTAATCTATGTACTTGTTTTAATTCTTTATTTTACACAATATTTTTCCTTCTTTCATCTCAAAAGTGGTGACAGTACAATAAAAAAACCAGGCACGCTGTGTCATTAGAAGGCAGATATTCTCCTGAGATTCCAGTATGTCCTCAGGCATTGCACTGCATAACTGGAAATCATTTTGCAGAGGTAAATTAAATGGGTTTAGCAGCTTAGAATGTCTCAAGGCCAAGTGATGTGAAATATTGAAACAGATTTGTTAATAAATAACAAGTTTCTGTGGATTCTTCGGTATATTTCTAAGGGTGAAAGTGGCTCCAGGGATGTTGTTGGGCACACTGGTACAGGAGACTCTGATTGTAACTGACTTGCACGGAAGAGTGAACCACTGCTTGAAGATTATGTTGTGCTTTCATACCTTCATGTCCATGATTTCAAAAGTGACGTCTCCCTGAATGGCATGCTGCCTTTCTGCGTTCCACCAAATGCTGCCTCTGCCTTTCCAACAGGGGTTTCAGCCCAATGCGGCAACCGCCATGGGCCCTGGCGGGTGTGCTGTGTGCAGGCAGCACCAGGCTGCCACTAAGGGAGATATTTATAATTAATCATTTTTTGGCTACCTGAAAGCCTTTAGATGAATACAGATCATATTCTCTATGTTGATTAATTTCAGTGCTTTGGAGAATATGGAAAAAATACGCAAAGAGAGACCTTAGAACTGGCTTGTATCCTTTTACTCTAGGGGTGGCTCTGGAACAATCTTTTAAGAAGAGGAAAGGAGTGTCGTGGTCTTTACAAGGCTAGTGATGGAACAATTTTTTCCTTTTCCCCTTTGGTAAACCTTTAAAACAGACATATGGCATCATATGAGGAAGCTGTTAAAACTTAGTAATAAAAAAAATATCCTTTCCAACTTGATCTCCAATAACAAATATTAGCACTGGTAGCACAAATGAGAATCACCAAGTCCAGACTGTGAAGTTCATTCATAGACTTCAGAAATAATATAGTGATGGAAGCAGTGCAAATCACTAGGAAGATTCAAGGTGTTTTGAGTTTGTATTTATCTCTTGGGTTTTGGTTCATGTCTGTCTAATACTAACACAACGACAAATATTTTTTTCTTAAGATATGAAGTATTTCACAGTGCAGGCTATATTAGAATCATAGAATCATTTAGGTTGGAAGAGACCATTGGGATCATCAAGTCCAACCATCAGCCCTACTCTACAAGTTCTCCCCTACACCAGATCCCTCAACACCACATCTAATCTACTCTTAAACACAGTCAGGGAGGGTGACTCCACCACCTCCCTGGGCAGCTGATTCCACTGACTGATCACTCTCTCCGTGAAAAACTTTTTCCTCATGTCCAGCCTAACCCTACCCTGCTGCAGCTTGCAGCCATTCCCTCTTGTTCTATCACTAATTGCCCGTGAGAAGAGACCAGCACCAACCTCTCTACAGTGCCCTTTCAAGCAGTTGTAGAGAGTGATGAGGTCACCTCTCAGCCTCCTCTTCCTCAAACTAAACAATCCCAACTGCCTCAATCGATCCTCATAAGCCTTATTCTCCAGGCCTCTCACCAGCTTCATTGCCCTCCTCTGTACTCGCTCCAGCACCTCCAGATCTCTCTTGTGCTGAGGTGCCCAGAACTGGACACCAGACTCAAGGTGCAGTCTCACCAGTGCTGAGTACAGGGGGACAATCACCTCCCTACTTCTGCTGGTCACACTATTCTTTATGCAAGCCAGGATGCCATTGGCCTTCTTGGCCACCTGGGCACACTGCTGGCTCATGTTCAGCCGCCCGTCGACCAGCACCCCCAGGTCCTTTTCAGCCAGGCAGCTCCAGCCACACTGCCCCAAGCCTGTAGCGATGCATGGGGTTGTTGTGGCCCAAGTGCAGGACCCGGCACTTGGCCTCATTGAAGGCCATGCCATTAACATTGGCCCATATTGTCCAAAGTCGCCTGATATCAAAGTTCTTAACTGTAGATTGTTAAAGCCCGTTTCTGCTTTGGAAGACATTTGTTGCAGTGAAGCTAGTTCATTATTTAATGCTTTATGTGATCTACAATTTGGCACAAGGGTGAATGCCACAATACAAAAATGGCAATGTTGTGTGCCCTATCTCAACACTTGACTTTTCAGAGTTAGAGTGAAATCTAGAATATGCTAAAAACCAGTGAAACATAAGGTGCTTCCAGTGCATTTGGCTGTATTGTACCCATTTGAACAGAGAGCAGAAAGGCAGCAGGACTCACGTGACTGGACATACGGTTGAAAAAATAAATAGCATTGGTAGTTACACCTGCTAACATGTTAGAAAACTGGGGTTGTTTTTGTTTCTATATGCCATAACAAAGGCTTATTAGTAACTGGTGTCAAAAAGAACTCCTCTTGCCCTTGCAATAATAATGCACATGTAGGGCATATAAGGGGGAGGTTATGCCTCTCAGAAAGATCAGATGTTCTCTGTTATTAGGAGATGCAGGCAGGAAGACCATCAGTGTCTTTTGGCAAAGTAATTCCTGTGGAGCTGATATGGGTATTCATGTTCTGTTTCTGTGTAACCTGTGCACTGGGTATGAGTAAAAACTTTTGTAAAGAGGCCCTGCACAATGACGTAAGATGGAGTGGGTTGCTTAGTAGTTACTTAGGTTATTGGCTGCTTTCTTCTTCCTTTTCCTTCAGGGTTTAATTCAGGAGCCTGAGTGGTTATAGAATATTAAATAAAAAAAAATCACTCACCTGGGAACTACATCAACGTCCACTAATGACTACAGCAACTCATTAGAGTTAGCCTGTAAGCTGAAAAGGAAGCAGAGCTGGAATGAGCTAGTCAGGCTTTACTGGCTCATTATGTTAGTAAGAGGTCATATTTTGGATAGGCACATTTGATTAGTGTTCTGAACTACTTTTGCCCTGAACGTAAGCGAGAAAGGGAATGTCCTGGAAAGTCGTTTCAGTTTCAGCTGCTTGACTGGCTCACTGGTGTCATAAAGCCAGCTTGTCTTCTCAGGGTGTTTCCTTGCAAAATGAAGAGAACTTGGATGACTTTCTGACTTTCTTGGGCTAGAAGAAAGCTCTAGATGGAATAGCTAAAAAAAAGTATTTTGAGTCTGGGGATATGGGGATGACTTGCCTGTTGCTGAAGATGGGAAAAGACTATTTGAATCGTGAAGAAAATGAATGGTAAATACCTGGTTATTGAAACTTCCGTCTGTGCCTCTGGAGGTTGTCCTCTGTATGTTTCAACTTTCCTTCTGCCCTGATCTTTATTTTCTTTATCTTATTCCCCCTAAAAAGATATGAAAAAAAGAATTGGGTCCTGTCTAAGTTAGTGCAGACACTCCAGTTTGTAACTTCAGTCCAGAGGTACCCTGGTCATATAGGAGACAGACTGAGCCTGGGATGCTGCACGAGTCTACAGCTGTCCTGTAGCTACATGGCTTCTAGAACTTAGCAAAGAAGTTTGCAAGGAGCTAATTCCTTTGGATTTAGATCTCTGTCCCTTGTTGAATCTGCAGTCACATCACTGGAAGTGTAGGTAGATCACTACCTGGCTGATTGTCACCTGGAGACCTTTATGGGATAGGCAGAAATATTTAAGGGATGGGCTTTCAAAGCTAATTAGTTTTGATTATACCTGAACAAAAATTGCTGGGCTTGGTCCTTCAAAATGCTGTTGTGGAAAAGGGAACTTTTAATGAGCATCCCTTAATCAGTGTGAGGAGGGGTGGTGAGAATAAGTAGAGAGGTAGGGAGCATAGAGAAAAGTTATTAGGGAATTAGTCTTTAAAGCTGCTTGCTAATGAGAAGCACCCTAATAATGGTAATAGAGAAACATCAGAGCATGAAAGGCAATTGAAACAACTTTTTGTATGCTTGATAGGAATCTGCGTGGAAGAGAATTGTATAGGGAGATAATCATTATTGGATTAGCACGTTGTGTGGAGAGGTATTAATGGAACTGGAAAAAAGATGACAAGAATTTTCTTTTCTTATCAAATTCTTATCCTTGGTTACACATACGGTACATCCTTTGAGTAGCTTAGCATTCAAGATGCATATTATCCTTGTCCTTGGAAAAGATTTGTCTTCTTCATGCTTGGGACCTTACTGGAGAAATTAAAGGAACATGAACAAGTGAAACAGATTAAAGCCTTTTTTTCCCTGAGAAAGTGGAAAGTCTGTTTGGTTCCTGTCTCCTCATCAGCTGCAGTAGCTCCCAGCTATCTTGTTGCCTATGGGCGCAGCTCTACAATTGTCTCAATGTAATTGTCTTAATTAGTGATCAAGGTACCTAATACATTAGTGAGGGCTGGCAGGTAGGTACTCACTCACCAAAGAGGATCAGCCATGTGAGTATCTGGGCCCTGTGAGGACCACCTGCGCCCCAGGGGACAGGGAGCTGGCAGCTGTAGACCCCATCACTTCCAGCCGGGGAGTGTGGCTGACTGGGGGCAGCCAGGGGCATCCCCTGGCCCAGGCACCTCCCAGGGTACAGGGCTGGGCTAAGGCTGGGCTGGGCTTCAGCCTACATGTCAGGTCCCAGTTCGGTGGAGGCTGTGGCTGAGCAGGGCAGGGCTGCAGGAAGCTGGAGCCTGGCACATGTTCAGCATCACTGGGGTAGGGACTGAGATGATGAAACTCCAGCAGTTTCTGTTTGGTTTAAGGAGAATATGGCTGATTTTATCCATAGGGAAAAGATATTTTGACCTTATGTTGGGGGCGCAGGAACTCTTGACACCTGGTAAGACCAGTTAGTGTTCACTGAACTTTCCTTTGGACTTTGAGTCCTATACGTTAACAACCAGGCAGCCCAGGGTGAGCCCATGCCTCATAGCCTGAATATCAAGGGGTGGAACTGACAGAGCCTCTTCTGGATTGAGATGGAGTCTGGACTGCACTGTCCTTGGGAATACAGGATTCAGTCATCCCAGTATCACTATGTATGCTGGGATTATGCTGTATGAATCTGTGCAGATTCACCAGGCCGTGCCTTTTTGGCTACAGAGCGACTGTAACCAAACTAATGACCTGGTACTTTTGACTATACTTCAACTATAACTGCTAGTTTGAAATATCTTAAATGTGGAAGGTTTGCCACCAGAGCAGTTAGCAAATCAGTTCGTTCCCTACTCCAAGATACAACCTGAGGATGCAGCTCTTTGGGTCATGCTGCAAAGCCTGTCTGAAGTTTCACAGATGGGAATCTGTTGTAAAATTTCACAATCTGTGTGAACTGGGAGAGCCTTGCCAGTGACAGTGTCCTTGTTTGAGTTTTGTGGCAGTCTTCAGCATACTCCTGCGTGGGTGGACTTGTGGTGGTGGTGGTGGTGGTAAGGCATCCTTTACTCATTGCATGACCTAAAATTGCATATTTAAGTGCTGCTAACTGGGAGGCTGCTCTCCTCTTTCTGCTCACTTTCTATCCTCCATGGCTATATGCAAAATACTATGTATTAGGAGATAGCGTTGAGATAGTTGGATATTTATAAATGAATGATGTAAGTCAAGCATTAAAGAAAAAATGATTTTGTACTGGATGAGGAGGGAGCCTGAGAAGCTCAAAGCTACTTCAGGCAACAGGACGCTCCTTCACTTAAGGGTTTGCCTCTTGGCCCTGCTAGACTTGCTAAACTGTCTAAACGCAAATGTGATTAAAGTGTTGTAATTAGCTTGCTGACATTCACACACTCGAGGGGAAGGCAAGCAGCATTCCTTGGCAGAAGTAACGTGCCGGGGTAGCTGACAGTGTGTCATGGCCTATTTAAACAGGCAACCTGTCTGTTACACTGATTTACGACCTTCTGGGTAAACAAACAAAATGATCTGGGCTTTCACACCACCTGCAGTGTGCCAGCAACTGGTACTGAAGCCCTTTCGTAGGGTTTGCTCTTAAGCACTTCCTTTCTCTCTATCCCTGTTTCTTGAGGTACGGGTGGGTGCTGAGGAACCCTGGCTTTCTGCCCTCGTGAAATGCAACCGGTCCAGTCTGGAGCTGCTCGTGCTGTAATTTCACAGTCAGCTCAGCCTGGCATGTTGTAGCTCTGCCATTAAAAAAGGCTGTCCTGTACTGATCTCTTTAGACGTGCCTAGCCTATGTTCTTGCCCGTGTGCATCTTCTCCCACTCCTTTCCATTTTGGGGGGCAATGTGATGAATAACTAACAACTGGGGAGCAAATGAGCTGCAATTAGCCTGAGGAAAAAAATACAGTAGAGAAATATTTGTGATGATTAAGTCAGTTGGAAATAGGCATAAAATGAGTGAGGAAAAGTGCAACATGCAAGAGGGAGAAAAGAAAAAATGTGATAAACAAGCCATCAGAGGGAAGAGGTGAATGAGGAGAAAAATGTATCATTAAAGCTAGGGATATATGAGGTGTTAAATGGATGCATTTAAAAGTCAGTGCTAAAAGCACAAGAAAAAAAAAGGTTATAGAGAAAATCAGGAGAGAAATCATAGACCTGAGCAGGTAAGAAGTAAGGTGTTGGTAAAATAGAACGGTTAACCTTGCTTTGCACTTCTACTGGACAGAAAAAAATGAAATTAAAAAAATCACAGTGACAAGTCAGAAGTAAAAGAGAAGTGGTTAAAGAAATGAAATAGAAAAGTCAAAACAAACTTGTATTGATAGTTGGAAATTCTGTGTTGAAGTAAAAGAGAGGCTGTAAGAGGCAGCATTTTCCCTCCCTTGCTGAGCCCAGCAATAAGTTCACCAAAATAACCAAGGCTAAAGGCTGAAGGTATTTAGGAGGAGGAGCAAACATCAGAGAGTGGGAAGCGGAAGAACTGGCAGTAGCGAGAGTAGCGTGGTTACAGTAACATGAAGTGAGGTTGGAACAGAGCGGGAGAAAGGCAAAGACCTGGGAATGGGAAGGGGCAGAAAGAGAGAAGCTTGCTTCCTTTGTGTTGGTTTTATGGAAACAAATCTCAGTTGGGAACATTTGGGAATGAGGGGTTTACTCTGAAAGGCAGTCATTTTTGGTGCTATTCCAGAGTGGGGTCCGAATTTGTCTATGACAGGCAATAGGTTACATGAGATCTACCAGAAACTAGAGAATGTGTCCCAAAGGGCATCTCAAAAGTGAACTTAGAGCAACTCAGCTGAATGTGCCACATGCTATTGAGAGATTTATTTCTGTGCTTTGGAGGCTGGTGCATTTAGCTCTATCTTCCTTTGGACTGTGAATCATAGAATCATTAGAGTTGGAAGGGACCTTAATGATCATCGAGATCCAACTGACCTGCCATGGTTGGGGACACCTCCCACTAGACCAGGTTTTCAAAGTCTCATCCAGCCTGGCCATGAACACTCCCAGGGATGGGGCTTCCACAGCTTCTCTGGATAACCTGTTCCAGTGTCTCACCACACTCACAATAAAGAACGTATTTCTTTCTAAATCTAAATCTGAATCTGAATCTGAATCTGAATCTGAATCTAAATCTAAATCTAAATCTAAATCTAAATCTAAATCTAAATCTAAATCTAAATCTAAATCTAATCTAAATCTCCCCTCTTCCAATTTAAAATCATTACCCCTCCTCCTATTGCTGCACTCCCTGACAAAGAGTCCCTCTCCAGCTCTCCTGTAGCTCCCTTCAGACACTGGAAGGCTGCTATAGGGTCTCCCTGGAGCCTTCTCTTCTCCAGGCTGAACAACCTCAGCTCTCTCAGCTGGTCTTCATAGGAGAGGTGCCCCTGTCCTCTGGTCATCTTCGTGGCCCTCCGCTGTACCCATTCCAACAGGTCTGTGTCCTTCCTGTGCTGAGGACTCCAAAGCTGGACACAGACTCCAGCTGGGGTCTCACAAGAGCAGAATGGAGAGGTAGAATAAGCTCCTGTGACCTGCTGGCCACACTTCTTTTGATGCAGCCCAGGATGTTGTTGGCTTTCTGGGCTGCCAGTGGGCACTCCCAGTTCATGTTGAGCTTCTCACCCACCATCACACCCAAGTCCTTCTCCTCATTGCTGCTTTCCAGACATTCTCTGCCCAACTTGTATTTGTGCTTGGGATTGCCATGTCCCACATGCAGGACCCTGTACTTGGCTTGGTTGAACTTCATGAGATTTGCATGAGCCCACCTCTCTGTGCAGTTGCAGTGAAAGGCAAACATGTATGTCCCTGTGATACACTATGGTGCATTTTTTGATATTCCCAAGCAAACATCCAGCAGGATGATATGTCTGCCTGGTTTTATTCAGTGCTGTGTGAGACATAGGACAGTGGCCTGGAAGCAGTATAGCTACCTCAGCTTCCATTCTGGATTTAGTTCATTCAGGCTGGGAGTCTCTGGACGCTGCTAGGTGTGTGGACATGCGGTCATGTCCAGTGTGGCAACTGGCAAGTCCTAGCTGATCACGAAGATCTTTCATGATGTTTCCATAGCCATCTATTGGCTCATTTAAATTGGGATATATATATCCTATTTTTTTTTTTTTAGTTAGCATAAAATATAAATAAGTTAATAAATTATTAATTGTCTGGGAATTAAAATCCTTGGCTGACTAGCTTCAGTTGACTTCACAAAGATTATTTGTATTTACCACCCTTCTTGCTGCTTCCAACATCAGCTGTTCCCATTGGGAAATTTTCCCCTTGGCAGTTACTGCTACAAGAACAATATTTATGTGTCGCTTTGTGTTGCCCATCCTCTGCTTCTCAGTTGCTTTGTATCTTTTGTCATTTGTCTACAAATTGCGTCTTTCTTCCACCTTAACGGCTGTATAGTACAGTCGTATATTCAGCTGGTGAGTACAAAGGGTGCTACTATACTTTGAGCAGGTATTAAACAGTTTAAATATAGGCTCCAGTTCCCAGGGTCCTAGGAATTTCCCTTTGGAGCCTATAGTGACATGCATAGGCTATGGTAAGGCATGCATAAAGGCTGATATGTTGTCTTTTTCTTTGCAGCATGCTGTTGATGCTGATAATGCAGGAGTCAGTCCCATAGGAAATTCATCTAACAACAGCAGTCATTGGGACCTCGGAAGTGCCTTTTTCTTTGCTGGAACAGTCATCACGACAATAGGTATGTTTATTGTTTACAGAAACACAGAATGGCTGACCAGGACCTTAACGATCAAGTTCCAACCCTCCTGCCATGTTCCAACCCCACCTCCCATTAGACCAGGTTTCTCAAAGTCCCAGCCAACCTGGCCTTGGACACTTCCAGGCAAGGGGCATCCACAGGTTCCCTGAGCAGCCTGTTTCAGTGTATCACCACCCTGACATTATCAGTTTCTTCCTAATATCTAATCTAAATCTACCCTCTTTCAGTTGAAAACTGTTACCCTTCGTTCTATCACTACACTTCCTGATAAAGAGTCACTCCCCTTCTCTCTTGTTGGCCTCCTTTAAGTACTGGAAGGCTTCTCTAAGGTCTCCCTGGAGTTTAGAGAGCTTAGTGAGCTGGTGTCCCAGAGCCCAGGCTGAACAACCCCAACTTTCCTGTGTTCCTCTATATATTAAACTCCATTACCATGTATTTTTAACCATAGCATAAAAACAGAGGGTGATGAGAAAGAAAACATTTCTGAACCAAATGCAGGAAAACCCTCCCTTAATATTTGTTTACTCAATAGATCCAAATGACAAGCTTTTAAATTACTCATTAAAATAAACGCTACTATGTAGGCATAGTTTATGCAGGCATATTCATTGACATCTGCTATTTAAATAATTTATTGAGAAGTGCTTGGATTTTTGCCCATATTTGCTTTAAATTCACCATGAATGAGATTTTTATAGGCTGCATAAAGCCTATGTATTGTGTCTGGGCATGAAAATTATTTTATTTCATTCACTAGAGCCCTGTTAGGGCTCCTTTTAGGCGGACACTCAGTAGACTGCTTGGTCGACATCAGTCCACTGGCCTGTAGAGTCTGGATTTTCTTGGACTTTTAGGAAAAATCTGGAATCACAGACACAGCCATGAAAAGGACTGTGAGTTGCAGGGTGGGGAGGGCAGCATTGTGTGTCAGCACAGTCTTTTCACCATCCCGCAACAGAGAGCTGTGTCCAGTTTCAGTGTCACAAAACTAACATGCTTAGGACCTGGGAGCCCAGCCTTAATTCCCAAGGCCCAGGAGGAATTGTTGTAGATGAAGCAGACACTTTCTTAGATCTGTAGCTGTCTGGATGCTCTGTGTTTCCAATTTATTCCATCAGTGAATTGTGACTGTGTCATTTTTAATATTCAAATAATTATGTATAGTCAGAATACAAATCTCTGTAACATTTCAGTCAAGATACCTCATCTTAGATAATAAGGTGCAAATGTTACTGCCACAAAGCCCTCATGAAATGCAGTTGTTAGGCTCTTTATGTCAAATTGAAAGAGGAGCTGAATAAGGAGCTCAAGGACAGATTTGTGTAGTGAGGGCACAGTTTGGAAGCCGCAGTGTAACTAGATGGTGAGATGAGGAGCTGAGGAAGTTGTCAGCTAACCACTGAAAATGAGCCTTGTCAGGTGAATCGTATGCCCATCATTGGCAATGACTCCAAGAGGAGCAGCAGCGCGCAGGCACCAGGCCAGCACAGAGGGATTTTTGTGCCGTGGTAAGTCCATCTAGATTAATTAAGCAAACACAACTTTAGATAGGACCTGAATCTGTAGGAAACATGGGTAACCGAGGCTACCAGAAGAACTGAATCACAGTGGATAGCTCACCTGGGAAATAACATCATGCCATGGAAACTCTGTAAATAGGAATTCCAGGTGGAACAAAGGTATGCCTGCAGGAAGAGCAGGTCTTTTAAACCCATTAGTTTTTCTCAACAACCCTGTATAAGTTCTGAAAGTCTGGCATTTGTTTTTCTCCTCAGGGTATGGGAACATGGCACCAAGCACTGTTGGAGGCAAGGTTTTCTGCATCTTGTATGCCATCTTTGGGATTCCACTGTTTGGCTTCTTGCTTGCTGGGATTGGAGACCAACTTGGAACCATCTTTGGGAAGAGTATTGCAAGGGTGGAAAAAGTTTTCAGAGTAAGTTCATGGTCACTGTCTTGCTTGTGTTGTATAACATGCTTTTGATGCTGTTGCCTTTGCCTGCAGTCCTTTGTACATGTTGGGCACCATGAAATATTTACGTGTGTAGTTGAGATGAGGCTTAACGTCCTTAGGGGCTTCTGTAGAGAGAAATAAACTTCTCTAGATGGTGATGTGGGGGTTATATATAGATCAGGCTCTGAATTTCCTTCTTGAGGCTGTTTCTGGGGAATGTATCTCCTAAACTAGGTTTCTCACAAGGGCTGGTTGTAAACACCGTCAAAACCCCACAGGTTGCTTTGGACATGGATATCTATTCACTGAAAGCATAGAGAAGGTCTTGTGACTTGTGGAGGAACAGGGATGCAGTGTATGCCCTGACTGTATTACTATTAAGGCCTAAAAGACTTGGGAAGCAGAGTTAGCGGGGTGAATGTGAACTTGGGAAGAGATATGTGTGAGTGATATGTCTTCACTGCAAGAGGAAAGATGCCTTGGAGTAGATCTGGAGCTGCAAAAACTGGCATAATGCCACTACTGGAATTGTCTTCATGGTATTTACTTGCCCTGCCTTCCGTGGAGACATCTGGCACTAGATTTCTATGTAGACTTTCTCATACTCTCCCTGTGATTCGTAGTTTCCCTTCATGTTGTCAGTACCCTCTATTTTTGAGTGTATCACAATTCTTTTGCAAGCAGTGCCACAGACCTGGCAAATGCTGTTTTGCTAATTTGCCAATGGTTCACTTCAGGGATTCTGTCTTTGAAGCAGAACTTCTAAAAGTGACCTGTGTGATGATGCTTCCCTTGGAGGCGGCGTAACTGGAGGTAAGCCTTTCTAGGGAGTGAGTGGATGAGAAACTATCCAACCCGGTTAGTTTAATAGACATCTATTTCTAGAACGTTCCCACAGATGGAGGATGGTTGGACTAGATGATCTTGTCAGTCCTTTCCGACCTTGTGTTTCTGTGATTCTATGAGAGCAAATTACCTTGTGACTGTTTTTGAAAGGAAGTAAATGAGTATTAGTCTGGAGGATGAACAATTTCCCTTTTGATTAAATTCCCGTGAAGTGTTCCAGACCAGCCATAAGGAGTGTCTCAGGCTGAATGCGAAAAAAGGTGACTAGTCATTCTGGGGGAGTAAGCATGTGCATGCCTGACTGGAGTTGCACTTGAAAATGACCCACATTTTTATGAACTGAAAATATGGTTCTAGAAAGGTGGCTCAGGTTGGGCTGCAAAACCAGAAGTAGATAAGTTCCCTAGTTCCTTTTTTACCCAGCTTCTTATTATACCTGCTTCACTTCAAAGGTGTCTCTGAACCTTCCAGCCTATTTCTGCCCAAGAAAAACTACAACCTTGAAGTCATGATATCAATTGAGAGTCAGAAAATTCTTGATTAATTGTCAGCTCTAGTATTGGCTTTCTGGGTGCCGTGGACAGGACCATTTAACTGTCAGTGTGATAGCTTATGAGTAAAACAATACAAAACTACTTGAAGTTATTTTAAAATTCACACATGAATGCTGATACTAATGTTTTCTACAGAATATAGCCCTTTGGCACATAATGGGAGTTGCTTTGGTGTTCAGAGTACTCCTTCCTTTTCTTGAGTTAATGCAGTTGCTTATTGTTTATAACCATCTAAGCTATTTCTCTTCCTCCTTGGTATTTTGTCAGCTTCCAAAGCAATTATTTAGAGATCTGTGATCTCTGTGTTTAGCCAAGATGGATGTTTATTCCTTTTCTTTTGATTCTCATAATTCCATTATATTCTGTTCTTTTGTGATTTGGTGGATGGCTTTACATTTAATTTCCTTCAATATTCCTAGTAATGTGGTCGAGCTATTTGAAATATTCCTGAGGTAGTTTACCATTTACATACATCTTTTTAACTAGTCTTAATATCAGTTGTTTCACTTTATATGTTTTTAACGTCACATTTGACATATAAATGATTATTAATGTTGTATAAATTATATTTACTTGATATTGTTAGCTAATGCAGCATATAATAATCACTATATTTTTTGCAATTATGTACTTTATTATCAATTGTGTTTACATTGTTAGGCTCCATAAATGTTTGGACCTAATCAGATGAATCCAAACGTGGAGTAACAGTTCCTGATAGAATCCTGAGCAGTAAACAAAATTTAGTTCAATATGTAATTCTTATTTCTTACTTTATAACTGCCTCCTAATGAACTCAAATTCAGCATGTTTGTGTTTATAAAGCAACAGTAACCTTCTATAACCTTTAAAGAGAGGACATAAGAATTAGAATCTAGCTGAGGGGTCACTAATCAATATCAATAATCTAGTGATATAACAAATTGAATTTCCAGAAAGATATGCTGCCATAGCCCCTGCAGCTGAGTCTGTAAGATGGCATTCACTACTTACCTGTATTATTTGGGCATGTTTAGTTTGGAGAAGAGGAGGCTGAGGGGAGACCTCATTGCCCTCTACAGCTCCCTGAAAGGAGGTCGTAGGGAGGTAGGTGTTGGCCTCTTCTCCCAAGTGAATAATGACAGGACCAGAGGAAATGATCTGAAGTTGCAGCAGGGGAGGTTTAGACTGGATATTAGGAAGAATTACTTTACTGAAAGAGGTGATTGAGTCACCATCCTTGGGGGTATTTAAGAAACGTGGAGATGTGGCACTTCAGGGCATGTTCTAGTGGCCGAGATTGTAGGGAGTGGGTTGTGGTTTTGTGTATGGTTGGACTTGGTGATCTCAGAGGTCCTTTCCAACCATAATAATTCTGTGATTCTGTGATTTGCTTCCCAGTGGGTCCTCAAGAGCAATTTGAGCTTCTAGTTTTGGGGAAGGGAATGTGAAGAAACACTGCATGTGTCCTGGACATATGTCAAATTTCCATGTGCTTATGCCTCAGCACTCTGCTTGTGTGTTGTCTGTTTCTGGTTGCCTCTGTTTATCCTGTTTGCCCTTAGGGATGTTACATGGCTGGTGTCAGGGTTGCCAAGAGTCCCTGAAACCCTTGCAACTTTCTCATCATCTGTGCGGGTGGATGGGAGTTGAAAGCAACTTGATCTTGCGTTGCGGTTAGGATCATTTCTGAAGCAAGGTAGGAGGCAGGTGGGAAGGAGAGAAAGGTTTCTCTGTCAGCACAGCACTCTTTTCACCCAACACATTTCCTTAACAGGTCTCTTGCTCCATCCAACAGTGTAACTGTGAACATGGAGCCCGTGGCACGCAAGGGACAGCTTGCCCTTGGCATCTCCCAGCATAGCTGGAAAGATGAAAGGAGGGTTTCTCCCAGAGGAGTTATGCTAGTGAACTTCCGCTGCCTCTGATGTGACCTGTGTGGAGCCCCACTGAACCTACATTAATTAGCAGCACAAATTACAGCCTAAGAATGCCTTATTTAGCTATTGTAGTGATCAGCCCACGCACTTTGTGGGAATTTTAAGAACAATTTGAACTCCATAAAGGGGAAAGAGAACTGCTCTTATCAAATGCACACTACCCCCACAGTATTGACAGACTATTTCAGCAGAGGAGCTGGACACATGCCACTACTCATCTTGTAATCTGAAATGTGGCCACTATATCAGTATGTAATAACCAGGAAAACAACTATTCATTTGTGACTAGGTAGGGCTGGAAGTATTTCATTGCAAAATAATGCTTTGTAAAAACAGGAACATTTCAGGTACCATTTTAGGAAAGGGACGCACTGGCCAAGTGACGCTGCCTGTGTTACGAGGAGGTATCCCAAATCCCACACATTGGCTAGTCTATGCCATCTGTCCTACTGGAATAATCATGTTTGGTACAAGTAAATAAATATCAACCAAGTCAGAGACATCAACAAAAGCATCCCCCATGCTATCCCTACCTTCTCAGCTACTGATTATTCTTGTATGTCCCATCTTCAATAGTCTGGGGCAGAACCTGGCTGCTAGTCTGTTCTCACATACACACAAGTCTGATTCTGGAGAAAATGGATATATACAAGGTCACCAGATTCACTACATGCACTGATTGCAAGCATTCAATATCTGGTTTCAGAGCTCAATCAGTTCTCCCACCCCACCTGAGAAAACCATGTAAACACTCAAAATCGAATTAAAAAGTTGGCAATTCTCATAAAAAATGTTCACCTGGCAAAGCTTTCCAAACACTACAGAAAGGAAATACAGATTCCAAGGTGATGTAACATATAAAAGTAGTCTTCTACTCATACATATGTGAGGGATATTATGAATGACCTGAGACTGCTTCTATAATAAACAGCAGAATGAACCCCATTCTTTTGGGTTGTGCTGTACACACAGAGGCTGCAAGCATCTAAAGATAGAGAGGAAAGCACTCCATAGGCACAGCTACAGGATGCAGCATCTGTCATTATCATGAGTTAAATATAGGCTAAATTCACATAGTCTTTATTCAAACCTCGTAATGAGTGTTTAGATTCTTGCTGAAAGTAGATGGGAAGAGCATAACCTGACAGATCTTCCCTCATCTTCCAGTTCAGTACGGATGAAGGCATTCAGCCTCAGCAAGACATGCTTCTGAGAGCGCTCCAGGATTTTCTAGCATCTAAGGTGAAGCCAGTGGGAGCGGTTCCTGGATTTGGTTACTGCTTTCACTGCTCTGGCTGACAGCATGAGTCTGAGGACAGGTCTGGCAGCACAGTCGGTAGGATGTGAATGGCAGGACAGGGATGTGAGCGAGGAGCCAGAGCCCTATGGGTGGTGGGCAGGTGGCTCCCCTGAAACTCACGTCTCAAGTAAATACACTACTTTGTAAAAAATCAGCACAATCTCTTTTATTTTGTTTCATTGCATTGCATTACTAGCCAGCATCAGCGTGTTATTGCATCAGCTGCTACAAACCCACTGAGGATATTAACACTCTATCATTTCTTTTTAATACAGTGTTATTCATTGTGCCTTTCTGGAAGGACAAAAGCTACAATTTTCCCTTTTTTTTTTTCTAATTCACTTCAGAACTTCCACAGGGGAATTGTCCAGCACAATGATCAATCTGCCATCTGCTGGCATCCTGTCTCTGGACCAAGCTGTCAGGACAGGGTGTGAAACTCAACCTACTGGGGCATGTCCACAGTACTATTCCAAAATGATACGAGATTTATGAGCCCAAATTTCAGTGTCCTGTGCTTAGCCTAAAAATTTCCTGGGTCCAGCAAAACAAAATGGCTGAGAAATATAAAAAAAAATAAGGCACCAGAAAGGAATCCTGCATTTCCATAATCTCATAAGAATTTCTTGCTGTTGCAGAAAAGGCAGGAGATCTAATTACAATCTGTTATTGGTTATTAGCACTGAGACCACAGAAGCCAGCCAGGAACAGGGCCTCAGTGTATTAAGGCTCTGTGGAAACAGTGTTTTGTAAACAGTGGTTTTTAAATGGACTGAAGAATATGTGGGTAGAGAAAAGGGTGCGGTTGTAGCGATCGGCAGGTGGGTTATGAAGCTGAAAGTTTTGGAGGGAAGAAGTGGAAAATAAAGTGAGGATGGGAGGTTGGAAGAAGTGGTTAGGGATGACAGAAATTAAATTAAGCTGATGTGAAGATACTGCTGGAAGAATGGAAAAGTAGGAGCAAACAACCACTCGCTCAGGAGGACAACAAGGGTGTTGTGAGGTTATGCCACAAGAAAATTAGAATGGCCAAAGGCCAACTAGAACATAACCTGGCTACTGCCATAAAAGACAACAAAAAGTGTTTCTGTAAATACATTAGCAACAAAAGGAGGGCTGAGAAGAATCTCCATCCTTTATTGGATGCGGAGGGAAACAGAGTGACCAAGGATGGGGAAAAGGCTGAGGTACTTAATGCCTTCTTTGCCTCAGTCTTTAATAGTAAGACCAGTTGCTCTCCAGGTACCCAGAGCCCTGAGCTGGAATATGGGGACAGGGAGCAGAAGGAAGCCCCTGTTATCCAAGGGGAAATACTTAGTAGCCTGCTACACCAGTTAAACACACCCAAGTCTATGGGGCTGGGTGGGATTCACCCCAGGGTACCGAGCTGATGGAAGTGCTCACCAAGCCACTTTCCATCATTTATCAGCAGTCCTGGCTAACTGTGGAGGTCCTCTTTGACTGGAGATTGGCATGGTGTCATGGAATTTATGGAGCATATCATCTTGAGTACCATCATGTGGCACATACAGGACAACTGGGTGATCAGGCCCAGTCAGCACAGGTTCATAAAAGGCAGGTCCTGGTTGACTAACCTGGTGTCCTAAGACAAGGTGACCCGCTTAGTGGATGAGGCTACATGTTGTCTACATGGATTTTACTAAAGCCTTTGGCACCATTTCCCACAGAATTCTCCCAGAGAAACTTTCTTCCCCGTAGCTTGGCTGGTTTTAGTCTTCAGTGAATAAAAAACTGGCTGGAGGGCTGAGCCCAAAGAGTTGTGGTGAATGGAGTTAAAAGTCCAGTTTGTGGCCAGTCACAAGTAGCATTCCCCAGGGCTTAAGATTGGAAAACCATGTTAACACTCAAAATCCAATTAAAAATTAGATTTTGGTAATTCTGACAACTGTCTGAATTTAAGTCAAAATGCATGAGCATTCCTGAAATTGAAGACTTCACTGTCAAGGTGCATGGTCCACTAGGTGCATTCCCCTCTAGTTCATCAGTAACGTATCTCTTTGTCTCTCTGTACTCTGCAAGTGTGTTCCTCTCCCTGCTCCTTCCTGCCTGGATTCCTTCAATACCCTCCTAACAAGACTCTTTCTAATTGCTTTTCTTAGATGTAAAGCAGTCCAGACCCAGGGCCATCTGGACACTTCACGGTAGTATTTCTAGAAATGGCAGAAGTGTGATTGTAGACTCCTACAAAGTTGAACTGGAGGATGAAAGGCAGAAATGGTAAATTTACAGTGGCTGTCTTTTAAATGTTTTTCTCCTTGAGATACTGCAGGCTACATCTTCTTTTATTTTGGTTTCTAATTGGTGCTTTAATTATGGTGATGGAAAGACAGCAGGAAGATTTATTTTTGCTTTTGATCATCGCCTGCTTTAGTAGTCCTTGTGCTCCAGTGCCAACATAAGATACAGGCAAATGATGATCCTACAGGTGAACTAAACAACCAATAGCATGAGCTGTGACTTCATTACATAGAATCATAGAATCATCTAGGTTGGAAGAGACCCCTGGGATCATCAAGTCCAACCATCAGCCCTACTCTACAAGTTCTCCCCTACACCAGATCCCTCAACACCACATCTAATCTACTCTTAAACACAGTCAGGGATGGTGACTCCACCACCTTCCTGGGCAGCTGATTCCACTGACTGACCACTCTCTCTGTGAAAAACGTTTTCCTAATGTCCAGCCTACATGCAGTGAATCTTCATCCACCAGAGTAAAATTTGTCTCTGAATTCTATTTTAGGTTCAGCTATTGGCTTGTGGTATGGTCTTGAACATAGAATCATAGAATTGTAGAATCATTTAGGTTGGAAGAGACCCCTGGGAACATGTCGGGTTTGTTCTTTAGACCACTTTCCACCTCCATTATATATGAGCTGCAGGAAAGTATCTTTTCCTGCACAGTGCTGAGATGGTATGCTAGTACTAAAAAATTAATGAGAAAGGCTATGGATCACAGCTTTTGGCATTTTATTTCCTCTAACTGGGTATTTAATTCAGTTAGTGATGCTTACAGCTAATCTGCTTCAGGGAAAGTCACTAAAGTGCAGCAAAACTTTTCTGATTTGTTCTCATCCATTGGTCTCTGCTGCTGAGTACATCTTCAGAGTCTAAAGATTACATGGACTGGTTGTGTAGCACATCTGTCTGTAGCCTGCAAGTCAAAAACCTCTTCCAAAGTGCCACATAATTGAAGGATTAATACTAACCTGAAAAGTTAAATTCAGGTCTTGACATCTATGAAAGGTCTTTTAAACATTTTGGTTTTATCAACAATGCATTTTAGGCCTGTGAGGGCTTGGGAGAAGTATAGCATCAGCCTGAGGCAACTTCAAAGAGAGGATCATGAAGGTCTTGAAGCGAGTGTGCCTCTAAAGAGAGCCCCAGGAGGTGTTGAGCCTGGTGGTAGCTGAAAGGGCATTCCTGGGGTTGCTAGAAAGAGAAGGCATCAGCTCTAAGAAAGGAGAACAAGTCAACACCAGGAAGAGATAATAATTCCTCCAATTTTAGAATCAAATCAGTCTTGCTAAAAAGATGATAGTATAAGGGGGAAAGACTATTCTAAAACCAGGCTTTAAAACTAGCTTAAACCCAGAGTATAGTGTTATCTGGGAATTTCAAGGCAGCTCCAATGCACAAAAACTGAGCCCAATATGCATTGAAGTCCAAAGTAATTATCACTGGTGTTGCTGTAGCACCTCTCTCCGTGAGCTTAGGTACTGGGTGGTATGGCTGTTGGCTACCTGTAGTCAACAGAGGAAATCTTGCACTGTTTTGCTTGCTTATGTGAGGCTTTTAAATATATTTTCATCTTTTCTTCATTTTTCAAAATTATTACAGGTTCAAATCTTCAATAATTCTTCTTACTGGGGTCATACTCTTGCCACTGAACCGCAGTGCTCATAATACTTCACAGCTCTTAAAGACATAATATTGTACAAAAACTAGTCAGGAGTCTATGATTAATACAAAGGCTTTATTTGTTGCTATTCAGGTATTCATCTATCTGTATTAGAGTAAATTGTAATAATTCACTTTTCATTTGGGAAGCAATTTTCATCACATTGTTTTTGACTGCAGCTATTGTAGCGTATGAACCCAAGATCCTTATTTTCAGGGTTTTTTATTCTCTAGTTTAGCTCTTTTTGTAGGGTGCTCAATATTTTACCACCTGGTTGCATGTTTACACAGAATTAATAAATAAACCAAAGGCAGGTGCAGTAGGCAATTAGTCACAAAACACCTGGTTTAAGTGCAAGGTAAGAGAGTATTTGGCAACTGACACTCAGTAGAAGGGTTTCAAAACCCCTCTCTGGGTGATGGATTGGTCTGTGCTTGGTGGTTTGTCATCCTTAAAGAAAAACATAAAACCAACACAGTAACAATGAAGTAAGTTTTGAGGAAGGGGTTTTCTTCCACTCAGGGGTTATGTCTGGAACATCATCTCTTGTCTTTTTGCTAGCTGTTTTTCCTTCTACCTGTTTCTTTTCTGTTTTCTGTGGTGAAAAAAGATGAGCCCTGTTTCTTTCTCTATATCAAAGCTCACTCTTTGCCATCTCACACTTGGTTTGAAAGCAGGTTAGAATTCAGAATGATTTCAGTATAAGCAGTGGCAAGCATTTGCATTTCCATGCAGAGCCTGGATCCCAATTTTCTTATTAAGGAAGTGAGTTAAATAGTCTTTGTGGTCTGTGGAAATGTTCAGGTGCCACTGTTCTAAAGGGTAAAACTATACCTACCTGCTTCCTGCTAAATTTAGTAATAGTCATATAACTTTTAATTGCAGTGAAGTGCATTGGAAGTAAACCCCATGAGTCTCAAGCAATTATCTCTCATGAAACAAGCTGCAAGCATGCTGAAGAGTTTACAGAGAAGCTCGGGTTTCTTAGAGGCTCTGTATGAAGCTTAAAAAAATCAGATACTTCAGTGGAAGCTGCTGATTAAAGCCAAAGAACGTGAGAACTTCTCAACCATCAGCCTAAAAGTTAAACTCTTTCCTAAACACTAATAAGGAATGACTTCCTTTTCCCTAAAGCTTTGGTCATGTTGCTGTGGAAACATCTCTGTGTTCCTCACAGTGCAGTGCTGAAATACCAAATCCTGTGTGCTAGGGGTTTGGTACAGGTGTTGCCAACTCTGAAAGCCTGGAATCCTGAAGAAAATCATAACCTCAAGGATTTTTACTTTGCAATATAAGGAGTGAAGGAAAAGCAAGACAGAAGTGCAACTGCAACACAAAATCACTCATAATAAAGTCATTGTTGATCCCTCTTCTCTCCCAACAAATACATAGAGCTGTTCTAGTTGGTGTTCTTCAGAATACCCTCCAAAATTCCTGTGAGCAGCCTTGGGGGAAGCCTCAGGGACTTGAAAATCAATAGATAGCAATGACTTCATGAGGATACCTGTACCCTCATGGTGCCTCATCCCAGGCATGAGGACTGTGCTACTTTTTCACTAAAGAGATGCAACTTCAAGGTTACAAACAAGCTGGATGTAGTTGGTGAATTAAGTGTGACGTTACTTTATGCATTCAGCCTTCACCTTTCAGGACTTTCAAGCTATCATATTAACCACTCTAATGCAGTTTCCTTGTTCATATTTTCCCTTGGCAAATACATGTCATTGTGGCAATAAGAACTGTCTTGGGCAATAGGATAAAGTATTTGATGCACCCTTCACCCTATGCCAGACCTTTCCTTTTGAAGGTGGTCCTTGCCCTCCTTTTAACCTCTGCAGGTAAGCAGTAGCAGCTCCTGCCAAATTCTGGGGAAGGCTGGGAGGAGCAGGGGAGAGTTGTGGGCTGGAGGGACACTTCTAGGGGTGAGAGATTTTCCACTCTTGCCATGTTCTTGCCCGGGAGGAGCTGCTGTCTTCCTCCTTTTACTTTCCTCCCACTCTTGTGGGATCTGTATCCCACCTAGAGTAAAAATCACTCTGCAGAGAATGATGTATGCTACTGTACCTGAGAAGGGTAAGGGAAGGCTGTTTAATTCTGAAATAAGCAGAAATGGAAAACTGCAGTCTAGAAATAGATACAAGAAGTCGAGCTTGAAGATCTACTCCCTGTTCAACCTTCTAATACCTAGTCCAACCCAGTATCCACTCTAGCCTTACAAATGCTGATGTTTTTACATTCCTAATCATGAGGAAAATGTTCTGAAAACTCAACAGCATGGAGGAATCTGGGTGCTTTATTCCACTGTAGAGGAAGAAAACAAACACAAACGCAATAGAGCAAGACTAAATGAAAGAAAGCCCAAACGGAGCTGAAAAAAGCAACATTGAATTTGTCCACCCTTGCTCAGATGAGATATTTCTATCATGAAGTTTAATTAGCTTTTTCTTGTTAAGTCTTTGCAAGAGGCCATGTCATGCAATATATAACAAGATCTCTCATTGATCTAGCTACACTAATTGTCTTTCTCTGTCTCAGTGCATTTCTTAATTAGATGCTGAGCATATACTGATAATTCTAGCCTTATAGCTGCGTGGCACTTTTCTTTGCACCACCATAAATGCATTTTATTATTTGCCCCGAATTGCACTGATGAACAAGGTTAAAGCATTGACTCAACCCTGATCAAAATCAGGATTACTGGGAATGGCAAGGTAAAATCCAGTCAGGTACAGGGAATTTATGTGGAACAACCGTTATTAACTCATTCTTGCACTCCTGGAGAGCAAGGAGTTTAGGTGTAACTCAGAAGGGAGTTGAAGGAAGGAAGGAGCGAGCCACACATGCCAAATTTGGCCTCTGTGATCATCCTTGGAAATTGCTGAAGTCTGTGCCATGAAGCTCTGTTGTCCTTTGTCTGCTCCAATGTCTGAGAACAAAAACCCTATATATACATGGATCCTTCTTATTTAACATATATTTTTTCTTAGGCTGAATACAGCTCACATACAACAGAGGTTTGGGCTCATTATTGGTTTGTTTGGGCATTTTGGGGGGCATAATAATGGTTCAGTGCGTATCAGAAAGCCCTATGTGTGCGTTCTAGAGAGAGGAAGAAGACTGGAAAGGGGTGTATCAAATGCAGGAGATTTCCAGGCCAGTGTTTCTGTATTTTCATAACGCAGTGTCAGTACTCACATTAGGGCTGCAGCAAGCTCCATGCCTAGAGATTTACAAAAATAACATTAGAGGAAGCTGCTGCTCTGCGAGAAGCTTATTGCAGATTCCATCTGGGTCTAGACAAATGCCCTGCAGAGCTGTGGTTTGTGGGGAAAAATAGCAATTTTTAGTAAAAAAGAATCCTTCTTTACTCTGACCCGTGCACTGTATGTGTTCAGGATTGTCTCTCCCAGGCTTAGCAACAAATGTGAGTGCTTACAGCTTTTTATATCTGTCTCCTCTATGGTACTCACTACAGTAAAGAAATAGACGGTGGATTTTGCATCTTCTTGTGCAAGAATAGCAGCATGCTTGATAAAATGTGAGAGTGAAAATAGCACTGAGACACCAAGAGAACTGGTTAGACAGTAGGGGAAGCCTGTCTCTAGTGGAATAGTTCAAAACACTGTTCTTAGCCCATGGAGGTGCCTGAAATGTCATATATATTTTTAAATACATTATTTAGAATTGTGCTGCTGTGCTTTCGAGGGGAGTTGCCTTCTTTATTGATGTGGTGAGTAGGCCCTGGCTGGCAGCAAGCACCCACACCACCGCTTGCCCACTCCCCTTCCTGAAGTGGGATGGGGAGAAAAGAGGAAGAACAAGAGTGAGAAAACTCCTGGGTCAAGATAGAATCATAGAATCATTTTGGTTGGAAGAGACCCTTGGGATCATCGAGTCCAACCATCAGCCCTACTCTACAAAGTTCTCCCCTACACCAGATCCCTCAACACCACATCTAATCTACTCTTAACCACAGTCAGGGATGGTGACTCCACCATTTCCCTGCACAGCCCATTCCAGTGTCTGACCACTCTTTCTGTGAAGAATTTTTTCCTAATGTCCAGCCACTGCTGATAAAGACAGCGAAATCACTTACCGAGTACTGTCACAGGCAAAACAGACTTGACTTGTGGAATTAAATTAATTTATTGCCAATTAGCATAAATATTTGATTATAGAGTGTTTGGAAACAAAAAATGATAAACACTCAGAATGCCTTTCAAGGCATTCCAGCCTTTTCCAAGCTCAGCTTCACTCCCAGGCTCGCTTCGCTCCAGACACTCCTTCTCCACCCCTGGTGTTGCTGCAGGTCCCGCTCAGTCCCTCCAGTGCAGCAGGCAGTGTCACGGGGGCTGGGGTCAGGACACAGTGATTCCTTTCTGTCATTTTGTCTTTCTCAACCCTTTTCCTCTGGTCCTTCCCTGGAAGTGTTCAGGGCTTTCTTTGTGTGCTTTGTGTTTCTTAGTGCCTGGGGACTTCGAGATACAGCTGTATTTATAATAGCAACAACTTAATTAGAGACCTCTGGCATCAGCTGTGACACTGATGTCTCCTTATCATTGCCTGTGGCACATCATAGCTGTGATTTTTTTGGTCTTTACCACAGATCTTAATTTTGTTGAAGGTGTTGGGAAGTGGCTTTTGCTGTTTGGTGGAAGATGTTCTAGACCTCCCCGTGACGCTCCTCAAGTAGATTTGCGTGTAGCATGTGGTAGCCTAAGCGGGCATTGGTCTGGGTGTCATTCCTAGTCCTGTGCTCTCAGTAAAACTTCTGCCATACAGACCAGATCTGAGGAGCCCTTGGGGAAATGGGCAGAAATCCATTTCCTTGATAGAAGCAGTTTACTCCTGCTACAAGAGCAGGCTGGATGGGGCTTTGAGCAACCTGCTCTGGTGGGAGGTATCCTTGCCCGTGGCGGGGGCTTGGAACTGGATGATCTTTAAGGTTCCTTCCAACACAAACCATTCTATGATTCTATGATAGTTAAAATCTATTTAGTTTCAGTCTCATTTTGAATGTGAAGGAGCTAGGACAAATTAGAAAGAAATCCACAGTGACAGGTAGAGGCAGCAGTGAGGTTGATGTGCCCATTCTGCTGATCACCAGGGAGCTCTGTGAGCCCAGTCCCATGCCCATCTTTCTGTACAGCCTGTTGAGATGGGCATCACACTTTACTGAGGCACATGCCAGGCTCTGAACCAGGCCTGGCTTGCATTTGGCTGAGCTGAAAGGCAGGCATTGTGAACCCGTGGCTACCTGCACTGTCTTCACCAGCCTAGCAAAACTGTTTTGACTAAGGACATACCTGATGTTTTTGAAAGAGGAAATAATAGAACTGATATATGTGATATTATGGTTTATGCTTTGAGTACAAAGACTGGCTTTTATCTTGTTAAAATATTTTGATATGGAGAAACTGATTTAGAAGACAGGCTGTTTAATTAGTGCACAGGCAGAGACAGCCTGTTCCAAGAACGGCTGGCAGCACGGGAGAGGGCATAAAGTTAAGAGTAGGTGAAGAGGACAAAAGAAATGCTAAAGAGATGTGGTTTATTTGGAGGAGTGCTCCAAAATGCAGAGCCTTGTGGCGAGATGAGGACAGCATATTCCATGCAGGCACGTTATACTAGCACTGAAAATGTGACAATGGTCATCTAGCCATAAAGGTAAACAACTTGCTTGGAGTCTTGGGGATATCTGTCAGGAATTCAGTAGAGAAAATATTTGGAGGACAGAGGAACCATCTGAGCTCACTGTGAAGCTGCAAATGTTCCAGTACTATTTTTGGTTGAGGAGTTTCTGTGAAATGGGAGGCGACACTACAAAATCTTGGAATAAGCATACTTGAAATATGCTGTACTTGGAAATATATATGGTCTGTATATTTAGCATTTAGTCTAGTCTGATAAATGGCTGTAGCATCTTTTCATCCCATATTTAATGTCTCCTACTCTCTTTTCGAAGGAATGTGTATCATCCCTGTGGTCTCGGCTTGGGAATTTAAGAACCTTGTTTGGTCCTTTTGTTGTCAACAATCAGGTCAGAAAAATTGTGCTTGAATTAATTCACCTGAAAAGGGCACTAGCCATAAAAGAATCTGTTTTTTTTTAAAGGGATTTCTTTTAACTCCTGAAATTATTGAATAAGACCAAAACCAATAAGACCCCCATGTACATAATAGAAAATAAAGAAAAAGCAGGTTCACAATTATTGATGGAAAAGATGCATAAGAACTAAATTCCACCTCAATTCCACTGATAAGGCTGTTTTCATGAGAATGTCTGTCCTCACCCTCTTGGCAATAGAGCAGGTTGACAGTAGATTGTTTGAATTAATATTAGCAAGATGATCTCAGTGATGCTGCCACTTCAACACTTATCCACCTTAAGAGAAAAATCAGCACCTTGATTAGTAAATAGAAGTGATCCCTCGTAGGTGGTTATATCACAGAGAACTCTGCTCTTTTTTTCTCAGATTCCTCCTTTAATTTTTTTCCAGATTAGCTCTAGGTCTGTCTCATTAGCAGGCGCTGATTTATTTCTATTCATGAATTTGTTACAGATTATCTGCTTCATCAGTGTGAAGAGAACTTACTGGTAAAACAAAACATATTGGGGTTGTTTAGTTTGAGGAAGAGGAGGCTGAGGAGAGACCTCATCACTCTCTACAACTGCTTGAAAGGGCATTGTAGGGAGGTTGGTGCTGGTCTCTTCTCACGGGCAATGAGCGACAGAACAAGAGGGAATGGCTGCAAGCTGCAGCAGGGTAGGGTTAGGCTGGACATTAGGAAAAAGTTTTTCACAGACAGAGTGGTCAGTCAGTGGAATCAGCTGCCCAGGGAGGTGGTGGAGTCACCCTCCCTGACTGTGTTTAAGAGTAGATTGGATGTGGTGTTGAGGGATCTGGTGTAGGGGAGAACTTGTAGAGTAGGGCTGATGGTTGGACTTGATGATCCCAAGGGTCTCTTCCAACCTAAATGATTCTATGATTCTAAAACAAAACAAGAGTATAAAACATCTCGTCTAAAAGCATTTCCATTTTACTTAAACTGCTATGAGATGAACTACTCTTCGTTGAGGAAGGCCTCTCTTATTGTTTCATTTTGCCACTTATAGAAAATTATGTATTTATGCCCCCAAATACACTCAGAGGATGTTGCTCAGCTATTTGCCAGTGTTTGGCTCCAGATTGTAAATACTATTTAAAAGGAAGTTTGTATGAATATTTTCAGATTTCTCAGCCTTAAGAGATTGATTGATTGATTGATTGATTGATTTATTTATTTTAATACTGAGTTGGGACAGTGTAATGCTGCAGTGGCTTAGGCTAACCTAGGCTTGTCTGGATACAATTGTGCAAAAACTGGAGTGTAAAGGCTGTGTTTCCTTACTCCTGAGAACCCAGGCAGCACAACATTATTTGCTTTGTAGTAAAATAGCGAGGCCAACTCCATCTGCAAAATTCCTCCTGCAAACCAACCTATTTATAATCTGTGATTACCACAATGTACATATTTCATGAATAATGACATTTTTTGCCTTAGCATTTTTCGGATCTATAGCATTTACACTCTACTGTGCATGTCCTCCGAAGGCATGTCTAACTGTAAAAAGACCTCCCCTTTTCACTTGTGTCCTGGATTTCTTGTGTTACCACCTATTATGTGATTCTATTTCTGAGTCTTGCTTATGTGATCCTTTCAGTAGCTCTAAAAATGCTGTGCCTGATTCACCATTCCTCCCTGACTTCATTTGTGCCGGTGGAAGAGTAAGAAAAAATAGACCCTCAGCTGCTGCTCTTTTGTGCGAGTGACTGAGGTGCCCAACTATGAGTCAGGTCTTTCTGCAGATACTCATTAACGTCGTTACTGATTTTACTTAAAGAACCCAACCACCCGTGGCTGAATTTGTCCCTCGTGAAGAGGTGGATGTCCTGAACATGTGGTACCGATTGGCAGGCCATTCTTTCCACTCCTGTTCCAACTGCGAGACAAGACAATCCTGACATACTGGAATGCATTTTGATGTGATCTGGGGACTGAGGAAGGATTACTATGCATCACTTTGCTTTGCTAGCAGTGCTTGGCACCTCCAAAGTACCTTTTGTCCATGGATTCCCAGTACTATACAGCACTGGGAAGGGAGAATTCTGGGCAGCAATACAGGTTATGGGCGGACCTGCTGGAAAGCACTTCTGAGGAGAAGGATTAGGGCATCCCAGTAGATAGTAAACTATCCATGAGCCAGCAATGTGCCCTTGTCACCAAGGGGGCCAATGAAATCCTGGGCTGCATGGGGAAGAGCACGGCCAGTAGGTCATTCTCCCCCTCTACTCTATACTAGTGAGGCCCCAACTGGAATACTGCATCCAGTTCTGGGCTCCCCAGTTCAAGAGAGACAAGGAACTACTGGAAAGAGTCCAGTGTAGGGCAACAAAGAAGATGAAGGGATTGGAGCATCTTCCTTATGAGGAAAGGCTGAGATGCCCCTAATCATCTTTGTAGCCCTATGTATGTCCATACCTCCTACAGGAGCTGCCATCCTCTACTATTTTAGCAAATTGCTCAAAATGACTGTCCATTAACAGAGGAAATAAGAAGTCAAGTCAGGCTTTATATTCTTGTGTGTTGTTTTTCTCCTTGGTACTTCAGTGTCCTTTTTTTTCCATGACTTGTGTTTGATTAATCTTATTTATGGCATTATATTACTAATCCTATTCAGCTATTTCTGTTCAGCCGAACAATGAAAAAAGAACAAGACAACAAAGAGAAAAAAATTTAGTGTCGGGATCATTTCCAAAAGTTTCAGAACTAGAAGTATTTATGAAACGTGGTGTATTTATGCTGCTACCTGGGTTTGCTACCTGGCAGAGCATCCCAGAGCAGAGGGTCTGACCTTGCACCTCTGAAAGAAATGCTCATGCTTTAGTGGAGTACTACTGCTCCCAAGCTGGCCAGATATTAACCAGTTCAGGCAGTATCCCTCCCGTATATTATAAAGATAACTTCTGAGACCTTATTTCCTGCCTAGGCAAGGTCTTAATCTGAAATGAGATCTCATTTCTGAGATGTTTGATTTGGAAAACTAATTTGGAAGTATGTTACTTAGAGTGACCTCCACGTTCTTTTTCCAGAATAGATACAGAGTTTACACTGCCACTGTAATTAATCCATAGTAAGATTTCTAGTAATTTCCAGTTTTTTTGGGAAACTATTGAAATTTGAGTTTATTTACAGCAGAGAAAATGTGAAATAATCTACCAGAGCCAATTGTGTTAATCCAGGTCTGTGTCAATATTACTGGAAACAAACTTAAGTTTTATTAAATAAATCTGGTTTATGTGCTCTCAGAGTGTAAAATGTTGCAATTACACTGCTCATACTTACATTCAGTTTATAGCAGCCAGTAACACACATACTCTTTGTTCAAGAATTTTCCAGTGTGGATTTATGTAGGTAATTTTATCTCAGGCTGTTTGGTATTTGACATAAATCCTTTATTTCTGGAGTAAACTGATAATATACCTATCTATTTTCGAAAAGAAGATTTAACCTTCCCATGTGTGAATGACAGCTAGAAATCCTTGGTCTAGGAAACCCAAGGCATGAATTATTACTACATAAAACCCCAGGTTTTTAGGGGAGAAAAAAGGATTTGGTCTTATTTTTTTCAGTCTTGGTCTTGCTTGTTGACTGCTTGGTGCTGGTGAGGCAACGTGGGTGTACATGTACAGAGGTGTGAATGCACACTTCTGCTTACACATTGAACCCGAGCTCTAATGTACTGGAAACTTTCTGAAACTCTGAAACTGTTTTTCAAGGCTGTGTTTCTGGTAGGATTGTAACTGCCTAGTGCAGGGGAAATGGGAATGACCATTTTCTGGGGCCAGATGTAGAGGTTCGCTATTACCCAGGCAGGGCTTTTACTAATGGGGAGGGAGTGTTGTATATAAGCTCAAAAAAGGCTGAAGGAGCAATACCAGGTGACACCAGGATGACCAGTCTGCCATTCGCAAGGTATGCAGCTCCAGAAATCCACTCAAAAATGTATTTTTTTTCTTTTATTATTTCCTTTTTCTAGAAAAAGCAAGTGAGTCAAACAAAGATCCGGGTGATCTCTACCATCCTCTTCATCCTGGCAGGCTGCATCGTCTTCGTGACCATTCCTGCAGTTATCTTCAAACACATCGAGGGATGGACAGCCTTGGAGTCAATCTACTTTGTGGTTGTCACTCTGACCACTGTTGGCTTCGGTGACTTTGTAGCAGGTGAGCAGCTTTGAGCCTAGGTGCTGGGCGTGAGGGCCTCGGCTCTTAGGATTTGTTTTCTGGTGTAGAGAGGAAGCTTTTCACAATCTCTTCTGTCCCAGGGAAATGATGCCAGGTGTTTGCGTTGGGGTTACTGTGCAATAGGACACGGGGTTGATTTAAGATCCAGGTGCTTTGCCAGCTGCAGATTGCAGGCGTTCAGCAGTGTAGATAACAGGGGTCTGGGAAGTCCTGATTATCCTTTGCCCTGCAATGAGTTATGCACAAGTCAAATGCCTTTCCCATTGAAGTCAACATTTGTGTTAGTCCGTTACGTCGCGATCCGAGGCTGACTGCAGAAGCAAGAAGCCAAAATGATGAATGGATGAAGCTTTTACAAAGTAGGGCTGAGCCATAGGGGTGGAGAAATCTCTGGTTGGATGCAGTCATGGGCTGGTACTGCAGAAGCTGCAGCATTTCAGAAACTGCATTTTTCTCTCTAACCTTGGCAGAAATTTTGACATTGCAGTTGGCCTGTTAAGGAAAAGAGCAGGACTAATGGGATATACATCTCAGCACTCGGAGGATGCTTTCCAAGATTAATACAGTAGTAGCAGGAGCTATAAATATCCATCCTCATCAATTTCCAAATAGGGCGTCAAGATTGTGGGCTGGAGAGATGAGAGATACTTCTGGGTTTTTTTTCACACAACTGCTTTGCTAACGAAAAGGTAGTTAAAATAAGTGGATGGATTTTTTCCCCCCCCATTAGTGCATGACCTCTAGTCCTCATGCCTGTTAGTGGTCCTAGTTAAAGGCATTAAGATGCCTCCATTACAAACAGCCATATCACAGCACTGTCGAGGTACTTCCTATAAATCAGTGAAATGTGAAGGAGTTAAAAACATCAAATGAAGCTACAGGGATATACAAAGTTTTCTTTGCTGAAGAGCTGCAGATGAGTCTTTGTAGAGGAGACTCTAATCCTCCATTTTTATGACATACGGGTATAGAAGATATGAATTATTGAGCAATAAAAAAGACACTGAACAAAGAGAGGCCCAGGTATGAAAAAAAAAGAAAAAAGTGTTCTATGAGCATTCAGATAGAAAAGGGATTGTATGAGCTTGGTCCATTTTAACCACTTAAATGTGAGGAGAAGCTCACGGATATTCTGCCTTTGTGGTATCACAGTGTGAAATAAAAATAATTCACAATATTTTTATTAAGCATCTCACGCTTCAGTATTGTTTTCTTTAATAATATAATAGTAAAAAAGCTCTGATTATTGAATTTAATTGTTCTATATCCAACATGATTAGGAGAATATAATCCACAGCTGGGTGGATACTAACGACCAGGATTTTTCAAAAATCAAATGGAGGACCCAGAATGAGAAACCTTCAGAGGTGATTTCGAGATAAGAGATCACCAGGGGATCACCAGGATATTTGGAGTTTATTGCTAGTTTTGAAAAAGATTTTCTGTCGCTTTTCTTTTCTGTCACCTGAATCTCCCAGTATCTCTGTCCCTTCAGCAGCAAACAAAAAGTAATACATCAAAACAGCATCGATGGAGCTGTTTTAGTCCACCTAGAACATGTCTGGGAATTTTTGTATGACTGTTGGAGATAGGATTGTGGATGGAGCCTGAAAAAAACAGAATATCTGATAGGCTGCAGAAAGTGGTCTCATACGTTTTCAGGTGCCTGATTGCTCTGTAAGACAGACCTAGACAATCTGTTTTGTAGCAAGCTTCCTCGGGGACGTGTATGATCAGAAGAGCCTTGTTGTACCATAGCAACAGCAGTCCCCACCTCCCATTGTTTCACACTTTTAAAGACTGGGAAAAAGAGAGTGATTCTTTTTGTGGTCTCCGGGGAAGGATTAACATCAAAACTAGCATTTGGGTCCCTGCCAATTCTCAAATGTCTGGCCTTCCATGGAGATGTTTGAACACCATACACACACTCATACCGAGTCTGAACAAAATGAAAGAGTTGTAGGAATGTCTCAGATTGCAAAAAGCTCAGGGGGAGATGGTGGACTGTGTTGTCTGGTAATTTTAATGGGGAAAAATCCTAAAATCTCTTCTGTATTCATACAGAGGTACAGACTGGTGCCTGTCTCTTGTCTAACCAAAGCTGGAGTCCAAGAAATATGCAATCCTCTGCCCAAGTCCCCTGCTAGGCTTGCTTTTCAGGCATAGATTTACAGAGGTGCCACCAAGGGGATGTTTGTTCACCTGCATTCAGGGACGTGGCTGTGCCCATGGGGCTGTGCGGATTCCCTGCTGCTTGCTCTCCTCAGCTCAGGGCTGTGCCCGCCTCTTGCAGTGCATGTAGCACTGTGACAGGACTGGGAGTCTCAAAAGTGAGGTTGTGATTGCTTACTTTTGGCTACTTGTGGCAGGCAGCAGCCTGGCTGATACTGTACTTATTTTATGGTCTTCATAGTCCATTAGATTTGCCAAATGTCTCACATATTTGTTTTACCAGAATATCCTGAGACTTGCATGAAGACCATACAGGATATTTGTTGCTTCATTTGATCCATATCTCCTCTCATGTCACTGGCCAGAGGATGCGCCACTATAAGTGATCCCCAGGCAGACAATATGTCCCTATTATCAGGGATGATGCATGGTTGGCTTCCTGTCAGATATCCTGATTTGGAGGGAAAGAAAAAGCTTCTTTTCTTTCCCCTGCACATAGATCCCTTGATCCCATAGCTAAAACAGAAAAAAATCTGGAAACTCTCGAATCTGAGGGGGTTGGACTGTAAAGTTTCTCAACTACCAAACTGCAAGCAGTTCAGAATAAGGAAGACTAGCTGTATTCAAGCTTTTTCTTGGAAATGTGTTCACACTGTTGTGAGCACTGTCAAAGCATTAATTTCAGACTTGCTTCAGAGTATGAGCAATATAAAGAGAAGTGCTTGCTAGGTGCTCTGGCAGGTCACATAGCAGCAGAACAATAAGTAATTTTGAAGAGTGTTAAATTAAGAACAGACCGTGTTTCTCCCGTCTGATGGGGCTCTCGTCAATTATTAGAACGACAGTGGTGTTGGCAAGATTCAAGAAACACTTTCAGGGATTTCTCAGAATTGCAGCTATGTTGTCATAATTGTGGCATCTCGTGATTCCTAAGCACAAGTGTATGCTTATTTCAGGAGGAAATGCAGACATCCATTACCGGGAGTGGTATAAGCCCTTGGTGTGGTTCTGGATCCTCGTTGGCCTTGCCTATTTTGCCGCTGTCCTGAGTATGATCGGAGACTGGTTAAGAGTCCTGTCCAAGAAGACAAAAGAAGAGGTATGGCTAGTAATTTCTCAGTTATTTGTCATTTTATAAGAGGGCTTTAAGTGCCTGATTCCTTTGTGTCGAAAGAAGGATGCTCCTCTGCATGACCAATGCTCAGTATTCCCCCTGGTTTACTCCACTGGGTGCCTTTGGTATCCAGTTACCTCTGATCTTTAGTTCCTTCACAAAGGAAGCAACAAAAGCAACTGAGGCAACCTAGATCGTTACACCTCTATCAGTAGTACCAAGAACACAGAACACATCAGTAGGATTGCAATTATGGAATAAGAGAGGCCAGCCTTCACTCTGAAACTAGGTACAAAATTGTGATTAGAATTGCAGTGTTCTCTCTTTCAAAATTGTAGATGCATGGGTTTTGGAGACATTAGATGGCTCTCTTCAGTATGAAACAAGAATCTGCCTTTAAACCAGGGTGTTATGTTGACTTTTCCCACCTCTCCCTGTGCCGGAGATTATGGTTCTGAATAAGGTTTAGATTCAGGCCACTTACCAAGTACTGTATTATTAAAAATTGAAGAAACTGAGTAGTCAGCATCAGGGAGATCATGATTAAATTCACTCAGAATATGCCTCTCATGATTCAAAGATAGTATTGCCAATGCTTCACTCAAATAAGGGTGGAAAACAGAATGCAACTGCCATGACTCTAGAACTGAAGCCCATTGTGGAGGATGTTAACACTATAATTTCAGTTTTTAAGACAACCTCCTCCTGCATTGCTAGCAAAGCTAACGGCAGAGTTAGTCAAAGAGCAGGCGTAGACAAAGCTTGGCAGAGGGGTAGTGCTATTGTTTATGAAGGCATCTGGGCTGTCTGTGGCCCAGTGAATCCCCTGTGCATCTCCATTAACAAAGGGGGCTTCACCCAGAGTTGGACCGTCAGGTTGATCATCAGCAAGCACCTAAAAGTGGGAATCTGATATCTTGTGGTAGATGTGAGATACCTGCTGCCACAAGTAATGCAGTTCTAAATGGACACGTGCTCATCTGGCTTGAAGAACCAGAGATGACTGGATTGTCATCCTGGGAGCTTTTCTCTTTTCAGAATAAATATTTATTCAATGCAACAGCCATGTAGGTGCTTTATTCTTAACCATTATTCTGCTCTCAGGTGCAAAGGAGTAAAACACAGTGTAGTAGAACAAAGCAGGGGGACATTTAAGGACATGCTCATGGTGCCACACAGAATATGTGTGGAAAACTCCTCCGGCTGGCTTGACAGGGTAGTATTTGGATAGTTATGCAATGGAAATCTCCATTAAAGACAGCTACATTTGTCCCTGAGAATGAAGCCTAGACTGGATCAGCCACTTGAAATTACGGAATGGGTATTTCCAGCATTCTATAGCTCTATGGCACTGAACAGAACCTTCAGTGGGACCCAACAGCTCCATCCATGAGCAAGACAGGGGTCAGTACCAGGACTGGTGCTCTTTAATGTCTTTTTTGGTGATGTGGACAGTGGGACAGAGTGCAGCGTCGACAGGTTTGCCAACGAGAGTAAAGTGTGTGCGTGGTCGACACACTGGAGGGAAGAGATGCCTTCTGGAGGGACCTGGACAGGCTTGGGAGGTTGGTCCATGCCAGCTTCATGAAGTTCAACCAGGACACATGCAAGGTCATGCCCATGGGGTGGGATAATCCAACTACAGGCTTGGTAGAGAATGGATTGAGAGCAGCCTTGAGGAGGACTTTGGGTTTTTGGTGGATGAACAACATGACCCAACAATGTGAGATTGCAGGCCAGTACCATATCCTGGACTGCATCAAAACAAGTGTGGCCATCAGGTCAAGGGAGGTGAGGCTGCCTCTCTACTGCACTCTTGTGAGATCCCACCTGGAGTACTGTGTCCAGCTTTGGAATTCTCAACACAAGAAGGACTTGGACCTGTTAGAGTGAGTCCAGAGGAGGGCCACAAAAATGATAAGAGAGGTGGAGCACCTCTCCTTTGAAGACAGGCTGAGAGAGTTGGGCTTGTTGAGCCTGGAGAAGAGGAGGCTCCAAGGAAACGCTACAGCAGCTTTCGAGTTCCTCAAGGGAGCTTACAGGAAAGCTGCAGAGGAACTTTTAAGAGCATGTAGTGATAGGATGAGGGGCAATGACTTGAAATTGGAAGAGGATAGATATAGATTAGATACTAGGAAAAAATGTTTCACTATGAGGGTGATGAGGCACTGGAACAGGTTGCCCAGAGAAGCTGTGGAAGCCACATCTGAGGAATTGTTCAAGACCAGGCTGGCTGGGGCTTTGAGCAACCTGCTCTAGTGGGAGGTGTCCCTGCCCATTGCAGGGAACAAGATGATCTTCCAACCTAAAGCATTCTATGATTCTATAATATGGGAAAATATCTTACTGCCTTGCTACACTGGTTGTTGTGCTGTTCTGAAGCATATTGGTGTAACTGTATGTGATTAATTTTGCTCACTCCTGACCATCTACCACTGACATAAGTCAGGAGTTTTATTCTTAACCAGGGAGGGATCAGCCTGAACACCTTCCATCACACAGTGTGTGGGGTGGCAAAATGTGAAACAGGCAGACAAGTTATATGCCACATAATCCATTGGGTAGTCACTACTTAGTGTGCTTAGAGCTTGTCCAGGTATAAACACTTTGATGCTGAAGTTTGAGAGCAGATGGATGCTTTGGAGCTGAGACCAGTCTTCAGTTTTATGCCAGAGAGGAAAGTGCTTGTGCTGCTGCTCTGTAGGAAAGACTACGGGTTCATTTGGCTGTTTCTTTCTTTTATGTTTGTTGCTATTCATTTCTCTTTCTCATTGTTGCAAAGGTTGGAGAAATAAAAGCCCACGCGGCAGAGTGGAAAGCGAACGTGACGGCTGAGTTCAGAGAGACGCGGAGGCGGCTCAGCGTGGAGATCCATGACAAACTTCAGCGGGCAGCCACCATCCGGAGCATGGAGCGCAGGCGCCTGGGCCTGGACCAGCGAGCCCACTCCTTAGACATGCTCTCTCCAGAGAAACGCTCTGTCTTTACTGCCTTGGAAACAGGACGCTTCAAGGCCTCATCTCAGGAAAGCATCAACAACAGGCCTAACAACCTGCGCCTTAAAGGGTCAGATCAACTCAACAAGCACGGGCAGGGGGCATCTGAGGACAACATCATTAACAAGTTTGGATCATCTGCGAAGATGACCAAAAGGAAAAACAAAGACCTCAAAAAGACCATCCCTGAGGATGTGCGTAAAATTTACGAGACCTTCCGAAACTACTCCTTGGATGAAGAAAAAAAGGAAGAGGAGACGGAGAAGATGTGCAACTCTGAGAACTCTAGCACTGCAGTCCTGACCAACTGCATCCAGCAGCACTCAGACCTGGAGAACGGAGTGATCCCCAACGAAACCAAAGAAAGGGAACATGAAAACAATGCGTTACTTGAAGACAGAAATTAAATGTAAAAGATGCTTGACTTGAATTAACAATGTTAGTGTTTTTATATACATATATATATTGAGACACGTGCCTTATACAGACTCCTTATTCAGTCTGAATTATATAGCATCGAAGAATATTTCACTGTGCCATAAAGACTCAAGCTTGCTCTGCCAAAACAAATCAGGAACACAGCACTGCAGAATGGCAACAGAAAGCTACGCACATGGAAATTTCAGCCTGTATAAGATTACCAGGGCGGGACACAAAGGAAGAGATGGAACCATGGCAATATCACCAGAGTGCTCCTACCATGGCTTAATATTAAAGGGCAGCTATGTCAGAAGAGCTTTTGAAAGGGATGGAAAAGAGCCCGTCTTCGTAATGGAGTACGTATCCATAAAGCCTTCCCCTGGTGATTAAAAAGAGGAGAAACGATTGGAGTGAACTAGAAACTTTCAGTAAAGCTTAGTTTACGTTTTGGCACGTGATCCAAGCTAGATTTTTTGGTTGTTGTTTTTGTTTTTTTTTTTTTCCATTTTTGAATCAGATGCATTATCTTTCTAAACTCCAGAAGAATGTCCATAGACACAGCCACCAGCTGGGGGCTGGTTTGGAAAAATCAACAGACATCATTAAGGGTCGGATTGCTCTTTTCATTAAAAAACAAACAAACAAACAAACACAACAAAAAACCTCTGTGGGTATTTCTCTTAACCAGTGACAAAAAGAAGGAAAAGAAACAAATGGATATTTTTTCTTGTGTAGGAAATATTCAATGTAAAGTCACAGCAAGGAAGTGCATATGAAGGAAACGCACCGTCTCGTGCTATGTTGTTTAACGGAAGAGAAACGTCAATTTGATGATATTTGGCTAGGTGTATAAAACAGTGGGCCAACTGGTTTTGTTTTAATAAGAATTTCTCATTCACACTTTCTACCACTGAAAAAAACCCTTCAATTTTAATGCTGTAAGACTATGAAGACAGAAGGAAAGCTTTAGCTTTTGCATGTCAGCAAACTGCTGTTCTCTGTAGCTGAATCTGAATTTTTAAAAATAGACCTAAGAGCATATATGCTATTCAAATGAGGGCCAGGGCAACCATAGAATCTCAGGGCTCTCTGTCCCCTGTTGCTGGGTTTGGGTTTAGACATAAGCTGCACTCATAATCTCAGAAAAACAACAACAAAAAAAAGAAACCAAGAAATTTAGGAAAAAGAAATTGAGAAAATATGGTGGTAACCTTTTAAGTGCTTATAGCTTTAAGTGCCATTAATGCTGTCATATTTTGTAACTTTTTAAACAAGTATTTTGAATTATTTGTTTTATTTCCTTTCAGGTACTACCTTTGTTTGGCATTTGCTATCTCTTTTCTTGATAAAATCTTGACATGAGCTCTCTGCATTTCTAGACTAAAGGCAAATGTAACCAAACTGTGGATGTTTTTATAAAAAAAAATCTTTTTTGGTGTCTGGACACAGGGATGTAAGAAATACAAATGTCCCTACACTTCACAGTAATCCCTCAAAGAAAAGGCTGCAAAATAATTAATGGGAATTGCAAAACCGACTACCATTTTGTAGCCTCAGCCTGTGGGCTACTGTGTGTGCCACTGTGGGTAGAACTTGCATGCTGGAAATGAGATAGGTGATGGCACCAGCGATGCTTTCCCTGCCCCTTCACAAAATCCTAAATATTCCTGCAATTCAAACCATAGGCTTCTCGGTAAATTAAGCATGGATGTAGATGGCAGAGCCATACCAAGTCTTACAAGCTGGTCAGACGTACAGAGGCTCGCAGGTCAGACAGACACAGACTTTGGGATTTGCATGGCAGCACACACAGAAATGCACAGTTCATTCTCTGTGATAGGTTCAGAGATTTTATGCACAACGAGCCAACTCCGGTTCTAACCGGTCACCAGAATACATGATGGCCATGGCTATGACTAGGGGCACGGCAGTGCAACTTTTGAGTCTGCCTGTTTGCATATCTAATTGAGTCTGCCCAATCTGCAGGAGTGAGCTGTATTCCACCAGTGCAGAGGAAGAAAGAAGTTCTTAGTATGTTTTGCTGTCTGCCGGTTCACTTCACTTGAAATACCATATCATCTCCCTAATTTCATTATCTGTTGGAAAATTAAGGATGAAAAAACAATGTTTGAAAAATTTCAGGTCATTTGGGATTGCTTTAACTCAACAGGATCCAACAGAAATTAGATTCTGCTTAGTTCACCAGTGATTCTCTTCAGGTGTGGGCTGTGCTCTGATTTTGGCTTACTGGAGGTAGGGCAGTCAGCCCAGTCCCCAGGGAGAGTTTCATCTGCCTCAAGAGCTGCTGTGGCTCCTGGAGGCTTTTGTGCCATGCAGCTCTGTGCTTGGCTTTACGATGGCACAGATGGCAGCTTGTGGCCATCCTTAGGTCCTGTTCTCCTCGAGCCACAGGCAGACACACCAGCAAGATGCAGGTGTGTTCAGTCAGCCCTCCCATTGCCCCTGCTTTTGGGCAGGCCTGGGATGAAGTTCAGCCTCGAGTGCCACACGTGAGCAAATCTTCTGAAGTCTCACTCGGAATCATGTCGTGGTAACTCTGTAGTGCCAGGATGGATGAAGCATACCTGGGAGTCAGATCTGGGGGTTTTCTGTGGCCTGGTGGGAAGTTAGGGGTGAAAGCTACGATTTAGATTTGCATTTGAATTCTGGAAAAGGTTCAGAAGTGCTCAGACATGTGATTTGGATCCTGGTTACACCCTCCTGCGCTTTGCCTGTAGGAAGGATCAGGCTCACTAAAGCGTCTCATCTGACTCTGCAAGCATGCAGTATGCACTGTGCTAACAATTCTCTTTGGTTACAGAAGGCTAAAAACCAACACCACACACACAGTGTTATTTATTCCTCAGAATAAATATTAAATGGGTGCCTGTAATGTAAAAAAGCCCTGCACAGGCAGCTGTAAGGATATGGGAGATGCATTTCTTCTATGTGAAATACGAAGCTTAGTCATAGGCAGAGGGTCGGGGAAACTAGATGTCTGTCTTGTAGGACTCCTCTGTGTCAGCAGGGAGTTGGACATTGGGCAAATCATGGAAAACAGGTCAACCTGGACAAAGTGACTGAGGAGGCAAAGCTTGGTGGCCAAATTCAGACCTGTTTGCTCTGATAGTATAGAACGAGAATGAAATATTGGTCTATTTTTAATCTCCCAACTTTCTGAGTTTTCCATCTGTCCCTTGTCCAGGCTCCAGCTGCTGGGGTGTGTGTCTCACTCCAGTTTCTGCCTGGCCATGCCATGCCCAAATCCCTGACTGACATTTTATCATCTGTGTCTTCAGCAACTCCTGGTTTGGGGTCTGATGGTTCCAATGACAAAGGGCGACGCTGAATAAATTCCCAGTGAGATACTGAACCTTTTACATGAAACAAAACTCTCTCTTTCATTTCTCTCCATTTCTGTGTCTGTGAAACCTGCTGAGAAAGCTGCCAGTCTGCTACTGGAGCAAATATTTTATCCTATATGACTGCCTATTAAATACCTCAGTATACACATTTTTTATTGTCATATGGAAAGTACAAATGGTGTATTGCATAGCAGAGGCAGAGAGAAATGTCTGACAACTAAAATGACATTTTAATGTCATAAATTGTTTCTCCCCTTGTAAAGGCCAGCCCTTGTTTTTTGTGTATGCAACAGCTTGGGAGAGAATCTCAGTTCAAACATCAAATGCTTTTATGGCTAAAATTCTCATCCTTTGGCATTTAATAATACTTAGAAAAAACTTAGGATGTTATTTCTAGTGAGGCTGTTCCACCATTATCGAAAGCTTTAGCAAAGGGCAGTCTGAACCGTATCCAAAACTCCTTGCTCTAAATTACACCCTTTCACAGCAGCCTGAAAATAAAAAGGCGAGCAAAAGGGTGACTTACTGACTTTGACTCTCAGATCCTGCCCTGAGCACAACATGACTTGACATGGCAATTGGGACCTGAAAGAACGAAGGAAACATGGATTTTCTGTAGCCGCAGCCCTCACACATAGAGGACGACTCAGCTTCTGTTTTCCAACAGCTTTCAGCTCTGCGGTCCCACTTTCTAGTGTCTTGTGCAGGAGAATTCTGGCATGCTCCGTTGGGGATCCTCCTGAACCACAAACCATCACTGAACTTGTGCAGATATTGCATGAGTGTTTTTGAAAAAGATTTGTAACTTCATCCACGTGGCAGTCCGTGAATTTCGTTATCCTTTAACAGGGAGCATTATTTCTAATAACAGTTATTAGAAATAATAGTAAATAAACCCAGTGGTTTATATTCATGAAATCTGATCTTGGTTGTTGCTGTGAAGTTATAAATCATCCAAGCTTCTGCTGTCTGGCTTAATGATGTCTCTAGTACAAGCGTGCTTCTTGCAAAGCCAGTAATGGGCTATGCCAGAGACTTTCTGCAAAATTCTCAAACCCACAATAAATGAAAGTATGTCTGTGAGTTCAGGGTGTTAAAAACCCTGTCCTTATAAAACCCGCGTTTTCCTGAAGAATTTGTGTTTATGCTGTACATGGCTGTTTGTTTGCCAGCTTTGGTTTTCTCAGGGGCTTATTTGTGTTGTCAGGTTGCATGATGTCTGCTAGTCTCACTTTCCCCATCATCCTCTAAAAATAAATATCAAGCAAAGACCAAGCTTTACAGTGCATATGAACCTAGAACTAAAGAGATATGAATTTGAGAGGTGACTTGGAATTGCTTCGGCCCTTCCTGTACATACATTTGTTCTGAACTATGCTTTGTCTAATCTAAGGCCAAAATCTGTCCCCATCAAGTCAGTGCAGTAAAGCAGAACTGCCTTGTTATTTTTAAGCTTTCCAGAGTGAAGACCTGCTGGTTTAACTCATGTCTGCAGTGCCATTTACACTCGCTAAAGACAAATACGCCCAGCTTCAGAAACACTTCCTTAGGCAATTAAATTTCAATGAAAACACAAGACAAACCAACACAAATCTCTGAAACTCAAATAAAGGCTTGTGGTTTAATGTATGAAACCGGTTGCCTGAAATATACCAGTGGAAAAAAAACGCAGATCTGAAAACTCCTTTAGGTTGCCCGATTCTTCCCGAGGTCCCCATCCCCGTTACTACCAGTAGCAGTTACTCTCCTTAATACCATTGCTGAGATGGACCGTGTTTTTTTCCTCCTGCCAGTGCAACTGAAGTACATACTGATGTTACACTCTGCTGACCTGTGCTGGGGAAGTCAAACACCGAGGAAGCACTGGGGAAAGCTTATTTGGGGGTGTCCTGATGTAGCCAGTGCATGCTCTGTGAGCCGGGTTAGAGAAGGTCACCCAAAAGGCTGGTCTTCTCCACAACACCGGGGAGTTCTCAGGAAGCGGTTCTAAAACGGTCCCACACAAAGACATGCACGTGCCCACCCTCCCACACAGATGTACTGGTGATGCCTCCCCGCTCCATGCAGGTAGATAGGAACTTCTGTGCTCCCTCAACTCTGGTTGCAGGTCACATCTGAGCTGAGGCTTACCACCAGTAAATACCAGTGCTGGTGCTTTCAGGGGGAAAGCGGACGTGTGTCTAGCAGGTGGCCTTTTTGAGGCAAATGGGATCTGCTTTCCTTGGCTGAACTCCTTGAGAGCAGATCACAGGCAGGTGGTATCTGGTATGTGAGAGGGAATATTTTAGTCTCCCAAATATATTCCACCCACACCGTCTTTTTCCCTTGTGAGAGCTGGGTGCTTAAAGAGGAAGGCTTACGGTGCCTGTTGTGAGCTGTAAGGCAAACACACCAGCTTTCAGCCTACCATTTAGCAGTTTCTCAGATCCTGGAGTCATGTAGTAGCTATAATTAGAAAATGGCAGGGTTTGTATCTGGATCACAGCTTCCCAGCAATTTAAATTTATTCAGGTCAGTGTTCCAGTGGAGTTTTAGACCGATTTTTTATCAAAGATCTGATGGAATTTGATCTGGATCTTTTTGAACAGGGCTGAGAACCCACTGTTAGTCATTTTCAGCCTTGCATCTGGAAAAGAACTTTCTTAAAACTTGGGGAAATGTTTCAGTGGGATGCTGATCTACTATTTATCCTGAGCAAATTATGGTATATAAACAGTCAGTAAATCCACTCGCAAGGATGTTGTATCTACTCTCTTGTCTATGTTCCTCTTTCTCTCTCTCTGTAAGATTTTATGGTGCTTTAGAAAGGCATTTTCAGAAAAGGGACGATTTCATAAATGTCATTACCGGGGTACAGAGCAGAATGTGCTTGTACCATCTTGATAAGTTTTGCTGCTATTGTCTTTATTTTATGATGTAATGTTTTACAAAGATGGAAAAAAAAAATTGCAACAAAGACCTTCTGGATGATGAAAATGCTTCTCCTGTTGTGTTTTTATTGGTTCTCTTTCTCCTGTCATATCGTCCAGCAAGGGCTGAGGAACTGTAATTACACTTCCCTTTTGCTTATCTCTGTGGAAAAAAACCCAAGAAGTGGTTGCACTGCTGGAAATCTCACTGTTGCGTAATCTTTGTGCTTGGTTTTGCCCCTCCTCCCTTTGCTCTTTGGATGACAATTCGGATTGCAGTGCTTTCAGGGTCTCTAATACGGGAAGAAGTGATGCTGGGCTGGTTTCAGAAAAGAGGCACAATCTTCCAGCCATAACTCTACTCATACTGAGCTGTGCTTCTGCGTCTGGTGACCAGTCAGTAGGGAAGCAAGAGGCAGAGCTTCGAGGAGGCTCAGTCTCTCTTCCCTAGTATCTCTCCATAGATAATATTTGCCAGGATGTCTGGAAGAAGTTACTAATGCAGAGAGGAGGGAGGAGGTGAAGCTTTTTGACCTTGAGAAGCACAGACAAGGTTGGGGTTGTCTTTTACTGTAAATTCCTTTGTCTTTTTGCAGTGTCTTCGTGCTGACTACCTTCTATGCGAGGCCTCGGTTTCCCCTGCTGCCTCGTTGTTCTTCCATCGACTTAGGAAACTGCAGCACAGGGCAGTCATAGAGCACTCACAGAGGGTACCAACTCTGGGACGATGGTTCCATTGCCAGCAAATGGGGGTGACAAAAAATACCTGCAAGCACAGCTGATACCTCTCTATAGTGTATATAGAGGCACCTCATGGCTGAGTCTTCCCTTGTCTTTGAGAAAAAGCTTTCTCTGAACTAAGCAAAAAAATGTCCCCTGTTTTTGTGCTACTCTTTATATGCTGTTTGTGCTACACAGTCCATACTAGTTCTTTCTACTTGTTGTGTATTATTAATTGAGTCAAGACAACGAAACTGGTGAAAGACCTTGAGAATAAATCTTACGAGGAAAGATTGAGGGAGCTGGGACTGTNGTCTCTTCCAACCTAAATGATTCTATGATTCTATGACAAGTTTCTCCGAATGCCCACCCCCCTTTTCCAAATTCTCTCTTCTCTCCAAGCATGTGTCTCTTAATCTGACCCGCTTTAACTACTCTGGAGCACTCTTGGTTTTTCTGGCGACGACGGTTATTTGCATTTTCTGCTTTATGCCCATTCTCATTCTGCCCGTTCACTTGGTTTCCATTTCCAGGGCATGACCTCTCCTAAGCTACAGCTCTTTGCTCCGACTCCCTGACCTATTGCCTGGGATCTAGAGGAGGATAATTTGTTTCTGGAGTCCTCCAGCAAGCTGATTTATCTACCAGATGACCCAAGGAATTGTTCCTAGAGGTGATTGAGAAAGACAATGAAAGGAAAAAAAAAAAAAAAGCAGAGGGTGGATGTGTGACAAATTGTGAAATACCTTTTTTCTGCTCAAAAACCTGCAGGATGCTAAGGGTTGCACTTTTTCTTGCTGAAACATTATTTTCTCAGTACAGTCTGCTGTTTTGCATAACACCAACTATTTTTGAAACAAATTGCTTCATGGTAGAAAAAAAAGATTGAAGTTGCATTAAAAAAAACCCCAAACCATTAAATTTAGGACTAAGGTACTAAAAATGGACATCACAGGAAGGAGGATGCCACACAAATTTCATAGCACATTGCTCGGGCTGGCAGGTGTCAAGCTGCTTTCCGGTAAAGCTTTAGATCATTTCCATGGAGGACACTGTAGACTTTCCCCACGGTAGTCTCTGGGTCATCCTTTCCTTCCCTTCTGGCTGAGGTGCTGATGTTGGAATGAGTCCAGCAGAGGGCCACGAAGATGATCTGAGGGCTGGAGCACCTCTCCTACAAGGGCAGGCGGAGAGTTCAGGGTTGTTCAGCCTGGAGAAGAGAAGGCTCCGGGGACAGCCTTCCAGTGTCTGAAGGGAGCCTACAGGAGAGCTGGAGAGGGACTCTTTGTCAGGGAGTGCAGTGACAGGACAAGGGGTAACAGCCTTAAATTGGAAGAGGGGAGATTTAGATTAGATACCAGAAAGAAATTCTTGACTGTGAGGGTGGTGAAACACTGGAACAGGTTTTCCCAGAGAAGTTGTGGATGCCCCATCCCTGGGAGTGTTCATGGCCAGGCTGGATGGGGCTTGGAGCAATTTGGTCTAGGGGGAGGTGTCCCTGCCCAGGGCAGGGGGGTTTGGAATTTAATGATCTTTAAGGTCCCCTTCCCACTCTAACCATTCTATCATTCTATGTTATTCTTGCTGGTGCTTTCTTGATGGTGCCATACTTTTTGGGCAGACCCTTTTGATCCCTTTAGGGGAAATGTCATTACTGACCCAAATTTAAACAGGATAGATGGACACTATAGGTTTACCTGGAAGCAGGTAGCTAAATGGACCTGTGCCGTGGTTTCCTTCTCAGTATTGTTATATGACTAGGAAGTACAAAGCAGTCAAATAAGGTTGTGTTATGTTCCAGGGCAAGGTGGGACTGTGAGTCTTGCTTGTGCACAGGGAGAACTTGTTTCTGCTATTGACTCTATTAAATTGAGCCACAGTGTGCCAAATAGATTAATTGGTGGGGGTCCAAAACTGCAGTCCTTCTCTCTCAATTAGAACCACTTGAATCACTTTAATTAAAACAAAAAAATAAGAAGAGGGTAAAATGAGCAACATAATCCTACTTTTTAGTTTAATATTTCTTTAGGTGGACAATTGACTGTCATTTTCAACCAAAAGCAGAAAAAACATGAATATTGTAATTCCTGGAGGCGGAAGGGGTGGGAATAAAAAGCCCACCAACCCCCCCCACCAATCAAACAACCAAAAAAACCCGAAACAAAACCTTTTCCCTGAGCCACCATCTTGCTGAATGTGCCTGGATTTCTGTGCATTTCAGGCTTTCGCAGGTGTCGCAGACACCAGCGCAGACACGCAGGCCTTTTGCTCTCCTTAACCTTTTAGAGCTAATGTAGGGCAGGAGAAAGTCAGGGGGCTGTTACTCCCTTGTGTGCCCTGCCTACAGATGGAACGATTGCCAGTTAATTGCTGCCCCTTGCGCGAACATCTGGGCAGAAAAAGGGACGCAGCGACATCGACACCGAAAATTCCAGAGTTTGGCCTGCACAGCTCTTCCTCCTGCTGTGTGAAATAAAGCACCCAGCCTGTTCCCCAGCACCAGCTGGGAAGGCAAGAATTGAAAAAGAACCAAAAAGGGGTGTAGACCCAAGCTGTTTTGCCAAGAGTCATTAAAGCCAGAGAGGAACCTCCCCAGTTCATTTTTATGATGTCAAGTTACAAAACTGAGGGTGACTGGAAGGTGTCATGACGGGAAACGGAAGAGCTCCGGCCATCATTGTGGATGTTCCATCCCTGGAAGTGTTCAAGACCAGGCTGGATGGGGCTTTGAGCAACCTGGTCTGGTGGGAGGTGTCCCTGCCCATGGCAGGAGGGTTGGAACTGGATGATCTTTAATGTCCCTTCCAACTCTCACCATTCTGTGATTCTATCTGGCAGGTGGGAGCCAGGCTGAGTGACGCTCCTCTCGTGTGAGCACAGCAACCCGCTTTCGGGGGATCAAGCACAAGCAACAACAGCGTGTTTCGCTGCAAGGGAAGTAAGCACTAGCCGAGGAACAATGACATTCCCTGTCAGCCTTAAGTGCAGAAAGACCCAAGTCATGCTGCCAGGTTTACACTGAAGTGTTTCATCTTTGTCCCTGAAGGGGGGTGTTGCGTCTCAAAGACAACAGCCTGCTCAACCCTTCAGCCCAGACTCCTTCCTGGAGCAGGTCCAGTTTGAGGGGAATGCACGCCGTGCTGGGAAGCCAATTATATTGTTTTCTCGCCATTTCTCATCCTGATGTAGCTCAGTTTGATAAACCAAATGTGGTTTGCCAGGTTAAAAACCACCACAAAATAGCAACACCTCCCACCCCCTCCCTTCTAGGGTACAACTGTCACCTTTTTCACGTTGAATCCCTTCTGCACAGCTCCCTGCAGAGATGATTGATATCAAACCGCACAGTCTCGCTGTTTGAGGGAAGGGGTATGACTGGACTTCTCGTGGGAAGGAAAAGAGGAGGAATCCCCCTGAGTCTGAGCTTGTATGAAAATAAAATTTTTACCATCTCCTTCTGCAAATATTAATTCCTTCTTAGTAGGCACTTATTTTATCTTTCACGGCTTAACGAGAGCTTTAACTGAATAATTTCATTGCTTTTCATCGCTTAAGTCCCCTGCCTTGCTAAGTCTGCTCTGATCTACTAAAATAGGTGTTTTCCTCTCTGTAGACTGGACCTCCCTCACTCAGCCTGAGCACTAATGAATTACCCATTGCCCACTTGTGATCCTGGATGAAGCAGTCTGGTCTCACTGGCTCTTATTGGGCAGTTCCCAAACAAGGCAGTTTAATGCAACAGCAAAAGAGGTTCGGGCTGTCCTTGGCAATTCCTCTTGCCCATCATCAGCCATGCATCCCTCCCTGGGTTTCCTATTCCTGCTCATCTGCTCCTCATTAACACCCCCAGCCAGGAGCACACCTGTAGAAATTGAATCTAAGCTCTCTCTTTGAGGTACCTTGCAGATCTGTGGTTTTTTTCATGTGTTGAGGGGAAGCTGTGAAGGCCAAAAAAACTAAGGTGCTTTCTATAAATACAGTGATGACAATTGTGTTTGTGGTCTCAAGGCTGTTTGTTTTAAGCAGTGACAACCTCAGCCACTCTGTGGATCTCTGCATGTTGCTCTGGACAGACTGATCTGTTATTAACGTTCCCATCGAGCATCCAGATTGTGGGAAAATGGGCATGCTGGGGATGCCCTCAGGTGCTGAAAAAAGTTTTGAAAAAAGTTGGTGTAGTGTTTTATGTCAAAAAATGGACATTTCCTGAAGGACAGGAAATAATTAAGTCTTTTCCTCTCAGTGTGCACTGGTATTGCTTAGTTATCTATTTAGTTTATTGGTCAGTTTGTACTAAGAATGAAGAGTAGACTTACTGGTGCATGCGCAGCCTGAAAAAGAACTTTGATTTGCAGCCCTGTGAGCTTTGGAAAGGAATTTGGGCTTGTAGTCAGAACCTGCAGACCCTTTGGAGGAGCTTTGCACGTCCATTACGGGGATCACTAAGCCTGTGGATCACAATCAATATGTATGTGCTGTGCAGAAGGTCATGAAGCACTGGTTGAAATGTCAACCTATTCAACAGTAAACTCGGGTATATCAGTTGGCCAGAGCAAAGGTTTGAACATGTTACCGGCTGTGAAAGAGGCCAATGATGGGACACTGTAGCATCAACAGGAAATGAGAAGTTGCACAGAGTAGATAGCTGTGGGCTTTCTTCTTCTACTGTGCTGGGGAGCTTTCTTCAGCATCTCTGGTCCATTTAGAGCACAGAAATCCTCACTTTGTTTCTGAGCACAACGACCAAACTCTTACCATCTTTCTTTTTTTTTTCATTATAACAAAAATTCTATCATATCTTGAGAGGCACTAGGAATAGTTTTCCAGAGGGGCAAACTCCGCTAAAGAATAAATTGATTTTTATTTTTTTTTCAACTTTAGTAAAAGAGGATGGTAGTGGATTGGATTAAGGGATACAATGTTCGGATCAAAATTTAAGTAGGGCTTGATCAAGCATTAGGAGCAAGAAGGCTAGCAAAATACTATGGAAAATCTTCAGTTCCTTGGCTAAGAACTGTCTGGACTTGATAAAACTGGAGCAAAGAATTACTGATCTTTCAGTTCAAAGGTAAAGTTTGGAAGGCTAAAAGGTAATTTGAGGGTCAAACCAAAATGAAGTAGTATCTTCTCAGTGAAATACAAAATCAGTAAAAAACTCCAGCCAAATTCAATTTGCATTAAACCAAAATGTCACATTTCCTTTTAAAATGAACTTTTCTCTGAAAGTTAAAGGAAACATCTATTGCTTCAAATGAAATAAATTTGGCTTACAGAGTGAAAATGTCTTTCTATTTTTTTAGTTCCAGATGCGATCACCACGTAACATGGATCGACCCATTATTCAACTGAATTTGATTTGTCAACCCAAGTGAGAAGAGTCAAACAGTTCAGCCAGCAGGAGGCATGTATGGTTCAAGTAGGAGAAGGCAGCTTCTTCTGAGTTGTACACCAAATTTCCGAGCAGCTCTGAAGCCTGCTCTCACCAGCGTGTATTTAATAAAATCACTAGAAAAGACAAGCTAGTGGTTGGGAAATGTAGTCTTTTCCCAACAGGAGTTTAATGTAAGGATCCAATCTTCATGTGAGCAGCCAATGCTAAGGTAAGGGTACATATGGAGTTGTATCACTTAAATTATTTTGGTAGGGTGGTAAATCCTACTCGATTATTAACGTCAGCTCTGCCCAGACAATGTTTTCTTCCTTGAGGTGCTTGTTTCAGCTTCATATTTAACGTATGAGTAAGTAAAAATTAATTCTTGTCACAAATTCTTGTCACAACTACCTAGGAAATACCCTTATTCCTAAGACAGGAAAAGTGGGAAGTACAGGACAAATTGTAGTGTTGTAGTGATGATGACTAATGTTTGTTCACTTTTTTTTTAAGATTTTTTTTTCCAGTGGAACACTTTCTTCCAAGATCTAGCATGCCAGAAAGTAAAACTTAATTCTTGTCACAAATACCAGGGAAGTATTATTATTCCTACTCTATAGCATAGGGTATGAGCTACCTGAGGTTACATGGCAACCTGTGTCTGAGCAGAGGATTATAATTTCAACTGGCTACTGTGTGGTCTAGCCAGCCCTTCTCTCCAGATTATAGCATGACTTTACCACAGGCACAACTTTCCCTATAAGTAAACTCCCAGACTAAACTTTGATAGTATTCCAGGTACTATTCCTATTTTTTAATTTTAAATTAGTTGTTGAATTTGTAGTCAGGCATTCACAAAGCTAGGAAATGCCAGAATTAAGATTGTCCCTGTACCTTAATACACCTTATTTCTGCTTTATGAGTCAAACTGTGATTTATGTCATCACACACTTGCTATAGGGTTTCGGTCTCATGGCCTCTGTTCTGTGCAATGCTCAGTTAACGAGTATTTTACATTTTCCTTCTTGTTCACCCTGACAAACTGTTCTACCCATTTCCAATATTTTCTCATGGGCTGCTTGGTAACATTAGTCACTAGTATATAGGGGATTACAGAATGGTTTGGGTTGGAAGGGACCTTAAATCTCATCAGTTCCATCCCTCCTCCCATGGGCAGGGACACTTTCCAGTAGAGCAGGTTGCTCAAAGCCCCCATCCAGCCTGGTCTTCAACACTTCCAGGGATGGGGCATCCACAGCTTCTCTGGGCAACCTGTTCCAGTGCCTCACCACCCTCACAGGAAAGAATTTCTTTCTTATATCCAAATCTAACCCTCTATCCATTTAAAAACATTACCCCTCATCCTGTTACTATACTCTCTGATAAGTCCCTCCCTATCTTTCCTGTAGACCCTCTTTAAGTCCTGGAAGGCTGCCATAAGTTCTTCCCGAAGCCTTCTCTTCTCCAGGCTGAACAACCCCAACTCTCTCAGCTTGTCCTCACAGGACAGGTGCTCCAGCTCTCTGATCATCTTCACAGCCCTCCTCTGGATGCATTCCAACAAGTCCATGTTCTTCTTGCACTGACAGCTCCAAGAACTTCAGATAATGAGACCTCACCCTCTTGACCCACATCAGAGCAATAGTGTAAGAGGAGTATCAGCCACTGAAGACACTAATCCATCTCTTAGAAGGAAATACAGCACACAGAGTTTACAAAAAATTGCTTTGCTCTCTCACTGCAAAACCAGTAGCATGCTGCAAATATTTCCCTGGAATGAGAGTGAACTTTTGGTGATGAATATCCACCCTTCTGTTCCCTGGCTGTATTGCATACTGCTGCTTTGTTTTCAAGCTGGGAGAAAAAGATACGTACATGGATAATAACCATGGATATCTCAGAAAATGCTTTGTGAGTGCAGTTCAAATTAAATCCTTGTATAACATCTTAAATTTGCGGTAGACGGTGCATTATTAATGGAACGAAAAAAGCTTCACAAACCCAACATGTTTGCTAGTTAATCAAAAGCTCAATGGAAAAAAAAAAACAAACCAGAAAGAAAAAAGACAACTTTCCAGTTGAAGTGTTCAGGAAGTCATGCAGTTTCAGATTTGTAGGACATTACAGTGAGCACAAACATGCATGAAGATCAGCTTCAGAAATGTTTGGACTCCTCTCTCTTCAAGCAGAACTTTCATTTATTTGGTTTGCAACTAGAAAACAACATGACCTTTTTTATTTTTCTCCCCAGAATGTTTCATAAGTTGCTCCTGGATTTTGAGTTACTCTTTGACCAAAAGTGGAAATGGCAGCTCGGTTTCAGAACTGCCTCTTGAACTCCCTTCCACACTGTCAACGCACTGAGCCCTCACATTTCTTAACATTCCGTCTCCACCTCTGGTACTACTTCCATCTTTTCACCACTACCCCTTTGTGTCCTGCAAAGTCTGGTGGAACTGATGAATAATTGAGAACCAAGAGAGGTCCTGGAGCAGGACTCTTCTCCAGGAAGTCCTACTAACCAAGGGTCCAGTCCAGTCTCTTTTTTTGCCAGCACTTTTTCTCTTTTGTCTGCCCAACTGCAATATTTTTTGCAGTACTCTTTTCTTTTTTTTTCCCCACTTCTTTTTCCCTAGAAGTCTTTGCAAATGCCAGATGGTAACAATGCAGAGGGAAAGTACTCAGTGGAAGTACTCCTTTCAACTTGTGCCACTCAGTGAACACCTCACTTAGAAACTGAGGGATCTATTGGTTTTGATATAATACCTTGATTTCTCACGGTCGGTTGCCCTGGCAATTGGGAAGGAAGATGAACTTCTGGCAGAAGGAAGGATTACACCAGGGTATGAGAAGTGCCCTCCCAGGTCAATCTAGGCAGTCACCCTGGAGCTACAGACTGGGCTCCAGCACACTCCAGTGTCTCTTCTGCTGCTGCTCTTCTGCCCCAAGCAAATGCTTATGGAACAATCCTGAAGGAAGTGGAGACCCCCATGCTTGTCCTTTTATACACAGTTTAGAGCTTTTGGGGTAGTACACCTCCCTCTAAGCTTGATATTCAAAGCTCTTGTGAAAGCCTCTTCTATCAGCTAGATGCAGCCATCTTCATCCTTCTCAGAGAAGTCCTTTGTGACCGTACACCCTTATGGCAACAGCTTTATGTTAAGCAGCAGTCTCCCTTTCTTTTTCTCCCTTTATTGTAGTTACTTGATAAGCTTAATAGATTTTCTGCTGTTTCATTCTACAAAGAAGAAGTTGCATTGAGATCCAGTGGAAGTGTCTTTCTCTTCCAAATCAATTCTAATCCCAGGGCTCAGTGAGAACTGGATTGGGTCTGTGCATCTGTAACCTGCAGTAAAAACTTTAATTAGTACATCAACATTTTGATTTGAAGCTAGAAATCTACTGCTTGGCCACACTTACTTATATTTCATTGTATTTCCTTCTATTCATACGTAATTCTTTCTAAATATAGTGGCAATCTGCGTGCTTTTTCTTTGGTATGTCTCTTCTCTTATGGGCTTTGATTGGTTCTGCTTCTGTTCTGTGGGGATCTTTTTTGTTTGTTTGCTTTTAATTACTGTTAAAACGCTCCAGTTCAACCTCTGGTGACCCAGTAGGAAATACTGCTTTTTAAATGGCTGTTGCAAACCAGGGATCTTGAAGCCTTTGATCTTGAAGCCTTTGACTCTGTGTCACACGGAGTCATTTCTGTACTTCAATAGCCATAGTGAAGGTCTGGTTTTAAAAGCTCCATCAGCCTTAAGAGGCTGTTACCTCTTCCAGCCCAAACTCCTGTGATGGCTGAGCCACTCCATTGATCCCGGCGAGGTTCAAGGAAAATACAGAATAAACCTGAGTCCAGTTCCCTCTCACTTGGTCGCACTACTTGTGCTGGGCTAACAGGAAGCAGAAGGTGTTTAGTTTTGATACTTGCTTTGGTTTTGAATACACACCACAAAGCGGTCAAGTCCAATTACTGGTTTGATATAGCAACTTGTCAGAGCAGAGCCATGCTATCAGCCTAATGTTTATTGGCTGCTTTTGAGATAGAGTCATATATGCATCGATGTAGTCCGTTATAGGTATAAAAATCTCCTCCGAGATGAAGAGGGTAGAACGTGTCGCACGTCACCTGCAAAATGGCAAGGAATAAAAATTCAAAGCTCATCCCGTAACTTTTCAAGGTCCATTGCAGGTATTGTAACTTAAAGGATCTGAAATGAAAGAAAAGGAATTGCAACTTTGCCCAGCTCCAACAGACTGTGTTTAGAAAACCTTTATTTCTGAATCCAGTAGACTATTAATCATGGAACAGAAAGCTTTGCCAAAGAGTTCTGATTTATGTTCCAGTTAGAAATTTCTATACAGTAAATGTTTGGTTCAGTTTCAAACTGAGAAAATGGCTTGGGCATTGTATTATCAAAGGACATTTCAATCATTTATGAACAATGCGGAGGAAGCAGGGGAGTAAATCTCTTTGGAATTTTACTTCTTATATAAGTCACTTAACTTTAATGTAGGGATTTGTGGACCTCTGTGAGCAAAGAGAAATGGAGAACTGGAAATTCACCCTTCAGTCCCAGCAGGAAATATTCTGATTTACAGCCATAAATTGCAAAGACATTGAAGCAGTGTTTTCAAAGACCTCTTTATGTGCTGCTTTTTCATGTTTAGCTGACGACTGAGCATACCAAAGCCACTCTTGTCAGGAATGGAGAAGGGGGACCTGGAGCTCCTTAGATCCAGGAGTTATGTTTCCATTTGCTGACCCAGACAATATTTAATTTATACTATACCAAATCAGCAGGTGAAAGACACACACACACACAAAAACCCGCCCTTGTAGAAAACTGAGTGGAGAGGCTATTTTTTTTTCTGGAAAATTCAGGGAATGAGGGATTAAATTCCTTCCAGCTGTATCCCATGGCTGATATTAGCTCTGTAAGCAGTGAAGCACTGAATATACATCAATCCTTCTTGTGTTTTGTGGGAAAAAAAATTGTCAAAGACATCTACTTCCAGAGGAATCTTCATCTCTATTTTTCTGCTAGGGCAGTGAGGTATCTCTGGGACTCAAACCAACTCTAAACATCTGAAGAGACAGGATTTTTTTCACATTCTTCCTTGTCCTTGATGTGAGGTAGAGATTTGCTAGATCTTCAGGGATTAGGCAATGAAGTTGGGACCACTAGTACCTGTGCATTTCTCTTTACTGCTTTTGACAAGACTCCAGCTACAGCCTCAATTGACTCAGCCCCGCTTGCTGTCAAGGAACTGAAAGATGCAGAGATGAAGATGGGTATTAAGGCCAAAGGAGAACCACAGCAGCTTTGCTTACCTGCAGGGTTATGTCAGGAGTCAGATTAATTGGGAAATTGGATTAATTGGGAAATTGGATTAATTGGGAAAAGGCATGTTCTTGCACAGCATCAGCTAGAACAGGTCCTACAGTCACTGGGGAAAAGTTCTTACTGAGCAGGTAGCTCTTTCCAAGGCCCAGTGTTCACAGGTCTTTCTTATTCCTTCTGCTGCCAGCACTATACTCATTTCACTGAGGAGTATAGAAGTAGGAATGGTGATGGGAAAACATATTTCAAAAGGAGAAATTTCAGTATGTATTTTTAATTAATTTTTGGAAAATATTCTTGTGACATTAGTGGATAAGGATGGAGGGGAAAGCAAAACAGTTTATAGCCTTTGCTAAATATAGAATGAAGTATTTGAAACAAATATTCTTCTTTTTGAGAAGTGGGGTCCTGGAGTGCTGTGTAAAGGCTACATCCTGTACTCCTAGGTGTGTAAATCCAAAATTACATTGCTGCATTTACATACCCATATAAGCATACAGTGTTGTGTCTTGGATAAGGACAGGGACTTCATTTCAATATGGCACCATGTCTCTGAGGACCTTGCTAATGGTAATAGTTATATATGCTAAGACTGCACATGTCAGGTATCATCAATACATGCTATTATGCCATTCCCCTTCAATGAGATCATCTATTTATATATGCATCAAAGGGGAGCAAAAAATGTTTAACTTGCTTCAGTGAGCTGCAAGCAGAGAGAGAATAGATGAGGGCTTGGAGCACACTGCATCATATAATAGCTCATTCAGGAAATCTTCTAAATTATTGATTACATTTTTCTTCTTCCGTTTTGCGAGTCGCTCACCATGCTCACGTTAGCCAGCCGGAGCCTTCCCGGTGATCTGCGTTCATTTACTCCTTCAAAGTGGGATGTGCCCCTTTTCCCCCCCCCCAGGACCGTCAGCAGCCAGTATGAAGGGATTAATGTGGGTTCCTGCCTGACGCAGCATGGCTTGGCAGCAATATGTCCTTTCTGTTGTCTTCTAAGCAGGTATAGAGGCAACAAAGGCCTTTGGCTAATGAAAGGAACCAAATTAAAATATGTCACTTAGAGGTGTTCATGTCTGACTCTTTCAACCAGACCCAGGAGGCTGCTTGTCTCCCTCCCCCTCCTGGGACTTCATACATTTTTACTGAAGATTCACTTCAAAAAGGGCTTGTGCTGTTTCATCCAGTGGGATGTACTGTCACTGTGCCTGGCAGGTGCTGACTGCCTGTCATGGGGACCAACCTATCCAGAAAGTGAGGCCTTAAGGTAGTAAGAAGGCAGGACAGAGGAGATGAGCTCTCCCGTTTGAAGGCAGACTCCGACATACCACCTGGGACCAGCTGTCCTTCATGCCAGCATCCTTTGGATGCTTTGTGATAAAGTGGTTTTAGGCAAACAAGGAGATGGCAAACCTGCTCTGCCCTCCATTGCTTAGTGCTGTACATGGCTGCCTGCTGCTCTCTCCGCTCTGCAGTGGTGATTACCTGTGGCCCTGAAGCGTGAGATTCCCCAACGCTGAAAAGATAGATGCTGGCCTCCTTCTAAGCTTGAGGGACTCACAGGGAAGGGGGAAAGAGAGACAAAACTGTCTTTGCAGAAGTGTCACTGTCTCCTTGAGGTCTCAGCGTGGGCGAGATGGTTGAGTGACTCCTGATGAGCCTGCAGATAATTTGAAGGACTGGAAACCACATGGCTTAGTCTTTTGCCTACTTATTCTAATACATTTCAGTTTTCACTGTACAGTAAATGCCCAACCAGCTGATGGTAGGAAAGCAGAATCAACTCACCAAGATGAGATGATAGTTTTTGCATGAATATGCCCTTGAATGTACTGGGGTGGTTCTGGGTTTTATTGCCAACCCTTGGGGAGAGTGGTCCTGGGTGGCTGCTGGGCTGTGTCCTGTAGTGCCTGCTCAGTGATCCTCCTCTGCCCCTTCTTGGGGTGGTAGCACATCCCCACCTGCCCTTTCCCTGCTGTATCCTTGATGACTCCTATGGTGAGGGGTGAGAGGATATTGGACGCTCTTCTCAGTCACTGAAAAACACCTCCTTGTTTTTTTACTGTGCAGAAAAATGCAGCCATTGTCTGGACTTGTCAGAAGTGCAGCAATGAAGCCATTGTTCCTTGGGTCTTATCTTTTAGAATACTTTTAATATAGCTTTTCTACTATCTTGGTATCAGATCTCTAGTCAATGTGTCAGATTGTGTGGTTTTTTTATACGTGAACTTTGATGTTATTTCATGTTGTTCATGATATACTTTAAAAAAAAGCTTCTGGGAACTTCTCATTACTTCCCCTTACTGTTTGTTTTCTCAGATGAGACAGATGAAATTCCTTCTCTGATCATCTGAAGCTTTGCTGGAGCTCAGCATCACTTATTTAAGGATTTCTAAATTACTTAACCCACCAGCTGATGGACAAAAGCCTTTTGCCTCAGGCTCCCAAACCATCTCTGCAAAGTATGTTCTGCTCCTCACTCCTAATTACATCACAGCTAATTGCAGTGCCTGGTGTTGCATAAAGTGGAGCTGGGGACAGCTGCCACCTGCTCCCAGGGAAGGTGACTGATCACCAGACTCATGTGTGGATGGAGTCCCTGCTGGGGTTAGAAGGGGAGGGAGTACTGCCAGGACATGCTTGTCAGCATCCTTCTGGGTAAAACCCGTTGTGCTGCTGAGAGTCCTCTCCCCTTTAATTCATGGGCCCATGGGAGAGCCCAGGTATCACAAGGCAATATCCACAAGGTTTTCATATTCCAGGAGAGCAGTGAAAGTCTTTTTCAGGCATTTATGGCAGTCCTTCAGAGAACAGATTGATTTTTGAGTGATGAGGGTCTATCGTGTATTTGCCCCAGAGTCAAAGGGACTGCTACAGTTTAAGCTGTCCCATCGAAGAAGATATGAACACCCGTGGAGCAGGCTTAGTACTTCAAGCTGCATGCTTTGCCTGCTAAAACTTATGAAGACTGACTGAATAAAAACTCATAGCTGTGAAATCTGATGCACAATACTCAGCTGGGGAGATCCAGCTACCGCAAAGCGTCTCAGATCCACCACAGCAGCACAGAGCATCCACGCAGCTATAGGTGGGGTTGTCTTTGATCTCCTTGAAACCCTCTGCCTGGGTCACCTTGGATGGTCAATCTGATACACTCCAGTCTATTTGGAGTGTTCCTCATTCAGTTTGGAGAGGCAGGTAGACCATGAGGTGGCCCTGCCCATCCTCTGGGTTCAGAAGAGCTGTGGGGTAGGGATGCAGAGGGGCCAGGGAAAGGAACTGAGCATGTGAGATGGCTCTAGCTGTGGGGGTTAAGAGGCTCAAGTGCTCTCAACTAAACTGTTTTCAGCACAGCTATTTACAGCAGTGATGTCACTGGTGGCAGTAAAACCAGTAAACCCAATGCATTTCAACAGGAGAAGGGAGATTTTTCACATTTCAGTAAAAAACCTAATTAACCTATTTACTGTATTGCACCCAGTACACTGCTAGTCTGGCACCTGAATTGTCTTTGGAGATAGGTTGAAAATCCCAGTGGTCTCACATTGCTCTGTGTTTGATCCTCCAGGACTCCAGGCACAGGGAAGCAAAGCTGTGCCTTCACCTTGCTGCTCAGGGTGCATGGAGCTCACCCAAGCCACTCCTGCTCCTGCCAGCACTCAGGGCTTCATCCATGGAGTGATGACACTCTGGTGATGTCCCCACTCAAGAAAATCAGCATGAATCACTGCCATAGCCCCTGAGTAAATCACGCAGCTGAAGTTGACTGAGGACTGGAGAACAACTGGATGGTAAATTACAAAGTTCTCCAGGGAGCTGAGCAGCTTCTCCGCCTGAGCAGCCTGCCATAATGGGCTTTTCTTTTGCTAATCTTCACTCTCTGGTGTTTTTCAGCCCGATCCCTGACTGAGATTAAGACAGAGTGACAGCATTCACCCCCCAGGTGGAGTTAATGTAGGTGGATACAGGAGGGACACACGCTGTTAGCTGTTCACTCCTCTGCACTGGCTCCACCACCTGGCACTCAGCAGGGGTTTGCTGTCAAAAGTAAAAAAAGAGGGAGCACTGCACATTCCACAAACTGAGGCCACCACCCCAGGGGCAGGAGATCTCTTACCTATTCAGTCCTTTGCCTTATCATCATGCTAAATCCAAACACTTATACAATCATAGAATAGTTAGAGTTTGAAAAGACCTTAAAAATCATCGAGTTCTAACACCCCTGCCATGGGCAGAGACACCTCCCACCAGACCATGTTGTTCAAAGCCCCATCCAGCCTGGCCTTGAACACCTCCAGGGATGGAGCACCCACAACTTCTCTGGGTGACCTGTTCCAGTGCCTTACCACCCTCATACTGAAACTTTTCTTCCTAATATCTAAGTCTCATCCCTTTCAGTTTAACACAGTTCCCCTTCATCCTGCTGTTACTTGAAATAAGTTTGGCAAGACCCAAATGGTTCATAACAGTGTGCAGTCCTCAGAGGTGCAATCCAAGGGAAATAAATACCACAGAGCACTACTGGAAAGGTTATTGTCTGTTTGAGGATCATGGAGCATTTTAGAAATGTGCTTCAATTCTCCATAACAAGCAAGAGTATTGTTGTGCTGGGCCAGACCAGCTGTCTGTCTTGGCTTTACGTCTCACTAAACTCCCTGTTAGATTTTACATGGCAGTATCATGAAATACAGAGGTAGGAGTGGAACATGCACCAAATCCTCCTCTTCCTCCTCCTCTTGCTTCTCCTCTGCCTCCCTGTTCAAACTAGCAGGCAAAGCAGCTCATGTTTTCCCATTCCCACTGAGACCCCCTGGGTGATTATTACTATTAGCAAAGCAGCCTGACTATGCTTTTCTCCTCCTTGCTGCATTTTAGCAAAGGTCACCAGTGTTAATAATTGAAGCAATCATTTATATTACTACTTATCATCCAGGTGGCTCAAGGCAGTATTGTAAAATACGATAGAAAACAATTGAAAATAAATTAGGTCCTTGCCAGATTTAACAAAGAAACCTTTTGACTCTGATGCCGCAAATAGCAGGAGCTGGAATTTTGGAAAGTAACCCAGTGATGGTGAACCATTTAGTGCTAAAAAAATATATGGCAGAAGCAATTTCAGGACACCACGGCATCCCTGTAGCAGTTTCGTAATCGCTAGCAGTAGTAAATAGGAGCAGACCTAGAAAGTGGAGGTGAGAAGTCTAAGTATATACACCAGCTGATTGGTGCTAGGAAGGACAAAAACTCCAGCCCTGAAAATCTGCCCCCTGCTTGGCTTGTGAAGCTGTATGGGACTGCAGGTGGCTGCCTTGTCCCCATTCCCTTACCTGTGCTACAAGGAGGGACGCATACCCCTTGCCCCTCTCAGGCAGACATTGATTTCCACGTGTCCTCCACAAGCTTGTTAGGAAAACGCATTCCCCTGTACTCTACTGGAATGACCTATGGGATCAATTTTAGTGCATAGGTTTCTTTTCCCTCAGGAAGTGAAACAAATGACGAGAGCAGATAAATAGGCTGCTCTCTGGAAATTGTCTTCCCTGGGGGAAGCTCTCTCTGCTTGTGACCCCATCTGAAGCCAGATAATATAAAAAACTTAAAATGCCCTTAAAATCTCATCCTCCATCACTCTGGACTGTCATAAATAGCTAACACTTCTAGTTTATTGTTTATGTTAGGTCTTGCCCAAACTCTGAAGGAGCTGCCTACTCTGAACAGACTTCAGCCTGGAAAGCTGCTGTTGGCTGAATGATAGTCCTTGGAGCCGTGCATTAACTGGGCAAATCTGGGTGCAACTCCTTGCCTTGCCACAACTTTGATTGCTTTACTTTTTCATGCTTCTCATTTCCATCAGGGTATTGTGAAGAGGAAGATACTACAAGGAGTGGGATGGCATAAGAGCGTACGATGGCTGGAAGGTGGGGAAGTGAGTGGGGTTCGTTTCAGGTTTAGGATGTCTGTGATTAGAAGCCTCCATCAGGTGAGAGCTTAGACACCCAGCTCCTGTTCCACACCCTGGGAAATACTGATCACAAGTCAGTGGGTGTCTGCTTAGGGCTTGGTGATAGGAATTACTCTGCTGCTTGTGCCTGATGAGTATCTGATGGCTATAATGTGTTTAGTGCTCCAGTGGGCACCTCAAGGCAGGTGTCCTGATTGCTATCCACGGCCTGAGATATCTCATCAAGCTGGCTCAGCAGGCTTTCCCTCACCAGCTGTGGTGAAGTTTCACACCCAGCATCTCCCCCTCATGCTCTCCTAAAGCGGGGTGAGCAGCCAGGCCCTCGCTCACCAAGGGAGGACACAGGGCCACCTGCTGGCCCAGAGGAAGGAGAGACTTCAAGGGCAGATTCAGCTCATTGCTTTGTTGTTGCCCCTTGTGTGAATTAAAGACGTTTATTTCCCCACTCTCTTTTCACTGTTGTTTTTTTTTTTTTTCTTTTCCTCCCCCAAACATTCAAGGGTTCTTTTATCACGTTCCTCAAGTGCTTTCTGTGTATGGGTGGTGTGGAGCAGAAAGGGCATCTGGGTGTGGGGAAATCAGAGGGAGCTCTGAGCTGGCAGTGGTGGCAGGAAGGAGGGAAGGGTGCCCATCCGTGGGTTAGAATGCTACTTGAGATAACCAGGGGAGGGACCAAGCTGGTAAGGCTGCAAGACAGTTATGCTTTGTCTGATTGAAAAGGTGACATCTGGGAAGATGTCACAAAGGAGTCATGCTGTAGGGTGTGGGTGTTTTTTACTGAGTGGGGTTTTTTTTCTAGAGGGGATGGTGATTTCATAACTGTTCTGCCATGACCTGTGAGCAAGAGATTAGAAGTTACAAGGGATCTGAGTTCCAGTGCTGGGAGAAGAGATAAAAGGCCAATCTCTTTGAAATGGTAAACACTGGTGTGTTCATCCTCCCTGGACACGCAAGTGATGGAGGAAAGTCGGGAGCACCTTTTTTGTTAAAAAGGATATATTACCTTTTTTTTGTGGCAGAAGTCAAGGTNGTCTGATGGCTGAAAGGCAAAACCTCCCAATATAAAATAAATGGACTTTTTGAAACATGGTGAATATATGGGTTTGGGAGAGAAAACTCCCATCATATTATTTATGGTTCAAATTACAATTAGGAATGTGGATGCCTTTAAGGAAAACTGTTAATCCTGTGATTGCTAAACACTTGTTATCTCCACCTTTTTCAGGCAAGTGAGATCTTTGCTGAAACCAAAAATAAGATTTCATTCATTTTAATGAAACACAGAAAGTCATTGTAAACAGCAATTCTGTTGGACGAACCTATTTGAAACTTCTCCCAGGAGATCCGATGACGCAATTTGGGTAAACTCATGTGACTCCAGTGTAGCTTGAGTTTAGCTGTTTTGCAAGTTATTAGATATAGACATAGGCTGTATTATCATGGAAAAAGCCCTCCAAACTCCTCCCAAGAGAATTGTGGAAATATAATAACCTCTTGTGTTATTGGCAGAGGGAACATTATGAAGGAAATCTGTGTACTGAAACAATCTGTCTTAAAAATTCAATCAAGGGCAGATTAATTCTGCTCAAATGCTTATTACAAGCAAGAAAAATGCTATTTGGATTTATTTTCAGTTTAAACCAAATAAGAAAAAACTTTTATGCTTAAACTTACTTACGAATTACTTGTTTTCTTCAGATAACATGCCCAAAGGAATTTATGGGCCTATCGTTTTAGATTCATGTTTGTAGATGTGACATTCAAGGATAGTTTTGTCTCATGACTGCCAAGCAGCTTCTTTAGAGATCTCAACTCTTTCCTAGTCCCCAGGAAGTCATTTACTCACTTCCAAGCATCTTCTGTTTGCCAGAGTTGAAATACTGTGCTGATCCCAGATACGGGCTGGGGACCAAACCAAAAAGAATCAACATCCCAAGTATCTCCCAAGTATCTATCCTGGGAGGTCATAGAACTGACTTTATGAGAACTTTATGGAAGGTGTCAATCATTGAAAACTGTGAATTGAAATACTGTGAAGCCAATATTGTATTAAAGAAATGCTCAAGGAAGTATCATCTTCACAAAACACATGAGGATAAGCATCCTCTCACTGGAATCCTTGTAAGCTTTACAACGTTGAGAAATGCTAACACATGTCTAGGCCATGCTGCACCTCACCCAAGCTGTTGGGCTTGCTGAGTTGAGAGGTGGCAAGGGCAGTAGCCTCAGCATGACTGGCCATGAGTCCAGAGCCACAGAAAAGCTAGGCCTGGACACAACCCATCATTATTACCTGACCACCGATGGCAGCATCATCATATGTGTGTGTGCATAAATGGGTGTGACTAAAATAACAAAGTGCTGATAAGTAAACCAGTTCTAACCTTCGGGCTTATTTTCGTATCTGTGGTTACCTAAGCTAGTCAGACTTCATTCTGGGATCCTCTCTAATGTGTAGGTGAAAAGTTCACTTCCAGTGCTCCCTCTTCCTTGTGAACATTTCCCTTCCTCTGAGGTCAAAAGGAGATGATAAAGCTTAACCTAAGAGTCTTATTAAGCTTTAGTTTATAAAGCAGCCTAAAAAAAGAGACTTTTTAAAGTCTGTCTGTGCTACATGTCCTGTAGCATTTCCTTCTTAGTATTTGTATTAAGAGCAGCACTGTTAGGTAAGTGCTGACCTTGTGATTTGGGCTCCTAATTTCTGCCTAAACTGTAGAGCAGGTGGGAATTAAGTGCAGACCTCAGGGCTTTTTTTTTCCTCCTAGTACTGTTCAGGGCATCTCTTCATGTAACAGGCATAGTCTGTCCAGGCAAGAAGGTATCTGATCTATACCTTCTATGATGGCAAACATAAATTTCATAGGTTGTGAGAACTGTAAATCTATGTCATGATGCAGGAAAATCAGACCAACACGAGTCTTCCCATAACAATTTTTTCATAATAGACATCAAGTCTTCTGCAATCACTAGAGGGCAGACAACAATTTGGCTGTTTTTCTTCATGTTCTGAAGTTGAGTCCTTCCAATGCAAGGATATCTTCTTTTTGCCTCTGTCACCTAAAAATGGCCAAACTGAGATTTGGTAATTAAATAAAAAAATTTACTGAGATCTATCAAATATCTTTTGGGTTTCCCAAGTCTGAACATTACCTTGTAGAGTTCGTGGAACGAGAGGACATTCTATGTTTTATTAGTCTGCAAAGTCTAGCAGTATTTACACATCCCTTGCTATAAATTTCTTCTCTCACCATCAAGGATCCTTCAGCTGAAGGGTGGAGGCAAGGCAAATAACACCCCTTCCACACTATCCTTGAACCTTAATAGGTTTAAAAGGCAAGAATTGGGAAGCTAAGGACCCTCCCAGCCTCACTGCCTTGAAACCACTTCTAATTTACACCATAATTTGTTGCATGCACCTGAGAGGGTTTCTGTGGCAAGTTCAGTCTCATGATTATCTGGATTGGAGAATTAATGGGGCAGAAGTGCAAATAAAATGCACCCAGCTTCAGTCACAGCTACAGAGCATTGAAAACTAATTCATTATAGTACATGCAAACTTCAAGCCTACAGAAACCAAAGCACAAGATAATATTGGACTAAACTCATAGGAAAAAACATGTGACCAACCCTTACAGTGGTTAGCCAAAGGAGCAGGGAGAGGAAGGGTTGACTCATATCTGGCTTCCTTGTAATGCTTTTTGACATGAAGAACATGGGTAAGTAAGCTTTGATTTGGAATACGGCATATTGGTGTCAAAAAAAAGGGATGTAAATTAGAACAGATGCAGATAAGTCTGCTAGGATGATTTGGGGAACCTGATATTTGAAGCAAACCCTGGTGTGTTCAGCCTAGTTGGCCAGAGAGAGTGTTAGAAGGAGTTGTTATAAGTATATTTCAGGCACAAGACGTGGTGATGGAAGGAGACTAATGTTATAAAAAGGAAAAGCATTTAAGTTGTGCCATAGATGATGAATCTGACTGATGGGAAAAGAATAAGTGATGGAAATTATTGTTATTTTGTAGAGTCAGTTCCTTTGTGTGGACTCCCAGAGTATGAACCCTTCTGATCTGAGAACCATCTGTGTGCTTTGTGTTTCTTGGTGCCTGGAGACTTCAAGATACAGCTGTATTTATAATAGCAACAACTTAATTAGAGACCTCTGGCATCAGCTGTGACACTGATGTCTCCTTATCATTGCCTGTGGCACATCATAGCTGTGATTTTTTTGGTCTTTACCACAGATCTTAATTTTGTTGAGGGTGTTGGGAAGTGGCTTTTGCTGTTTGGTGGAAGATGTTCTAGACCTCCCCGTGACGCTCCTCAAGTAGATTTGCGTGTAGCATGTGGTAGCCTAAGCGGGCATTGGTCTGGGTGTCATTCCTAGTCCTGTGCTCTCAGTAAAACTTCTGCCATACAGACCAGATCTGAGGAGCCCTTCTATCATATCATAGAAGCAGTTTACTCCTGCTACAAGAGCAGGCTGGATGGGGCTTTGAGCAATCTGGACTGGTGGGAAGTGTCTCTGCCCGTGGCATGGGCTTGGAACTGGATGATCTTTAAGGTCCCTTCCAACTCAAACCATTCTATGATTCTATCCTCCTGCTCATCCTTTTTCCAAGCTATTCCTCAGACCCAAACAGAGATTGTGCTGCCAACAGGAATAGATACATACAGAACTAATGTTTCTTATGTATGTAATAAATTACATGAAAAAAAATTTATGGTATTTTTTGTGGATTAATGTGTATGTAGAAGTGTCCGAACTTGGTACCGTTTCCCCCCAGTTTCATTAAGTACTGGCATAGATGTCCATTACATTGCACAGCTAACTACAGCTTTGAGCAAATTTTTATAAAAAGTGCTTGAAACACCAGAGTAAAAAACTGAACCAAACAAAAACCCCCAGTCCCTGAGGCTTTCCTGACTGGTGATTCATTTCTATATTTACTTTGATGAGCAAGTATTCTGCCTGTAATAATGACCAGGAAAAGGAGACTTGAGGGGGAATTAATTATTTTGTGGAGATAATGATTTGTCCGTTCATCTAAGCTGGTAATTAATTCCCAGGAAGTGGATCCATAGTACTCAAACAGTAGTCATATAAAATTTAAATTAAAATTACTCGGGAAACTTAATTCAATGTGAGTGACTGTGGGACAGCTCGGGTCCAGCTGAACTGCATTCTAAAGATTCATTTGAAAAGTCTCATTATGAGCACGTGTTCCTGGCAGAGACACAAAGCCCCTGCTTTGTTATTGTGGCTGACATTTTCATAAATTTACCAGCTTAGGGCAAACAGGTACAGCCAGTTTTGGTATGATGTAAGAGCTCAAATACAGGTTAAATACAGGTTATGCCTGTTTAACTCAACCAACAGGAACTGTGTTATACGGGCACTCCTGCAATGACCTCCCTAATACTCCTCTGTGTCATGTACGGCTTTTTATCTGTGTCAAAAGCACCATACTAAATTTATATTTTGAGGTGATATGGCAAAGGGGTCTCTCTCTTAAGTGGCAGATGTTACATAGCAGTTCTTGAAAACTGCCTCTGAAATTTGGGCAGTTTTTGTGGGTATGTCTTTTTTTTTTTATTTTATTTTATTCCTATGAAGTCTGTTTTGCTCATCTTTAAAGGGAGGTTTCTAGAAGTAGGATGATTATTCTTTCTCTCAGCTTCAAAAAGTCTGTTCTGTATCACCTGCACAGTTTCTTTTTACTCCAAAAACCAGAAGTGGAGATCATATCCCATTCCTCTTCACATAAGCTCCTCTCTTCTCCACTTCTCATTACATGATGTTATGTTGTTCACAACCCAGACAAGAAATGGCTTGTGCCTCCCCTCCAGTGGAACAGAGGGATATTGTTGAAGAATGGGGAAGAAAAACTAATCCCAGCTCAGCTCTGGGCCACCAGTGTGTTGACACAAGGTTGATTTAGAAGTGCACTACAGGAACTACAAATATTTCTGGCCAAACAGGAAGCAGAGAAGGAGACAGCTGAAAAACCACCACATAGAGCAGTGAAATCCCCTCTAGTATTGACCTGCTTAGGTCACTATTTGCTTTATTTCTCGGAACAGGCCCTGTTCCTTCCTTTCTAAGAATTTTTGCATTTAGTCACCAGGAAGGGTAGGCTGTGCAGTGCAACCGCTTCACTGGGTAAAGGGGCAGGTAACATTATCTTTCTCCATCCACTAATACTTGGTGGCTTTCTGTCATCAAGGTCCCAAAATGAGCATAAGTGTAGCAGACAAGGATGGTCAAACAGATCTGAGTGATCAGAGGCTGTTTAATGAGCATTAACTAATTTTTAGCCTTTAGAAACTATTTCACATGCATCTAAGTCAACATCTAAAGAGGCTAAAACGTCCCCCTGAAGATCGTTAAGGAATGCTACCATCTTATGGCAAACATTTAAAAACCCCACCAAATTAGAAGGTAAATACAAGGCAAACGTGCTGCATTTTCCCAGCACTCACGTTTTCTGCCAAGCAATTTAGATGGTCAAGTTTTAAACAGCCTTCTGTGAGATGCCTTTTTCGTGTGGATTGGGAGCAGAAACAGAGGATTGTCACTCTGCGAGAATGGAAATAAGGGAACTTCCACTCTTTGAAGCGCAGTACTCACTGGGTTTTCTGCTTATTTGTGCTCATAAACATTCCTAAAATGGGCATGTGTCTTGTAATTTGTATGCACACAATGAGATGTGAATTTATTTAGAACTCTGTTGTCATCTGATGTTGCTCACACGGAGTCAGCCGTTTTCCACTCTGAGCGCTGGCTGAGAAGGAGTGTCTGATGGCAACTGAAAGAATACAGGACTGGAACAATGTCCAAAATGTGGAAAGCATTAAAGATAAATGTCAGTGTAATAATCTTGAATATCTGCTGGTGGGTAACAGTGGCTTTAATGGAAGTTTGATATAAAGGAAGGTTATGATGTTCTTTGCCTGATTTTTCTTTTCTCCTAGCCAGGAGCAGAAGATGAAGAATGAAGTACCTCAGCTCTATTAACCATTGATCTTTGTGGACAGTGCAGAGATATTTTACCAGGCTGTTGCAGCTGCAGTCCTAAACAAATAAGCTGTTCTGTTGGTAAATATAATTCTAGAATTAGGTAAAAAACTAATAGTTTTTAATGTTTTTTTCAATGCGCAGGTTGTATTTCAAGGCTCCCTTTTGCCCTAATTTCTTTTTGAAAAATAATACATCAGGTAAAGCAGCAAGTAGTTATCTATGGCAATAGCAGCTTCCTGAGCAGCACTCCCTATCCATCACTGAACAGTGCCAGTCTGGCCACTCGTGTTCCCTCAGTAACTCCATTTCTCTGCAGTACTCTATAATAGAGCTCCATGTTTCAAATGGATGCCTTGATGATAAATGCTGCAGCGATGCTTCGATTTTTCCCAAATTTTCTTTTTCTCTGAATAAATGATTCCAGATTTGCAGCCAGCAGCCTTTTCAGAAGAAAACCCCACAGATAGTGGTAGCTCTTCCCCTGCTTTCTTGTCATGGTTGTAACTTCAGCTGAAACTGTACAGGAAAGGAGACATGTCTTAAAATCTCTTCTGATGTCTGCTTCCACGTGGCAGCTTTCTTTGGCTTTGAACACTTATTCCAAGGTACTTTCTGATTTCTTCCCATCAACACAATCCTGTTGCATGAGCAATAAAATTTGCAGCAAAGGCAGGAAACACACGGGAGGCTGCGTTTCAAACTGAGATGAACCTGAGCCTTGTATTTTGTAACACAGCAGTGATTGCAAATGCCCTCTGATGCTGAACAGATCTGGATCTCTTTTTTTCATTAGTGTCATTCTTACCTGCAGTCTTCTCTGTTTTTAGCTCTTCAGTGAAGGCTTCTGACGTTTCCTCCTGTTTCACCTCTTCTGGCTTGTTCAGACAGGCTGTGGTATTGACGTGGTAGAGGTGCACAGCATGGTTATTCACCGTCTCGCCCTTCAGAGCTCTGCCAGGAGAGCACTGGGTAAGCCTGATTTGTCAGGTTTGCTGTGATTTGAGTGTTCAAATACTTCTGCAAGTGCCAAGTCACAGAGAGCTCAGATACACTGACAGCAAGGTTAGAGATACTTGAAGCTCCTGTTTTTCTACAGTGATCTTGAAACCTCAAAAGCTCCCTATTTACACATCAAAAAATGGATACCTACTGTGTGAGGGGACAATTTTCTTGTGAATAATAATCATTGTTTCACAAGTCATCCTGCTTTTCTTTGAAGGATTTAATTCTGAGACAATCAGAGGGAAATGAATGAAAGGTGGGAGAATAATCCTGAATATCTGTAACTAGCAGGAAAAGAGAAAAGATGGAGATTTCAGTGATGTTTCATACCAAGATAGCTTATGAAATCAAATGCATTCCTTATTGTTTATAATTCTTTCTAAATTCCTGCCTCTAACTGGTAACTTACTGCTTATGTCTATGACATGTTTGTGAGATACTTTGCAGTTAATCCTTCTGAATGGATGGGTGTTGGAAAACGTCACTGAGATTCAGAAATACCAGCTGACATGGGCAGACTCTCAAAGATAGATTGAATACAGGAACAATATATTAGTGCAACTTTTACTTAAATTCGAGGCATTTCCATGATACATTAATATTGGAAATGGGAAGTGCCCACAATCTCACTTATGATTTTTGGGACAAAGATCATTGAGAAATGATCAGTGTTTCAGGTGTCAGTGGCTACCTTGGGTACATGGTGCTGCTCTGCTCTTGTGGGCTGTGAATTACAGCAATACTCAGCCGTGGTTTTAATGAGTATTCTGCATTTGTAGCAGGAAATAATGGTTAATTTTGGTTGTCTGTTGAGGAATTCCCTCTTCAGTATTACAGCTGGTTTGTACCAACAGAGTGTGTTTGCTCCTGGCTCACTGCTGGAGAACACACATAGTGTTCAAAGTAGGAAAGCAACGTTGTGTATGAAAGTCTTTCAACAGTAGTTAAGGATCGGTACCATGCGAAACAGAGCGGGGTTTGCAGGTTTACAACTTTTAAAGGTAAGCAGATGTTCCTAATACTTGGCAGAATTAAATACTGCAGCATCTTTTTCCAGAATACGTATAGCATACGCTTCTCTGCCCTGACAGTATCTGACAGCAGCTCCTGTAGGTGCAGTGAAATACCTGAGGGTGAGTGTTTACTTTCTAGCACTGCAAATGGAATACCTATATCCACAAATCTATTCCTCAGTGTTAAAAAAAATCAAACCAGTAATAAATTATCTTCTTTTCTCTACTAGTAAATGATCTTTTCTCTGATCATAACAAATTGGTGGATTTCATTACAGCATTGATTCTGGTGCCTCCCCCAGTTCCTAATAATCTTATTCAAACTCTCCCAGCAGAACCCATATGAGAGGGAACACAGTTTAGTCTTGCCAGCTTGCTGGGGCACTGCAGACAGAACTTTAACAAATGTGTGGTTAAATTCATAATTTAAACAGCATTTATTTTTGGCAGGACTTTCTATTCTGAAGTCCTCCTTAATGCCATTTGATTGTAGGAGCGTGCCAGGTAAATGAAAACAAACAAAAAATGCCGAAGGTGTCTCATTAGGGCAAATCATAGCTCCCTCTGGATCACGTTAATGAGTTAATATACTACTGTATGCTTCCAAACGTATTTATTAGCAGTTTACTTTCAACATATTCTTCAGTGAGCTGTTTCTTTTACTAGCCAGCTGTTTAATTATATATTCTCTGTATGTCAGCAAATGATATCTTCTGTTACTTAAAATGTTAATGTGTAGCACAGGACTGATACATCTGTTTAAATTGGCACGAATGTAGGAAAAAAATCCCATACTGTGCTGGTAGGTTCCTTCATACGACTGTTCCCACTTCTTCAGTGCAAACAAACTGTACTAATTTAAAAGATTTGCTATTATAACATTCAATCTAGATGAATCATAAAATTGCAGCTTTGAAAAACTGTAATGTCAAATTAAAATGAAATTGGTGTAGAATAAAAATAACTTGGGTTGGGTACTCTGTGAACTCTAGATGGGGTAGGAAGCTATATCTATGCTGCCTTAGCAAATGCTGCCTGTACCTGGACTAGAGTTTGCAAGCCATGCACAAGAGCTGTGTCCCCCATTCATTCTAGTGCTGCCTGTTCCACTCAGCCTTGCATTTCTAATTGCCTTCTCTTCTTGGGCCTTGGTCACATCTCATTTGCTTGCTTTGAATGAAGCTGGTCGTGGTCTGTCTCTCCAACAAACCAGATAATATGGGCTATCAACGATGTCTGCTCTGAGGTTGTGTGTCCCCTGCACTGCAGCTGCCGCTGGCAGATGGGTACAGCCTCTCCCAGGAATGGAAGGGCCCATCTCAGGGTTCTGTGTGAACCAGGAGGCCCCATCGTGAGCAACTCCTCAACTTCTACCCCACCTTTCCTTCTAGTAGGTATGGCATGTATCTTTCTATGAAGCAATTTCTTTCATCCACCAATAGCTGCCCAAACTTTGATTGAGTCCAGTCTCTCCTCTAGAAGGTTTTGCATCAGGAGATGGTCTGTCAGCATTCACTGAAAGGACCCTCTTTTCCACTCTAGCACGCTGTGATGCAGACAGAAGACTTCTGGATGAGGTAGGTCATGCTCAGTGCCAGGTACCTGCCCTGCAGACACAGCATTTTGCCTCTCTGCCAAAATGGCCTCAATTGTACATTTCCCACAGAAAGAATAACTCCAAAACAACTGGTAAAAGGGGCAACCAAATTCCACCCACTTTACTGTTCTAATCACACTTTCCCCAGCTGGATTTATCTGAAAATGATGGTGAGGCTGTGGACAGGGTTTGTTGACCTTTACTGACTGGCTTGAATTTGGAAAGCCAGCTTTTTTCAAAATCAACTGACTGTATATAGTGTGTGCAGACTTCACTGTCAGTTGTGTATTGTATCGATACTTAGTTATTAAATCAAGCTACCTCTTAATTTACTAGGTGGCTAGTTTACTACTTTATTCTGGTCTGAAGGCTGCGATGCGTGAAGTCACAATCATGAATACTTTTAAATAAAATCAAACACTCCCTCCGTAAACAGTTTCCAAAAAGCACTTGGTTTTGTGTTTTGAATAATCTAGTTTTACCATATGCAGCCTTATACTATGAGACGCTGATTCACCTATTTTCAATGAATGATATAAGACCAAGCTTTAACATCAGGCAAAGCTTTTATCTTATTTTAATCTTCCCTTCCCCTGTAGAGAGGAAAAGAACTGGTAGTGGTAAGAATGCTGGTCAGTAGGGCATTTAGCAGATGAGGATTCCTGTAACATAAGAAGACCTATAGCTGACAGCCAACCTTGTACCACCTAATTCCCTGCCAAGCACAAATGCAGCAACGATTTGAAGAACACAGACACAAAAATACACAGAACCACCTGGTGAATCACAAGAGCTCTTGGGATTTCCTGATAAAGGAAACTGGAGAGGCAGTGAGAGGAGAAGGACATCTTTGGGCCTGGATAACTTATTTACACTGCTCTCAAAGGAAAATTAAATGAGCAACAGAAGTCATGAATCTAAATTCATTGGATGACTAAAGCAGTTGGGTCGTGACTAAAGCTGTTATGGGACTCCACATTCCAAACTGCCAACATTCAGTAGAAGGCTGAACTGTGTTCCTAGCAAATATTAACAGCACAAGTGTACAGTTGCCAAATATGTCTGGTTTGCAAAGTTCATTCTGTTTTATTCTAGCTGTTTTGTCCCCATCCTGCCCACTCACATCCCATGTCATCAGTAATACGTCTGGTGTCTAGAATGATGACAATTCTGTATGACTTTGGAGATAATGAAATCTTGGTTAATAGGAAGATTATTGTGAGAATTTCTTTTATAGAAGACTCTTGTGGAAACAGGCTGTACATGCCTGGTTCTGCCAGCTTGAAGGTAGTCACTTAGCCTCCTGGGTGCTGGGCAAACAAAGAACTGGAGAATCTGTCCAAGGGAAAGTGAGAGTCTTTTTGATCTACAAATGGGTATATTGAGAAGCAGTTTTTCCCTTGCTCTCTTCATCAAACCTGAGTTCTGCCTTCCATAATTTAATTTTTTTTCCTCAATAAGAGTGTGTGATGCTTTTGGCTTCCTCCATTTTTGTATAATACTTTGCAGATTTGGTGCTCTCTTTGTGTTCAGACACTTAACTGGACAGAATGGTTAAGCTGAAGAGCCCCAATAGCGTGGTCCATGTAGCAACGCAGTATTTTGATGGAAATAAAATTGAAGAGAATTAAAGTTCATTAAAGAGCAGCAAGCATGAAGGAAATCCCTTTACAGTACTAGCTGTTACTGCTCAACTGGATCTACACAGGCATTCCATGGAGACCAAGACCAAAACCAAGACTCATAGAATCATAGAATCATTTAGGTTGGAAGAGACCCTTGGGATCATCAAGTCCAACCATCAGCCCTACTCTACAAGTTCTCCCCTACACCAGATCCCTCAACACCACATCTAATCTACTCTTAAACACAGTCAGGGATGGGGACTCCACCACCTCCCTGGGCAGCCCATTCCACTGACTGACCACTCT
>VZTM01012104.1:918-48122 GCA_013400555.1 Jacana jacana | reverse complement strand
AGTCCCTATCAACATCATCAATGAAGATATTAAAAAGGAAAGGCCCCAGTACTGAGCCTTGAGGAACAAAGACTCCAGTATCTTTAAATTATGAAGAAGACTTGCCTGAAATCAGAAGGTGGTGAACTGAAAGCTGTGTTTATTCTAAGGCAGAAATGCAAGGTGACTTTGGTGCAGCAAGCAGCAGTTTCCGCTTCAGTTCTCAATGGAAGTGTCCCACAACACTTGTGTTTGCACAGACCGTACCAGATTCAGGTAACGAAAGACCCAGAAGGAAGTCCACATGCATGTGTGGACTTTATGAATGAATCATGCAGTATGATTCAAAGGTCCATTAAACATAAATAGTCTGTGACAGGCACATCAAACTGTTCATGCGTGTTCTCACCACAGAAAACAAAGCACAGCCAGTGGTCAGATGATCCTGTAAAAGCTTTACTTTTAGTTATAGATTTTTTTTATTAAATCTCTTCTCTTGATGGAAGAGACTGGTAGAACAAGAATTACTTTGGATAATTCCTATTTACAAAGATTAGGCACTTATCTATATGTATATTTTTAATTATTATTATTTTTTCCTGTGCTGCCTTTTCTGGTTTAGCTCTGATCTACCCTTCCCACTGTCACTGCCAAATAATTTGGCTACTGCCAAAAATGGCTACCGCTCAATAAAAGCTGCGTGATGCTAGAACATTCCTGTATGCAATGGAGGAAACAGGATTTCACTGAACAATAATTTGAAGATTTCCACTTTTCCTGCATTGCTGACTGACAGATTGCAAAGTCTTGGATCTGTGAATTATTACATTTGTGAGTTTCCTTACCGGGTAATTCTCGGGCTGTAATTTATGTGTAACACAGTAAATAAGCAGCCGAGTGTGTGAGGTTAGTTATGGGAGGCGTGTTCTGTCCTTATGTTTGCAACATGAGAGATTTATAGTGCAGCTCACCACAGTGTGCATGCAAAAGCATCAATATATGAAATATTGCTTTTGACAATACTTGGGCTAATAGTGATCTTTTCACGCGTTGCAAATGCTACTGGAGGTCAAGACTGCAGCATGTCCAAAGCAGTGTTTGTCACCAAAACGTCTCTAGCTAATAGTAGGGATATGTAGACCAGCAAATGAAAAGAGAGGTGGATTATTTGATGATGCAAACTCTTAAATGTGATCTTTTTTTCTCTTCCTTTCTCTCATGCTACCTACAGTAGAGCAGGGAAACGTTTCACATCAGCGATCACAAGCAAATCGTGAGAGTAAACACAGCTGCAGCGTGCATGCGATGTGAGCAGAAATGTGTGAAGCATGGGGCCCACATCCTCCTAGACCTGTCAAAAACCCTGGAAATCAAGGCCTCCATTTGTCTGGGGTAAATATTAGTTTTTTGTCATCCTCACTTTTGGAATCTATGAAGGCCATGACAGGGACTCTGTCAGGAAGTGTAGTGACAGGACAAAGGCTAACGGCTTTAAATGGGAAGAGGAGAGATTTAGATTGAATACCAGAAAGAAGTTCCTGACCATGAGGGTTGTGAGACATTGGAGCAGGTTGCCCAGAGAAGCTGTGGATGCCCTATCCCTGGTAGTGTTTAAGGCCAGGCTGGATGGCGTTTTGAGCAATGTGGTCTGGTGAGAGGTGTCCCTGCCCAGGACAGGGGGGTTGGAACTGGATGATCTTTAAGGTTCCTTCCAACCCAAACCACTCTATGATTTGATGACAGAAATCAAGCTGGGTGGATCTTCCACGTCTATAATGGCAGGGGATACTGTGGAATATGATGTCTCAAAACCCCACAACTGACTTTCACACTGGACCCATTTTTAGATGGTTTGGAGTCAGGGTGAACAGCCATATGGCCCAGCAGCAGGCAGGCTGTGAGCAAGAAGGCAGCTGTTTGAGGCTGCAGGGGAGGAATCTGAGGAATAACATATTAGAGTGGGAGCTTGCTCCAGGCATTGAGCTTGTTATTCCTGCTTAAGCAGGGAAAAGGCATGTCTGTGGGTGTACCTGTGTTTGTGTGGAAAAAGGCAAGGGATATTAAGGTGAAACAATTTTGGGTCCAAATGAAGGCCCTGATACTTCAGTATCACCTTATACCTTGGGATTGGTGGGGACCACCACCACCAGAGCTTCATAAACCCCTCAGGTTTAGAATCCTCAAGGCTTGTTTCCCTTTGGCGCTCTGTGGTGATGACACACTGGCAGCACCTAAAAGTATCACACCAAGACACACTGTGTCTGCACAACAACCCCCAGCAGGGATCCCTACCAGCCAAAAGGCTTTAGAGTCATCTCTACCTGGAAGTAACCTCCAACCAAGCCAAATGCTATTGGAGCAGCTTATAGCATGGGCGGGTTATACCCTTCTAACCTATATATGTGGCTGTGATGGCTGTAACAGTTATGTGGTCTGAAATGACCTAGCTCAAGCTTTACTTTTTAATCTGTCACCCTTGCACCGCACTAAGGCATTTGTTTTGGGGTGTTTTAGAGGGGAAGCTGCTGACATCTGACTCACCATTTCCTGCAGCGTGTAGGTGTGTGTTTCTTGGTGCTGCCTCTAGAACGACCCATCTCGACCCCACTCATCCTGCGAGCCGCCTCTGAATCATGGCTGTGGCACCAGAGCACTGCTAAAAGCTGGAGCACTGAGGCTGTTCATGTAGAGGCATCAAGGTGTTCAAAAGAGGCTTTAAATGCACCCGGTGTACGTCTCTGTGCTTCCTTTTTGCACATTGAAACCAAAGGGTGGAATTAAATTTCTGCTAGAACCAGGGTCATTGCAGGAGAGTTGGACAACAATGAAAATGATCCCAAAGATTTGGTGGCAAAACTGAGTAGCAGCAGGATTAAATAAACTGTAGAAGGCAAATGAAGCTTTCCCTGACCATCACTAAAAGTTAAAAGCATTAAAATAAGTAACACAGTTGTCACGGTGACTGAGTGCTTGTTTATGGTAGAATGCATCAGGCAAGGCTGAAATGTTTTTTTAATTTTCAGCTCAGACAACGGGGAACTGAGTAGTGTAAGCAAGAGCAGAAATACATTTTTTGGTAGATAGATGAAAGCAATTTTATTTTCCTACGAAAATTCCTGTCACTGCTCAGTGTTTTCCCTGCTCCCTTCTTATCTTCATTCAAGTCCTGAATATCTTTGTTCTCTGCAAGCCAGAGTGGGTTAAAGGGAGATAGAAACGGGCATTACTCATTGGCAGACTCCTGGTAGCAAAGAGACAACGAGGCCCTCTTGTAGCATCGCTGTAAAGAGCAGAATAATCCTTCAATCTGGAGGCTGCACTGCCCATGCTGTGGTCCTGGTACCTGCGAAGATGTAGCCACTCAGCTGAATAGTCTGTGGCACAGCATTAGTTCAGTGTCTTTGGTTTTTTTTTTTCTCCTGAAATTGTCAGGTGACTCAATTGTCTGGGCTCCATAGAACAAATTCAGTTTTCTTTGCCTAAAAATAGTAGTCATTAAAAAAAAGAAAAGAAAAAGGTAATGAAATATTCAATTTGCCTCTATTTAAGTCGAGGGGAAAATCCTGTTAAGGGAGGAAGTATCTGATAGACTGGAAGATGGTTTGCTGCATGGTTACAAATTAGTTGCATGTAAATTACTCTTGTTAAGCTCCTTCTGCAAGGAGTTTTATGAAACTATTGGGGTGAGGCTGCCCAGTTGAATTTGAGAGCAAATTTCCCAGCGACTTCAGCGCCTCTGGGTTCAGACAAAGACTAATGAATCTACGTTGTCACCTACAGCTGTGCAGTTCCAGGTAGCATTCCATGTCCATGGGAAAATAGCCAGTAGACTTTAACAGGACGTTTTCATAAGGTCTGGGATGTAGAGCTCAATTATTTCAGTGCTGGAAGCAGTGAATTTGCAGAAAGCCCTAAAATGATCATAGACATCATCTATGTCTCTCCTTTTTGCTGTTTGAGGGCACTGAATGTGATAAATGGAGATGAATATGTGAATGCTAGTTTACAGGTGGTAGCAGTAGGGAAATCAAGTTTATTTTGCATTTAATGATATTTTTAGCAACACATTCCTTTATGCTTTATGATTTTAAATGAACTGGTAAAAAATTAGCTAGAAACAATCACTATAGATAAACAGTCAGAGACAAATCTCATTGAAATCAATACTAAGACATGTATTAACTCTAACAGGCATAAGACCAAGACTTTAATGGTACCTGACACGAGCTAGGTGCCTTTTGAAGGTATGGCTTCAGAATAAAAGAGGAAAAAATTTAAAAGTTCTCTGTCTGTAAGTAAGGAAAACATGTAGGTTTAGGTTAAAATTGAAAAACTTATCAGATTATTTCACTAAATAATTTCACTTGTTAAATAACTAGATTTGCAGATTGCTATATAGATTACCAAGCTAGTAATTATGTTCATGGCATTATTAGTAGCCACAGCATTATTAGTTAGAAACCGAATAAGATGGAAAAAAAATTAATATAAGGGATATGGGAAGTCACTTAATCCACTGGGCTAATAAGCAGTAAGAATGATTCTGTCAAAAATGCTAGAATGCAGAAGTATCAACATTCTATAGAGGGTTTCTTCTCCCTGTTTTAAGAGAAATAAAATTAACTGGTTTCTTCAGTTCCCTTCAGTCTGAAAGAGAGCTGGATGAAATATTTACTGTAAAAGTAGCTTTTGGATGGAATTTCCATCTCCTCAGTTCATAATTCGCCTGAAAAATGGTATCAATTTCGTGTTTATTGAATTTTTCACAAAACCAGTCTTAGGCATAGGTGAAACTGAAGAGTGAATTTTATGGTTTGCCCAAGCAGATATGTTAAATCGACGTAGCTCAAATTATTTCAATAGTTCTGCATTTCTTACAGTCCAAAACGTGTGCCTTTTAACACAGCTGAAAGTTCCTCAAGGTCTTAATTTTGCAAAGCGCAACATCTTTGAGATGCAAAACTGGGAAGCGATTTACAGTTAGATTAAGGCTAAAATTCATCCCAATAGGAATACTTGACTGGTGAATGCTTGGTTTCAGTGAGAGCTGTGAGTATCCAGCCCTTTGGGAATAAGCAAGGAGAACGTGTGTCAGCATTTATATCTGGAAATCTTTTGAGGTGGCTTTCTTGGGATGTGACGCAGAAGTCAACAGACCTGACACCTAATGCTAGTTCTACTACCTGTAGTACAAGCAGCACAGATACAGGCAAACATGGTAAACACATAGACATCTGCTTTCTTCTGCTGGCCTTGCTCCTGAAGCAGAAGAAATACTTGCAGTATTAAAAAGTTTGTACTTTCATCTTGGTCCTGATAGATCTGAATGATGATGCCCTGGGCTCCATCATGAGGATATGTGATCCCCTAGAAGGTGGACTGAGATCCCCTCACCCATCTCTCATAGTCCATAAAGCCTTCTATTCTTCTGGACAGGGGTTGAATGCACATTTCTTTGGAGATTTGCACATTTTTCCACCCTTTATAGGTTTCCCCTCATGACCATCACTGTAAAGTTTGAGCACAATATCTGCCTCCCAGTCAGGCGCCAGTGGGAGCAGTGGGGAAAACAGATGGTCGCGTAAACAATTCCCTTTGCGTTTTGCTGCATTTAAAGCTGCTACTTTGTTCTTACCATCTAATTTCATTACAGAATTCAGATCTGAAACACTAGCCTGCGAGTTTCCACTGGAGTGTGTTAAGAGGCTATCTGATTTCCTGTCCACTTCACCCGCCTGCTTTGTAACTGCTCAACAGAAACAGAAAATTAAGGATATGGATTTTCTTTTTCTTCTTCTTCTTTTTTTTTTTTTTTTTACAGCACAATAGCAGGGAAAAAAAAGCTAAAACCCCACATGTGCTGAGGCTTCTTTCTTTGCTTATGTGAAATCAGGCGTGTCCCTGCCCCTGGGTACGGGCTGGGGTCTGGGGCCGCAGAATTGCTTCCCCTGCACAGCCAGCACTGACACGCTGGGACAGAAGGGTCGCAGGCAAAATAGCAGACCTTTTTTCTCCTTTTTTCTTTTTTTTTTTTTTTTCCTAATCCAGGGTAAATTACCTTTCCAATAACATACAGGCATAATTTGTAGGGCATCAAGGTTTAACTGTGAAGGCTATGTTGTTCAGAATGCGGAAATTGCAGAAGATATGACACACAAGTCATTGAAATAAGCGTTTGTTTTCCATGAAGGATGAACACTGTACCTCAGTTGGAGCCCAGCTGCAGTTCTGGACACTCATGAAAATCAGGCTTTTTATGCCTAAAGAGCAACCACAAACCAAACCAAGGCATACTGAGCACAAGTGCTGCTTTGTAGAGAAATGAAAAGAATTGGCTGGAATTTCAACAACTCATGAATGAGATTTTTCTTTTGATGGAATCCTGGTCTTCAGTAATTTTTGTTAGTGGTTTTCTGCCTAGGACCCAAATTAAGGATGTTATCAAGCTTGACTTCTTCTGGCTACTCTCTAAACAGGCAAATAAGAGCTCTAAACAGTATGAGCACATGTACAGAATGCAATTCTAGACACTAGCACCAGATAACCTTTGATTACACACTACTTCTTTCTTGATGGGTTTTTGCTGTGTTAAGAACTGATCCCTTAGCCTTTTCATTCTGAAGAGTACTGGCCCAGAAAGGCTTACTATTTCTCAGTATTTTCAGAATGTTTGAGCTCTACAATATCTTTAATGTATGGTTTTGGCCACAGTTAACCCCTAGGTGAGTCTCATTTCATTATTTACTGGAGTATTAGAAAGTTTGAATAATCTCTTAATAATACTAAAGGTTACAGCACAGGGAGTTTCATAATCTTGCGTGATGTTTATCTGTACCTAGACAGTCCCAGACCATCTGCCAGGATTGCTTTTCCTTGATTATGGATCAGAACAATTATAGTGACAATGAATAATTATTTTCCATGATAAAGAAGGAGGTGGATGACTCAAAAGATTAGTAACGCTTAGAAAACAAGCCTTTGACTTCTAGTCCATTGGTTCAAATGCAGCTTGAGCCATGATGGACCAGAAAGCAGGCCTAACTAATTCTTGGGGTACCACATCTTCATTGGTCACATGGACAGGAGGACAGAGTGCACTCTCAGCAAATTTGCTGACAACACCAAGCTGTGTGGAGCAGTCGACATGCTGGAGGGAAGGGATGCCATCCGGAGGGACCAGGACAGGCTTGAGAGGTGGACCCGTACAAACCTCATGACGTTCAGCCAGGCCATGTGCAAGGTCTGGCATCTGGGCTGGGGAAACTTTCTCTTCCCTAAGAGAAAGTCAAGGAGGAAAAAATTAGTTTTGCTTCCCCTTAGTTTCTGAGCTGGTCTTTTATTAGTGATGTCTTTGAATGTGAACCCAATCTTTGTTGCTGTCAATCAGTGGTTGGCAGAAAGATTTCAATCATGTCATTAAACATCCAGCTCCATGGCAGTAATATGATGCATCAAGAAAAGGTCTGCTCCTAGTGGCCATGGAAAAATGTCCAGTACTTAAGTGTCTCTCCTGGCACTCATGGGAACCAGGCAAGCAGGCTGAGGGTCCATTGGCTGAGAACCATTAGCAAAGCAGCTGAAATACAAGTGCCACAGAAGAGGCGGTGGGAAACTGATCCTTGGGAATGGTTATGAAAATAATAACTATTTATGCACTTAATGTATAATTGTTCATCTGCATGTCTCAAATGGTTCTATAGACACTGATGAATTAAGTTGCAGTGCACCCTTGTGAGGTATTTTACTCCCATTTTGCTCCCATAATTAATGTATAAATAAATGCACAGGGAGCTGGCAATAGGAACGCTGGAGGTTTAAGTCATATCGTATAAAAATGAGGCCTAATGGTCCCAGCTCTTTGCACCACAGCTATCAGATCCTTGGGCTCCGTATAATACCAGCTGATACACTCAGGGCTTGTCAGATTGTTCAGCTGCCCTTCTCAGGAAGGATGGAAAGAAACAAGGGACATTATTAGAATTCCTGTGCAACAATTACAAGTTATACTCCCCTCGATTAACTGATGGCTGGCTAGATGCATTTCTTTTCCTAGTTGCTTAAAGAGGTGTTTCCCCATGCATGATGGTGTCTCTTCCCCATTAAAACTACAGGTGGCAATACCCCTCCAAAATTGTTTAGAAACTATGCAAAGGTTAGAGAGAATTATTATACATAACAGCCAGCAATATCAACGGGGAGTATGGAAAGAAAAGACTCAGAGATTTATACTGAAGCCCTTTCTTCTTGAACTCTCCCTGCCTCTGATGGATTTTGGGTTTTTAATAGCTACAGAGAAGTTGTGTTATGGGATGTCTTTTATTTTTTTTTTTTGATCTAGTAAACAGGACAAGTCTTTATTCTTTTAAAAAAAGTCCCTCTGAGTAAAACCAAAATCAGCTGCCCTCCTGTAATTAAACTCGCTTTTCCCTTTAATGATTGTTGTATGGGTAAGGAAACTGTTGTATCTTCTGGTTTTGTTTTTTGATTCAAAGCCCTGGTTCACTTGCAGGTTCTCTCCCTCACCTTCTGAATTGGTTTGGACTTCTGAATTGGAGGACTTTGAAACAAGCTAAAATCCAGTTGAAGCTTTGGTAAAAGCAAAAAAATGCTGCTTTCTCACATTTCTTTTTTTTTAATTCAAGCTTCAAACTATCTTTTTCATATAAAAGCAAGTTTAAAAAATTGGTAATTTTACAGAGAGGGAAATGCGCTTTGTCCGTGGTTTCCTTTGTTCTCTCTACTGGTTTTGAAGGTTTTGTACTTTATCACCTTACCTGCTGCAGCTCAGGCTCGCTCTCTCTGCAGAACAGCTCTTTGAAAGACAGGTCTGATTCTCCATACCCTTACTCCAGCCTTAACTCTCCTGCTGTTGCCCTGATTTCAGGAGAGTATTCCTGATTTACATCACCAGGGAAGGAGGAGTGGCTGGAAGGGACAGCAGGGGGTGAGAGATATGACGGGCAGCTCATGAGCCCTTATTAACAGCTCTGCATCTCACTGACAGCCTTCACATGCGGCTTGATTCTAGTCTTCAGCCCTTCTCATCTTTAGTGTGTTGATAATTAACAATAAACACCGACTTCTGTATGAGAGGGTTGAAGCCTTCAGCACAAGTAGCTTTGATTACAGTACACAGAGAGAGAGAAATTCCAGCGTCCACAGTTTGCATTGCATTGGCTGCCTCTCTTCTTCCTCCTAGGAAGGCAGGGATGATGTTAATAATTTTATTTTTAATGTTATTTTCTTCAGTTCCACTTTCAAAATATTATCTGCTCCCACGCCCTTAAAAGCTTAATCAAACCTATACACAGAGGTAAGTCTGCGTCTAGAAATGTGAAATGTCTTTTGGGGGAGACTGTCAAAAGCACATAAAGAATTTAGGAGCAGAAATTATTGGGCTTTTGAAATGTTTGTCTTCTGTTTTAACTCTTTTCACCTATACATCTGATGGTTTTATACAAGACAGTACTTCTGTCTTGGTTTTGTCACAACTTGGCAGACTGGCCACTGAGAGAGCTGTCAGTCAACTCAGACAATGGCACATACAGCAGACTTCTCAGTGTGTTTGAAAGCAAGACCCATCCCAGATCTTTCACATATTAATCTTCTTCCACTCCTTTACTCACTCGTGCCACTGAACACTTACCTTGGCTCTCTCTTCTTCAGCTGTGACAGCCGCTGTCGTGGCTACAAGGCTTAAAAGACTAAGTTCTTCCAAGTATCAGTGAGCAGGATTTGCTTGGTAAGACATATCCTCATTACATATTCAACTGGAAAGGTTGGACTGGCCTCACGTCATTCTTTGAATATCCCCAGTGCAGATCCCTCAGTTGCCACGTCGCCGTATTTCTATCTCCTTCTCCATGCTGAAATGTGCTCTCACAGCCAGCTGTGTCACTCGGTGGAAAAGCTGCCATTCAGGGAAAAACCGTGGGATGGAGAGTGAAGGCCTTCAGCTGTTCAAAACCAGGTTACCTTCATCGTTTCTACAAACTGAACTAGTTCCGAATGGAAGTGGCCTTGTGAATTGTTTGCATTGTAGGGAAGCGTTCAAGCAGCATCGCTTGAACATTCTCCTTCACTCACAGAATTTAGCCCGAATCCAGAGCATTTCCCAACACTGGTCACAGCTTTTCCACATATATGCCAAGGGATTAAAGTTTATTCCAGGAGACACTCCTATTTAACATATATATATATATATATATAACGTATATTAATAAAATACATCTTCAATGGCAACAGGGATAAATAGTGCCCTGCACTGCTTGCAGAGTACTTAGGCTTTATAAGATACCAGTGTAAGCTGATGAAGTTTCCCAATTAATACATTTCACACATGCAATTAGAAGTATAAAGTGAACCTGAAAAGGAAACAAACCTAAAATCCTTCTTGCAGCTGGAGCTTGGTGGGAACGTTCCTCTAGCTCACAGTGGCAGTAGCTCACCAGTCTATGCTTCACACCTTCATGGTTTCCACCATGGTTGTGTAGGAGATCACAGCTTTGGATCTCTAGTTTCCCTGATGGGGAAAGGACCTGAAGCATTAACGGTGGCCTTGAGTTCACCTGCTTTCTCCATCCTTTTTTTTTGTTTTTTTTGGAATTGTGCCTATGGGTATTTTATTAAAGGTTTAAGTTCATTAAAGGGATGTGGGCCTGGCCATGAACACTTCCAGGGATGGGGCACCCACAGCTTCTCTGGGCAACCTGTTCCAGTGTCTCACCACCCTCACAGCAAAGCATTTCTTTCTGGTATCTAATCTAAATCTCCATCTTTCAATTTAAACCCATTACCTCTGTTTTATGGTGCAAGTGAATAGGGGGGAACAGGAGCTCTGCGGGTGTTTCTGTGCCTCCCACTGTGTGGTCGCGTTTGTGGAGCTCATATATCCTCTTCCAATCTTACATTTCTACTGTCCCAGAATCTTTTTATTTGACACAGAAAGTTTTTCACGTACTTACGTGTAAGAGAAAGCTGGTTTCAAAAGCAGAGTTTTAAAAGGGGTTTCAGGAGTCTGGAAGAGAGAAAACAAACAAAAAATGGAAATGTGAATGGCAAAAATGTACAGCTATGGTCATTTTAGATAGCAGGCACAAGCCTTTCTGAGATGCCACAGTACAGGGGATGCTTGTGCTCAAATAAAGTGCCCAGGGTAACAAAATAAATGGCAATTTCTCAATTCGTTGAAGGAACCGGACTTCGAAGGAAGCGAAGTAATTGAAATGAGACACTATTAGCTGGAAGGGACAGCATAAATCACTAGCTGGAGGAAAATGAAATGACAAATGGATGGGAGTGCTGGGGAATAGGCAGTAATACAGCTAAAATGACAACAAAACCAACAAAACATGAAATCTATAGCAGTTCTACAGCCAAGTTTTGCGGGTGGAGAGAAAGAAATATCCTGGTTTACTTATTTTAAATAATTTGGACAGTTGATTTCTGACTGCATGCTTGATATTTTTATTTTGCTGGTGCTTACTGATAATTGTAGACAGATCACAGAGCATATTTGGAAAACCTCTTCTGATGTCAGTGGAGTTTCTTGGATTTGACAGCTCTGTGCATACCCGCATAACAACCAGTATTTTCTATATACACAATAATATCACTCTGTTGAAGACAGTGGCCATTTTGTAGTAGATGCAATTGTTGTGTGCTCCAGGCTTACACCTACACTTCCATAGTGTCATAGAATGGTTCGGGTTGGAAGGGACCTCAAAGATCATTGAGTTCCAACCCCCCTGCCATGGCCAGGATCACCTCCCACTACAGCATGTTGCTCTGACGTGTTTTAAACTCAGTGTCACATAAAAGTAAATACTTAACCTCTTGTCTCCTTCACAGGAGCTTGCATAAAGCATTTAGCATATACTCAAAATCCTTTACTGTGCAGATTCTCCTGAATCTCAGGTGAATTTAATTCACAGCCAGCAATATTAGTGGGGAAACCAGCTCATCTACGTGTTGGACCTCTGGCATCTGCTGTAACTATTCAATCTGTCTTTCTGTTTCTGTGTGTGACATTTTCTGCCCTTTCATTCATTCCAAATAGGTTTTCTCTTTAACCTCGTGGTACCAAAACATTTCATTGTATTTGAAAGTAATGGCATCTGGTAATTGGCGACGCACCAAGTGGCAAAGGGCACCTCCAGTAATTTACTTGAACGCTGTCTGTATGAAAGCTGGGATGATTTGATTCTTCAGCGAAGGGCTAGGACCATACTAAGGGCATCTTCCAAGCCATTAGTGTAAAGAGGCTGACAGCAGGCTGCCTTGGCTCTGCGCTATTCCTTTCACTGCTGCAGTTAAACTTAATATTCAACACCTATTGATAAGAAGGGTAAGTAGTAAAGGTTTAAAAGGGTTTGGAAGGATTTTTCATAGCTGTCTTTATTGGCTAGGTCATGTCGTAACATTACTGTAACTCTGCATTTCGATATTTAATTAAAAACAGTCAGGAGCTTTAAGGGTTATGAATAATTTTCTGTCTATATATTTGAAAGTTCAAAATGTTTCACATGATGAAATTGTATTTTTCTGGCCAATCCTAAATATAATCCGTATGCACATATGGCAGAGGAAGAAAATGAAGTACAAATATACATTCGTGTGTGGATACAAAAGGGACTGCGGGCATGTGTCACTGTGGATTAAAAGACGATATAAAGCCATGGGGCTGTGTACAGGGCTGAGACAAAGGAAAAATAAAGCATATGATCCTTCAATAAAATTACTGAAATATATGCTTGACCACATGACTTTACATTAATTGTCTAGTGTGTCTTAAGTTTATCCTTCAGAATGGAAATGATGGATTCATTCTGTGGAGCATTTTGAGGGCTTCAAATAGTGGTTCCAGGCAAGGAAGGGACAGGCAGAACCAGGAGTCTTGCCAGCTGCTCTTCTTTTCTTCACTTGATATAAAAATGTAAAGATTCATTTTGACCAAGTCTATAATTTTTAGGCTAATCTTCTTCAACTTAGTAGGCATTATTATCTAAGCATTATAAAAAGGTAAGTTAAGTGTATGCATTTTGTTAAGTTACAGTGAGGATTATTTGCTGAAGCAGAAAGAGAAGGGAGTAAGGAGAGAGGTGGGGGTATGGGAAGTGGTTTGCGTAATGATTTGGCTGAGAACCCCCACCCAAAATAGAAGAGCTTTCTAGATAAATATTTTGATATGTAGTGCTTTTTTTTGTCTATTATTTCTCATTCAGAACAATTCTACTCATTTGCATGTCATTATACAAGGCTGATGGGCTTCTTAGTGACAGGAATTGCGTAAGTCTGCAGGTTCAGCAGTAGTTCAGCTCCATATAGATGTTCGTTCTTTCTTAATGGCATTAGTTCGGGTGACATTTGGCTTTCAGTGCACATTATTCATGCTCAATTATGGTGGAATAGATAAAGAATTGGAAGACATAGTCACATCCATGTTCCTAAATGAAGAGTCATTCTGTCATGCTTCTAGAGACTGAAGTGCCATCCAAGTGAATTCATTATAACAATCTGTTTTCCAATTCAATCTGGCAATTATTCCCAGAATAGGCAGCTTTGATTTTGTTTACAGATTCTTGTCCAAACTTTGCTACAGACCCATACCCATGTCACCAATTCACTGCCTCTTGGAGGGTACAGGGAGTGGTGTTGAGCCTGGAGGTGGAGGTCTGCATTCTCAGTCGTTGCCTGAAAAGCACCAGGGCAAGGCTATCTGTCTGAGTAACATATCCAGTTTCTGAACAGGGATGATGATTGAGGTACCCCAAATGACTCTGGTTCTCCGTCTTCCCAGCCCTGAAATCTTAATCTGCCTGTCTATAGCCCATAAGATCTACTTCGTAGAAGTGACAGTTTAATGGGTTTCCATAACACATTTGGATCCATTCATGTTGGAGTCTATCAGGCAAAAAGAAGCTGAATGTGGCTCATGCCTGTCAACGGGGATTATATAGAGATAGCAATGACATTTCTTGTTAGAGGGAAGTTCCTTTTTAAACTCATAACAGTCTCTTGTACAAAAGTTTGTTGCTGTGAGAGAGGTCTTCAAACCGCAGCTGAATTTCACACCTGCTGCCAGGGTGCCTTTATCCTCAGCTCCCTTAGAATGACGTTACTTCTGTGCTAATACTTTTTTGGCCTCCATATCACAACTTAAAAACAACTCTCTCCCTCTGGCTGTTTTAAGGTTAATATCAACTATATTTGTTCCTTCTAGAAAATTAAATATAGTAAGATATAACAAGCATTAAGACACTTTTCCATTACTGGTATATGTCCAAGTTAATTCTACATATAACTAGGACTAAACCTCCAAGTACTAAAGACAAATTTAGAGCATGAATAAACAGGATCTAGACTTACACCTCATTACAGCAAATCTGGAACTGGCTTTTATACTTCTTTAATGTCCAGCGTAGTTTAACTAATGGTGGTCTTGAATCAAAGTTTGGAGGCATATGTGCAACAGCTGTACGTGTATGAAACAATGGTATTTCTATCAAAAGTTATTTTATCGTATTTTCCAAGAGGAGTGAAGAACTGTGTGATGGGGGAGGAATTTTTTTTAATTGAAACATGTTAGATGTCTCATGGTTGTTCAATGAATGAATCCATCATGACAGTGCTGTCTCCAGGGAAACTTTGAAAGCTATTACCTTGAAACTCAATGAAGATCAATTATCTCCTACCGCTTTCACATGTGCTATATGTTTAAAGAATGGCAACTGCGTGTAATGGAAATAGTGGCAGTACATCAGTCATAGTAATCAGGTGCTTCTTTCTGTGTCCTAATAGATGGATCATGAGGAGAAAGTGCTTTGAATACAAGAAGAGGTGTTGTCTTGCCACCTATGTCCCTTTGCGATAGGATGTTGAAATATCTTTAGCAAAGGTAGGTCTTTCTCTCTGCCAGTGTGAGGTCCAGAGCAATCTCAAAGCACAGAAGGTCCTTTCTAACTAGGTCCCTACCACAGAGCAGACTTTCTCTGATGGCTCAGCTGAAAGCTGTCTCTTAGGTTTGCTTAATCAGCAAGCACTGCTAATTGCCAGCAATGGCAAAGCCTGGGGAGATTCAAAGCCCTCTCTTCAATGCTGTAAGAGAAGAAAGGATTTTTACAGGTGAAGGAACAGCATGAACTACTGCAGAAGTGATTCCTTTAATGATTCATGGATCTAATTATTATTAATGATGATACAGTGCTTAGAGCCATTAGTACAAATCTTAAAAAAATGCAGGGCAAGCACTTTTTTTATAGACTGGAATTACACAGTCTAAGGGATATTCATAACTAGAAAGCTGCATTATGAAAATATGCATTTTGATTGTTATATCAGTTAATTCTGCTGAGTTTGTCTCATTTCTGGATTTGCTTATTGATCTTAATTAGTGGAGTTGAAAGCAAATAAGAGATTACAGAAAACAAATTAAAAGGTTTAGATAAAATCTGTTAAATTATGAGAATGAATTCTGTCACTTACCAAGAATAATAAATTAATTTACTTTAGGTCTTACCCCAGCCAAAGTAGAAAAGCATAGTTCAGTCATGGTTTTCAAGATTCAGAGCAAGCTGCCTTTGTATTTGCATGGAAGCAAGTACCCAAGAATGTAGATTCTTATGGAGATGCCATCAAGATATATAAGGCAAGGAAGTGGTGGGTTTGGCAATGTCTTACATCCTCCGAAGTTAGGTGGGCAAGTGTCTTCAAAAATAATGTGCTTATGTAAAATGCAGACCAGCTTTGCCACTTTCAGCACTAAAGCATTCCATAGACCACCAAGTAGATATACAGTAACTGGTTCCTTTGAGCATTTTGGGGTGTTGATGAGAAAAATCCCATCACCAATGAAAACACCAGCAAAGTAACTGAAGAAGTGTTCATACTCGACAGAACTGGAACCCATTCGCAGTATTTAGGGCATCTGTCTGGATATCAGCACACACCCCCACTCCTCACATCCAGCGGAAACAACCAGTCTAAGACAAAACCTGATAGCCCAAGGGGAACCAGCAGCTGCTGGTACTGCTGGACAAATAGAAACTCAGAGAAGGATTGAGAAGCCCGAAGACCACCCATGCTCTTCGATTCTGAAATGCCTCAGCCCCGTTGGACGTTGGCCTATCATGTACTACAGAAACCCCCTACCCCATAGCTCCAAAATAACAGGTTTCTTCTGCTATCTGTTACTATAGTCGTAGGTATAGATCTCTCATTGCGCATACCCTAGTGTTCTTTTATTTTTTCAGTCCTCGTTATTGAGTTACTGCATTTCAGCAGTAGTGGTTGTAGCTGCGACACTGAAGGAGCAGCAGGAATGAAACTTCTCCAAAGCACAGCCCGTTCTCCACTTCATGCTGCCCGGAGCAGATAAAACACACTCCCACATTAGCTGTGCAGAAGAAGGGAAAGCTTTAGCTCCTACAGCCACCCTAGGAAATCTCTGCTTGCATTCAGGATGAGTGGAGAGGATTCACCAGCTCAAGGGCCAGCACAGCTTATCCTGCTTATCGAGTTTGCAGCCTTGTACACAGAATATTTACTAGGAAAAAAAATGTATTATAGAATTTTTCAAACTGAGAGACTCCGAGTGATGGTGCTGCTGCCTAGGGAACTCACTGATAGTTAAACACCTCTGTCACAGGAAAACTTTGGCCTTTTTCATACGTGGCTGTCAAATTGCACCTTGTAAGGCACTGGGTCTTGCGATGCTGTCCTGGCTAGTCAGGCAGAGAGGTTGCCTCCTCTTGTGCAGGTGTTTTCAACATCTAAATGTGCCAGGATGTGATCAAATCACTGCTCAACTTTCTTCTCGGGTATTCACATCTATGGAACACTGTGACACACAGAATGGTTTGCTAGCCCCTGGACAATTTTTGTGAAATTTAGGCTGTGTGGCACAAAGCAATCCACACCTTTTGAAACTTGGCACTCAGTTAAGATTTTATCATACAAAACAAGCAGCCGAAGATGCTTCTCTCCTATTGTGGGCTCATGTGCTTTGTTACTAATAAATTAAAATCTCTCTGTTCACGGGTGTATTGCCAAAATGTCATAGCTGTTGAACATCCCATTTATTTAGCCTTATTTTCAGTGTTTCCCAGTGACAAGACAAGGGGAAAAGGGCACAAGCTGAAATACAGGAAGTTCCAGTCAAAGATGAGGAAAAACTTCTTTGGGGTGAGGGTGGCAGAGCCCTGGCAGAGGCTGCCCAGGGAGGGCGTGGAGGCCCCTTCTCTGGAGAACTTCAAGCCCCACATGGATGCCATCCTGAGGGATGTGCTTTGGCAGGGGAGTTGGGCTGGATGAGCTCTAGAGGTCCCTTCCTACCCTGACAATTCCACGATTCTGTGATTATTGTTGCTCATTAGACTTCCTCTCTCTAGGAATTGCTCTGCCACAGTCAGTGGCACTAACAAAGATTTGGATTATACCTCACGTATCGATTTCCAGTCAAACCAAGAGGAAATGTATTATTCCACAGGTACTCCTTCTCTTGTGTTACTAATGCAGACCTCGACTCTAGCCTTTATTACCTGAAAGGTTGGTAATTTAGTAATGTCAGCTAGCTGGCCCTTTTCCTACTAACTCATTAATATAGCAGAAGGCAGCTAAGCCCAGAATGGTTATTATGGAATATACGTTGTGCCCATCTGTTACAGTAGGACAGCCTAGAGAGAATGATTCATAATTCGGAGGCAATGTCCTACTGATAGTATAGAGCATGGCTGCAGATGGGAAAAGATGGATCCAAGCAGATGGATCTGGCTGTGGTTCCTGTCGCACACACTGGTTTACACTGGGGCAGAGCACTGGGGCTAATTCCCCCTCCAGCAGGAACAGCCTTCAATGTGGCACTGTGAACAATCGCCAATGATTACCAAAATAATCCAGGCAGGCTCACAGCGCTGCATGTCCCTGCTTGAGCACTGGCAGCACAGCTGCACGGGAAGAGCCAAGGGCAGCATTTTACTACTGGATTATTATTAGTAGTTGTTTGTCAGAGTGACAAACAATGTGACATGTTCAGGTGTGGCTACTGATGGTGCCTGGGTTAGTTTTAGATTGACTGATGGGGCTTCCCAGATGCCCACGGTTGGGAGTCAAAAAAAGCCATCCTGCAGTGACAGTGAGGTGACAGGCATATTGACAGCAGGATGTTCTGCGTGTGCTGCATCCTCTGTTGAAACGGTGATTTGTGCAGGAATGCCAGAATTTGCACAATGAAGGCAGCTCTTCATAATGCTAAAGACCACAGTTAGATTTGTGATGCATTTTTTTTCTTCAAAACAACCTAGCAATACTTGGAATACTCCAAAAAAGCAGCCTGACCAAATAAAACCTTCAGCAATGACACTGTCTTAGAAAAGTGAATCACACTTATAAAATACTATTTTTTTATTTCAAATTTGAACTTGCCGTTACGAATATCACAAGTGCTACTCATTCTATCTATGATGCCCATAGGATGTAGCCCAGACCTCACCAAAGTCACTAGGAATCTCTCCACGCAGCCTGATGGGAGCAAGCTTATGCCTTTTGTACACTCATACTGATTATGGGAAGGAAGTTGCTCCACGAAAAACACATTTACAAGCTGAGACAAGATGATGAGAAAGAGAACTAAGCGATCTACTTACTACAGTTATCATTAATCACTTGTCAAACCTGATTACAGTTCGGTTCACAAAGTGGGTCTGAGAAGGGAATATTCCCCATGTACCCTCTGCAGGGGGTTTCAGGCGAAATTCAGTTCTGCATAACAGTGTAAGCTTCACAGAGAATCACAGAATATCTGGGATTGGAAAGATCATCTTGAAAGATCATCTTGAGAGATCATCTAGTCCAATCCCCCTGCCGGAGCAGGAACACCTAGATCAGGTCACACAGGAATGCGTCCAGGCGGGTTTTGAAGTTCATTTAATTGAGCCTTTCCACTTGGAACTACATTTTCTTGCTTTCCTTTGATCTGCAGGTGGGAACTATCAGAATTCAGCCAGTATATTTCAATCAATAGTAGGGTTTTGGCAGTACAAATATGTAAACCACACATTTGACAGCCTTCTGGAGCCCTGCGAGCTTATTTCTTTACCACTATATCTATCTGCAAAGAGACAGCTTGAGGGAAGAGAGAAATACATTTGAAATGTGCCAAAAAGATACCTGTGCCCAAAGAATGTCCACAGAAGCCCGTGCTGGGGCCCAAGAGTATGCCGTGATTTAAGAGGCACAAGTTTGGCGCAGTTTGTGCCTTCCTCAGTGCAGGTAGCAAGAGCCAGCTTCTGCCAGGTCTTAAGCATCTGTCAGGAGCTCAGCAGCTCCGTTCATGTTAGCACCATGCATCGGGCCCTTCAAAGCTTCTGGATAAGCTATAATTAAGGACCTAGCAAGATTTTGAGGACCTGTCAGGATCTTGGCCAACAGACTTCAGCTGGAGTCTCAGGTGCTCAGGACCACTCAGAATTGGCTTGTAATGAAAAACAGCATTGTAAAATAGGCTACATTCAATGACTTTGCACACTGACCACAGTAGGATAAGGTTCAAGAGACACCCTGAAAGCAGGAGGCGGATGCATGACGGTTGTATAGTCACATTTTGTACCTTCCTCCCTCTCCTTTCCCTTCAAGAGGATTTTTATAGCTACATTTTCCATTCTGTACCTTCTCCCTTTATGCCTATATTATAACCCCCATTGCCCCGAGCTGAAGAAATCAGCTGTCTAACAGCCTTGTCTATTTTAGGAAGTGTAATGATTTACCTACAAACAGAAAGGCACATGTCTGCAAGGTTCATCATAGTAAGCCTTGTGCTTCTAATAAAATATTGATTCCCTCTCATCCAATAATTTATGTCTTCAATTGGCTTCATCGGGCAGTCTGCTACTTTTTCACAAGATACAGCAATCACCAAAAGGTCTTTTTAGAATAAGAATGTGCACCTGGTGGGTTTTTTTCTGGTTGGTTGGCTCGTTTTTTTTAAAGGTAGTATATTCATATGCAGCTTTGAACAGAGTGTTACTACACATAAATCCCTGCAAGGCACATACTGTTGCCATACCCAAGGGAAACACTATTTTATTTTTACACTTAGGCTGATTTAATTTATTGAATTGGTGCACGCTATAGTTAAAGGTCACTACATACACATAATTTCTAATGGCTGCAACAATTTATGTGAATTGTCAAGTGCCATAGATAGAAAAACGAAAGCCAGGTCAAAGACAATGGGGTTCTCTCATTCTGTGCCGAGTTGAAGACTTCTTCAATACCCTCTTTATAAGCATCTTCATGGTTTAGCGCTACATACTCAAACTTAATACTTTTCCACAAATAGCTGATAGCAAGGAAGAAACACAATTATCTCAGGACAAAGAGGTTATTTTCAGAGCTCTGTATTGTCTGCTTGGCATCAGTTTTCTATAATAACTGATATTAACATGACATATATAACACGTATATAATTGGAGTACTTGCTGCACTGTATTCAGACTCTAATCTTATTTATATCTTTGCTGTAGGAGGTTTATATCCACATGTGGTGACTGACAGAGACTTTTTGTACTGTCTGGTGCAGACACTGGTAACATAAATGCCATTGGCAGCAGCAGTTCACTAATAACGAGTATGGAAGAACAATGGCTAGTTTGGGAAAGAATGGCCATTAAAATCTATGTTTTTTATATTCATTAGAAAATAGAGAAAGTGCTGGTGATGTGTTTAAGATGACACAGTACTGGTTAGGTAGGGGTGGCTATGTGATACAGGATCTATTTTGTCTTGGTTTTCTGTAATTTAGGAAAAGAAATTTTTTTGGTTATGGCAATTCTCTGAAAAGTAATTTTCCAGCAGTCTTAGGCATCTGTGACTGCTCATGTGTACCTGCATCCACCCTGCTCTCCTGCTGACTCTTGCACAGCATGTCCTCAAGGAGAAGTGGTGCCTGACACAAGAAAAGAGCATAACAACATCCCAGAACGATGGCATGATAGGAGAGGGGAGAGCGTGGGCACAGTGGTGCTGGACCAGCAGATGAGTCTCTACCTTAATCAAAAGTCCTCTATGTGGCTTTGTATGAAAGGCAAGTGCAGCTATTGCTAGTGCTAATTACATAAACAGACTGCTTGGCACAGGATTAGGCCTGTACGCTCTTTTACTGTCTGTTTCATTTGATCATGTTCTGACATGACCAGAAATTTCAGATACCTTCCTTATTGAAGGAACTTCCTGGCACATATTCCCTCATTCTGTCTTGACTGGCATAGAGAGAAAATCATTGGGCTGTCTGTTTTTCTTTTGGTGAATTACACAACCACTTGTTCCTGAAAAAAAGATTGTGTTAGTGGGAACAGATAATAACAATAATAATTATGTTGGTAGGAGCTATTGAGAACATTACCAAAACATATTCTGAGATTAAAGACTAAACCTGGTTCTAACACATCAAAGACTCTTGCAGGCACGGAGCCTGAAGCTGAAATTGTGTTTTCTTGCCAAGGATTTATATTCCCAGGAGCTGAACGTAGCCCAGGTTCTCCTGACCCCTTATTGATTACTTCTATTTTTGTTGCTGATAAGTGTGGTTGGCATTGTTTGCAACTACCGACCATGATAGAGTCAATACTAATTGAGGCGAGAGCGTGCATGCTCCCCGCGTTCAGCTCAGGCACAAACTGCTACTCCTACATTGCCAAAGGGAAGGGCTAAGGACATTTGTCAAGGTTCTTGAAAGTATGAATGGAAGAATTCAAAAAGCCTCCATTTCCTTGTTTCAATTCTTGATTTCCTTACTTTGCTTGACAGTGTGAAAATGAGGTTAGTCCGCGGGTAGGAGTGGGAAAGCAATAAAACAAAATAGCGTGTGCATTTTCAAAGCAATGGCACTCTGTATGGAAAACACAAACACCAAGGAGCACCAGAACAACACAAGGACAGACAAACGTGTGGGATACTGAACCAGGGGTTATAACTGGATGATCTTCATTCTCCTGTTTATTGTACTGGCTAGGGGAAACATTGAGTTGCGAGGTGTTTTATGCTCAGAAGACTTGGGTAACTTTAATGAAAGGAATCTTTAGATAAGAGTGATAACAGGCATATGTTATGTATGCATATAGCATACAGACCAGTTTTGCAAATCCCTCTGTGTTGCTGGTGGTGCTCTGAGACCCGCTGACAGAAACCGTAAGCTGAATATTCAATACTAGCAGTGGGATCTAGAGCTAGAGCCAACACCACCTTTCATCTTTGCTGCCTGCGTGTCCTCCTGTCATGAAAAGAGACGTTCTGTCATGGCTCAGACAAGTGCTGTCACCACTTGGTATCTGAAGTCACAGTGTGGAAAGAGAACAGGTTAGAGGCAGATGTCACTGATGTGTCACCAGATGAAGCTCCCTCAGAAGTGGCAGCTCCTAAGCCTTTCCAAAGCTTCCTGTGAATGTCCCCACTCCTCACCACAGGAAGTGTGCAGTGCTGTCCATGTGTCCATCCCACAGCAGCCTGGCTGTCTTTGCAACTGTGCTTCCTTTGCAAGCTCTACTTAGAGGATAAACAAGCAATGATATGCTGAATCCTGAGGGAGCTGGAAAGGCTTTTCGTGGATCTTGTGTCAAGCTCCATGGTCACCAGCTCAGAGAACTTTTAATTAGGTATAGCTCATCTAATCCTTTGAGCACCTCATTGCAATGCTTGCATATCTGTGAACACATTTCAAAGCAAATAGATCCTTTTAATACTTTCTTCATATTGCTACTCATATCTGAGCATATGAAGACAATTTCTCAACAATAGAAGCTGATTATACATTAGCCAGCTTAATGACAGATATTTCTTCACGTGGTACTTTTGAAATGAGACTAATGAAAAGACAGTGGGGAAGAATTCTGCAGAAGGGAATGATGGAGTCATGGCATTATTATTTAGTGATATTGTGACTCAAGTTCTGAAATGTGCATACTGACTTTTATTTTCAATAGTCTAGATGTAGATTTTGTATTTATGTATTGTAAAAGCATTGTTGACTCCTTAATTGGTTTTTCAATGGATTAATGGGGTTTTTGCCTTTAAATTTAGCTCATGCATAATTAACTTGTACTGGTATCCCTGCAACCTGATTCATGGCTGAATTTCTAAAACATGGTTTCACATGATACCCTAGCTTTTATTAAATGTCTTTTACCTTAACTACCACTGCAATGATAGATTTCCTAAAAATACCTTGTGAACTCTATATCAGTCTTTGCTGAGTCAACAAGACTCTCAGCCCAAGAAATGTACACTCAGTAGATGGTGCAGGATAAAGAAATATTTTATTTTAACTAACACAAACCCACAAACCCATCTCATTCTCTTGCAATTCTTTCTTTTTTTTTTTTTTTCCTGCCTTTCACTGCAAAGAGGAAAGAGCATCCTGTTTTAAATATCTGGTTGTTATTCCTGCCCAACATAGCACCCTACAGTCATTCATACTGTGCTTAATCCCATATAATTATTAATATGATGTAAGGGCTCAGTGAGAGGCTTCTCATTATCCTTCCCAAATGAGAGCAAAACGAACTAGTGCTGAGCTACCAAGAGCTCGAGCAGTGTTGGGGAGAACAGTGTGGTGCTAAAAGGTTAAGGATCTGTCCTGCTGGCCCTCTGAGGGTGCATCTGACAACTTTCCACCAAGCAGAGGAGTGCTGAGTGGCCCTAGCATTTGCAGGTTGGAAGCTTTCCTGAAATAGAAGCCCGATATGAGCTGATGGAAAGAGCCAGAGCTCCTCATAGCAGCAAGGGGAGGCTTTACTATCCAAAGGCCAGCTTCCTAATGGATGGAAAGCTGCCTGGCTCCACTGAAATAGCTTCTCCTCATGCGCACAACTCTTCATTTTCATATAAATATGAAAGCAGATGGAGATCTCCAGGTAGGTATCCTGGCAGACCACAAAATCAATTGAATAACCTTTTTTCTAGGTAAACAGAAAAACAACAAATTGACCTTAATGTTTTGTCTCAAATGGGAATGTTTCATTGTGGCATTGAGTTCCAAAGCAGTAACACCTCCAAAATATTAGCAAATTTTACAAAGAGAACATTCTTTCAAATAATCTGGTGTGTGTCTTTCAGAAAACGCTGGAAACAAGCAGTACTCTTTTTACAAATATGTTCTTCTAAATTACTTGGTTTAAACTTATATGAATTCATAAATGTGTTCCAGCCATCTTCATTATTTTTTTTTTAATAAATATTGTTTTTCTTTTGCCTATCTCCAAAAAAGGAAATATATAAAGAACATCAACAGTTCAACAGTTACATTGCTCAAAAATAGGACTTTGGGGAAAGAAAGGCAGTTGGGCCAGACTGGAATCCTTGTAACCAAACTGCTGCTTACTGGAACTGCCAGAACTCAGAGATGAACCCACCAACATTCTGAAAAAGTGCCCCTGAAGGCAAGTAGAGGTAGGTGAATGTGGCTCCAGAGCATAGGGACATCCCAAACATGAGAGGATCATAGGTTTCTCACAAACCACTTAATCAAGTCAGTATTATATCTAAACCTGTACTTCTCTGAGAAACGCTGATTTATCTGGGGATAGGAATATCTTGAAATTCAATGTGAATTTAGATCATGGTCACAGAATTCTAAAGTATGGTAAAGATGTGACTTTTATTCTAATAAACAGTTTTTCATGTTAAGACTACATTTTCCAAGTTACTTCAGTTATATGTTAAGAAGTTCTTCAGAGAAGGAACTACCAGGGACAAAAATAACACAGACAACAAGAACCACAAAAACAAGGGGAAAAAGGCCCAGAAGACCGCAGTAAAAAGGAACCTGGGTTACATGACATCAGTTTATGTTGACATCTCACGTACTTGAAACTTCATGGTGCTCAGCTCTGGAGCTCATCCAAGCTCTGAGAAAACTCTGAATCCCGCTAGTGGCTTTCAATACGGTAAACGTGTCCTTTCTGACTCAGCCAAAATAATGATTTGTAAGGAGGTTGCTTTATTTTTTACCTTTCCCCAAGAATATGACACTTCTCTGCATTGTGCAGTGCCTCAGGGTTGCTTAGATTAGTAATAGACATGAGAGGAGGTGAGTGGAAATTATTTTCTAAATATTCTTCTGGACATATAAGGCAGCAAGTTGGAGTAATACAGAATAATGAGCTGGGGGAAAAGGCAAAAGAATTGAAGGGAATTGATGTTCAAGGACTAATGAAATGGAGGCAGAAGGAAAAGAAAGGAGAGGAGCCTTACGTTTCATATTGGATGGACTTGTACAACCTAAACATTTACATTTTTTTCTTTGTTAAATTTAATATTTAAATACATATGATTGAACCAGCGAAATGAGAGCTGATGGTGTACTTACAGGACATTATTTGCACTTTAGTGGCCAAGTACATACGGATGGCAAGAAGCAAAATACATATAGGTCAATGCAGGGTTTACAAGCTTTTGTTCCTTGTTTTAGGTGCAGACATTTGGAATGACTGAGTAGCACATTATTGAAATGTCATTTTTTCACATGAATAATATAGCTTAGAATATAAACTGAGCACACAAGAGCAAAACTAGTAAGTAATGAGAATTTAATTCATTCTATACTGCTTCCTGAAACATGTAAATCACTGGGAAACGAAGACCAACATTTTTCACACAGCCAGCTAATTAACGAATATTTTGACTCCTAGGGTTGAGAAGATTCATAATTGTCACTGAAGTAATGCAAAAAGCTTGTGTAGTTGCTCTTTCTGGTCTTCTTACACAGAAAGAAGAAGTCCATGAATATAGCAAAGGATGAAGGAATATTGACTGTAGTTACAGGGAGAAGAAAGTAGTAGGGTAGGCTAAAACTGTAATGGGCCTGGTGCACTGGTGTGGGCTGTGACAAAGTTAATTTTCTTCTTATAATCATAGAATGGTTAGAGTTGGAAGGGACCTTAAAAATCATCAAGTTCCAACCCCCCTGCCCGGGGCAGGGATACCTCCCACCAGACCATGTTGCTCAAAGCCCCATCCAGCCTGGCCTTGAACACTTCCAGGGATGGGGCATCCACAGTTTCTCTGGGCAACCTGTTCCAGTGTCTCACCACCCTCGCAGTAAAGAACTTTCTGTTATCTAATCTAAATCTCCTCTCTTCCAATTTAAAACCATTCCCCCTTGTCCTGTCACTACACTTCCTGGCAAAAAGTCACTCTTTGTAGGCTCCCTTCTTAGTACCTTGTGTGGTGCTGTGTTTTAGATTTGTGCTAAAAACAGTGTTAAGAAGAGAGGGACATTTTAGCTATTGCTGAGTAGTTCTTACACTGCCCCAAGGCCTTTTCTGNTACACTGCCTCAAGGCCTTTTCTGCTCCTCACCCTGCCCCACCAGTGAGGGCTGGGGGAGCACAAGAGGCTTGGGAAGGAGATACAGCTGGGACAGCTGACCCCAATGGGTTATCCCAGACCACATGATGTCATGCTCAGCATTAAAAGCTGGGGAAGAAGAAGTTTGGAGGGGGACACACACATTTGGAATTACAGTGTTTTGCCATCCCAAGGATGTGGGACAAGCATGACGGAGCCCTTCGTTCCAGGAGATGGCTGAGCACCTGCCTGCTGATGGGGAGCTGTGAATGAATCCCTGGTTTTGCTTTTGCTTTCCTTATTAAGCTGTTTTGATTTCAATCCCTGAGTTTTCTCACTGCTAACCTTCTGATTCTTTCTCCCTCATCCAAGGTGAGTGAGCAGCTCTGTGGGGGTGAGCTCCCCCCTGGGGTTAAGCCTCAACAGCTGGTAATAGAGTAAACAGGAGGAGCAGGCCGATCCTTCTGGGAAGCAGATATGGTGAATGGAAAGCACCTGAAAAGCTTAAATCTGATGTGTGCTATTGGGATAAAATGGGGAGGAGCCCTTCTTTCCAGGATGTGTCTTCAGGATGTGAAGTTGGGTGTTAAAGAAGTGATGTGGGAGAGTGTACCTCTAGCACAGCAACTGAAAGGTCTGATCGTTGAGATGCAAATGATGTGTTTTACTTTGGGGAAGTGAACCCTGCAGAGGAATAAAAAGGTAAAGCATGAGTCTATTTGGGGCTGTTATTCAGCAGCACAAAGCTTGTTCTGATGTACTTGGAGGCTGATAATAAGGGAGCTGCAGCTTTGGGAACTCATCTGCTATTGGTGCTAAGGAAAGGAGCTGACCCAGCAGCTCTGAGGGAGCACCAGTGGTACCCTGGAACTGGTGCTGGTCCCAAGAACACAGCTTGGCTGGGACATGAGGAAAAAAGTTTAGCAGGATGAGTTTGGGAATGAGGAGCTCATCAGGCTTGAGGCTGGGAGAGCCTGTTTTGTTTAGCAATATAGATGCCTGCTGCTTGTATGTGTGTGTATGTATGTATTTATACTGACATAAATAGTGGGAAGAAAGGAAGCACAACTAAACAAAAAAATTGTTAAGAAGAAAAGTAAGCATAGACCAGTGGTTAATAAATGCAGGCTGGAAGAAAGCTCACAAGGGTCAGTGTTAGGCCTCTTACTTTGGGCTCCCGAGTCTGATGATTCACAGCCTGGCATCTCAAGGCAGAGACCGAGATCAGGCCTTTCTGACCCTGATGGCTCACCCCAGCTTCGCGGAAACTTCTGGCCAGCTCTTTTCCCTGCCTCCCTTTTCTTCTGTATAAGAAATTATCTTTTCAACTAGTACTCCTTTTCTGTTTTGTTTTTTTTCTATCAAGTCTGGCTAACCAGAGCACAATCGCCACCTAGTGAGGGTAGTCTCTCAGCTCACTCGTTTCAGACGGTCTGCTGTAAGTACCACTGTAAGAATTGTCTCTATTTGGTGTTTTGCTGCGTTTCTTTGAGTGAAAATGCTACACAACACTCTGCAAGAACAAATCGAGCATTTAAGGAAAAAAGAGATTTGCCAAGGTGACAGGAAAACAGGGATTTTCCAGGAAATAATACGTATCCAAGAATAGGGATTCCTACCATCTCTCGCTGCAATCGTTAAGGTATGACTTTAACGTCTTTGTATTTACAGGGGTCTTGAGTGAAGGGCCAGACTTGTGCAATGTCTGCAAAGGGTGTCTTGCACCTCCTGCACATATAGTGCTTCAAAAGGTCTCTGAGTTATTTTTCTTGGTTTCTCTGAACAAATTGCTGCAAATAAACACATTGCATAATTGTTTAAAACCCAGAGAAGTGTCCAGAAGTGGCTTCACTTGCAATGTGTCTGTAATGTACTAAAATGAATTGTGCAACAAAGAAAAGATAAACCTGGAGGTACCAAGTTAGCTGAAAGCCTTTGCAAAAAGATTGCTAATCCCGCTTTGCAGGTTCTGCAAGACTTTTCATAGCTACCAAACCGTTCTTGAGGTTTGTACTTTATTATTTCTATCCTGACATCCTTTGTGGACAGCCTTCTGTTACAGTGAAGAAATAAACTAAAAAAAATGTTAAGCTTTAAAAAAACAAATAATCCATAGCAAATCTCTTTCAATTTAAAGCTGTTACTCCTTGTCCTGTCACTACACTCCCTGGCAAAGAGTCCCTCTCCAGCTCTCCTGTAGGCTCCCTTCAGACACTGGAAGGCTGCTACGAGGTCTCCCTGGAGCCTTCTCTTCTCCAGGCTGAACAACCCCAGCTCTCTCAGCCTGTCCTTGTAGGAGAGGTGCTGCATCCCTTGGATCATCTTCATGGCCCTCTGCAACAGGTCCATGTCCTTTCTCTGTTGAGGACCCATGGAGCTGGACCCAGTATTCCAGCAGGGGTCTCATGAGCGCAGGGTCGAAGGGTAAGCAGCCTTCTTCTGCGCAAGCAGATGTGACACTTATGTCACACTGGTCTCAAGTGCCCTAATACTCCCACACGTGTTCTCTCTCTCTTTGCTGTGTTGAGGTGGGGAGCCAAAGAACAGTTTGCTCCTTTACCACATTAAAAATAGACAACTAGACCAACGATGACAGTGATGAAACTGATAAGTAATACGGAAAGTGGCACATTGCTAAATGATACCCCAATGCTCACTTCTTTACTGAAATTAGGAGCGATGTTGCTGGAGACTGTCACTAGACTGATTAGAATTATTTTAGAAGCATTATTTTCCATGAACGGAAACAGGAAGTGGAATAGATTAATCTTACATCTCAAATTCACACTTCCCTTCATGTTTCTCAGTGGCTCTGAAGTTAGATAGAGCTGCTAGAGACTCAAAAGAAAAAGAAAGTTTGCAAGAGCCTTTGTTAGCCTACACTGAGGGGAGTCAGGACTCCTCCCACTGACGTTAACGCAGCAACACTGACGTGCGGTTACAATTCGAAAGGAATAACCACCTGCATCGTGAATGCAGCGATGCAGGTTGTGGCTAGGGTTCCAGGAAAAAAAGGTTAAATGCTGGCTGAAACTCCACCAGTTAGGTCACCGCAGTTCCCTGGGAACCTCCCAACTTACAAAGCTGAGCTGTATCTCTGCTGGACTCTTGGCAGATGCATTCTTGACATTTAAATTCACCTCTGCTGTCATTATACTGACAACAATTTGTCAACTGACATTTCACGCCCTGTGGATATAAACTAAATTACCACCACAGCCCTTTTAATTACCCATATTCTTATTGTATAGACTGGGAAATAATGAGACAGAGCTACGGTGATGCGCTCAGGCCATATATTAATGCTTTTAGGCATTCTCTGTGAGGAAAATCGGATTTGAATGGATGCATTTCTTCTTGCCACTAAGGAGGCATTTGGATTTTCAAAACTCTTTTCTGTGAGGGGTGTCCTTGCTTTGGGAGGAGTTCCTGAGAATTTGCGTATGTTTTTTGCCTGCAGAGCCATCAGGAATTTTAAGTGGAATAGTCAATAACAGCCAATAACATTGGACTGGACTGGAGCATGGATGAAGACATGTACTTTTCACTTCTCCATTTTTACATAGTGAAAAGTACTTCTCCTTTAACACTGCAATTTTCAAAAGAACATAGAAGTTCACTTTCATGTGGCAAATTTGGTCCAGCTGGGACAAAAAAAAAATTGGAGGCAGAATGAAAAAAAAAACCCAACCCAACAAATTTTTAGCCATGTAAGAATAATTAGGTAAGTGCACAAATGACTGAATACAGGACATTGTAGCCTCTACATCTAAAAGTTTCCTCACTTCTCCAGAGGGCTGTGATTTGAACACAAAGAATGAGCATTTCTGAGCAATCTGAGGGATTAGGTACCTACATTTTATTTTCTTAAAGTGACAGGACCCTGAACTTAACTGAGCTGGTTTTGTGAAGCCCAGCCTACAGACCAGCCATCGTCATTGTTTTCCTCTATCTTGAAGTGCATCTTCAGCAGTGCAGGGAGGTACTGCAGGAAAAGATGCTATGGAAACATCCCCACCCCAATGTACACTCATCTAAGTTACAGCTTTCATGAGCATTGGTGGAATATTAAAAAGTATAAGGTCTCAGGGTCAAATTTTGTGGAAATTAAGCTCTTCATGCAGGATCAGAGCCCCAAGAGTTTGGCCCTTTACCAGCAGTGTTTGCAGTCTGTTCTCCTGCCCCTCTGGGGTTTGGTTGGCCGTGTGGAAGGCAGTGGTGACATGGTGTAGCTGTGCCTGGTTTTGTACCTTGTTGATCTTGACATTGTCTTCTTGACTTGGCTTCCTGGCTTGACCTCAGACCTACATCATCGCTATGGATTTGTCTGGTGATCACTGAGCTGTTGGCCACCGCTGGCTACCATCACTGGACCTCCTCTGTGTGCCTCACTGGAGTGCCGTGGGACTGCCTGGCTCTTCAGTGAGATCACTGCCCAGCTTGCCTGGCTGTCACCCTCAGCTCCTGGCTCTGCCCTTGCAGAGCAGCCAGCTCTCACTATTCCCTGTTACACAACTTAAATTTGACTCAGTTTTGTTGCTTAGTTTTAGTTTTCGTTATTCTTTATTTGAAACAAAGTGAAACCCCCAATGGAATCAATTTTCCAACCTTCCTGGCATGTGAAAGGTCAAGAAATGAACCACTGAGCTTTTTTTTTTCCATGAAGGCACAGTGAAACTTTTATTCTAGTGCTTCAGAGAAATTTCACATTCTGTTGCAAAATACATAGGTCAGCACAGGGAAAAAAAATCTGTGGTGAAGTAACTTGCACTGCTGCTTGCATACTTTTTCCTTCATAATACATAAGAAGGTACTACAATAAAAGAAACCCAACACATCAATACAACACAAAATCCATCAAATGGAAACAATGACGGGAAGGAAACACACTATTTTAGACAGGCAACAGCCCGAATAGTGACATACACAATTCATAGGTTCACAGGAGAATTCTGGTTGGAAAGGACTTCAGGAAGTCTCTAGTCCAACCTTCTGCTCAAAGGAAGGTCAGCTATGAGGCCAGACCAGGTTGCTCAGGGCTTTGTTCAGTTGGGTCTTGAAAACCTGTGAGGATGGAGCATGCAGAATATCTTGGTGCAACCCGCTCTGCTGCTCGGCAGTCCTCATAGTTATGAAGATTTTCCTTGTATCACCTCTGACCCTTCTTGATTTAAGCTAGGTACGTGACTTCTTGTCCTGCTATGTGCTCTTGTGAAGAGCTTGGCTCCATCTTCCTAATATACTCCTTGCAGGTATTGCAAGGCTGTCATTAGGCCCTCCACAGCCATCTCTTTTCCAGGCTGAACAAGCCCAGCCTGCTCAGACTTTCTAGTTCCCTTCTCAGAATGTGAAAATAATTGAAAGTATACATAGACACAAACAGGAACTCATGAAAACAATTGAAGTGGCTCTTTGTAATGGAGAAATTTGTAATTTACACACAGAAGGATCTTCTCAGAAGAATTTCCATGTTGGTGGTGATCACTATATGCTCATCCTCCAAGCATAATGTCAGACCTAGAAGCGTTCTAGTGTCCACTACATGGACTTGCTAGAGGGGATTTTTTTGATGGAAAAAATACTTTTCCCTTTGAAACTGGCTAATCACCAAAACCAGACACTCTTCCTGGCAACTGAACAAAAGGGAAAAGGTTGTGAGAAGAGAAAAAACAGAGTTTACATGTTATTTTAACCCTCTTCAGAGGGTCAAGTCCCCACCGCTACCAGGGAACTATGCAGCCATTGCAGGAACCTGTGCAGGAACAGGTTCTGAATTAACAGCTGTACTTTCCATTTGTGCTAACTTCAGCCCTCTCAAAATGTGGATTCCTTTGCTGCCATTCTTCTTGTTTGTTTGTACATTTAGTTCCTTGCTGGTTCATCAGTATTGCTTATTGGTTTGTTGTTTGATTTTTTTAAAAAACTGATAGAATGAGAGCCCTGGAATTTCTAGCTGAGGCCTCACAGTTTATATCCTGATAAATGGATATAAACCTTCTCACTCTATTGACTCCACAAATATAACCACACTCCAGATTTCAGTCACAGTAAGCAATGCTAAAGGCTGGTCCTTTATGTCGTGGAGATGTGGAACCTTTCAATCCTTCCCTTTCCTCCCTGCGTACATCAGGAAAGATTTCATCTGTGTTAAAGCACTGGTGGCTACAATTTGGCTCCTTATAGGCACTTGAAGTAATGAGTCTTCAACTACTGAATCTCGATATTAATACCATAATGAAACTGCATGACATATGGTTTTACATTAGAACATACATTTTTCAAAGAAAACAGATGTTGAAAAGCTTAAGAGCAAGTAAGTACCTGTTCACACATGGTAAACAACGTTAAGAAGTGGCTCATGTCAGGGGTATGCTAAAAGAGAATTTGAGTCATTACTGAAACACAGGAACCACCACAGCAGCACAAATTACAGCACAAAATTAGAGAGAAGATTTACCATCTTCTCTCTGTCTGCTCCTTTGCCAATCATTTGAACGATTCTCCATGTGCATGCATGCTTTATTTACTTCTATCACAGTAACAATTTGTTTAAAAAAAAATAATAAAAAATCCCTTTGAGGGCTCCTTTCCAGCTAAGCTTTAGGTTTCTACTAAAACTGAACTCAAAAACAACTGATTTGGTTAAGAGGACTTCAGCCCTGCTCCGTCCCAGCACACGTGCACCCTGGCTGGTGAGCTGTGACGGGAGGCAGTTCTGTGGGTGATCCCCCACTATTCTTGTTAGTGTGTCACGGTCATCGGTCTTGACTGTGCGTTTGTTTGTTGACACTGATTTAAAGACACATGTTGATGCTCTATTGACTTAATTATCTTCTTTTCTATACTTAGATTAGTAACTGTGACTTTTGGGGTAATTCCTAGGTACAAACTGGTGAAGAATTTTCCTTCGGTCCCCCTTTAGGTTACCCAATTTTGCTTTGAATGTGCTCGCTCAGGCATTTCTGACAGTCTCCATTTCCGAGGAAGTTCTGCCCTTTGTAGCAGAGCTGCACAGAGCATGGTGTTTCCATTGGTCTCTCTCACATTTTTGTAGGCACAAGCAACACTTGAGAAAGTTGAGTATGTCTGTTCGTGTGGTTTCACTCACAAAGCAGTAGAGAATGGGATCGGCAATGCAATTCAAACTTGTTAAGGCCTGTGTGATTCTGTAAAGCTTATACAAATTAGAAGTACTGCTAACCCACACTTCTTGATTATTAGCAGTGTGAGGTTCTTTGATGCTGCGAATAAGCAACAAAACGTGATAAGGAGTGAAGCAAACAATGAAACTAACGGTGATGTTCAGAATAAGTTTCCTCACTCTTTTCTTTTCTTCATCTGCTGTGGCTTGATTACATCTCACTACTCGGTAGATTTTACTGTAGCAAAACACGATGATTATCAAAGGGACCAGGTACCCTGAGCATATCCGGAATACATTTATCCATGCCTGCCACGATTCCAGGGGGTAATTATCATAGCATAATGTATGATTAGTGAAATTGCAAGGATCACTGAACACTTCTTTGTTCACCAATATGACTGAATTAAAGATGCTTTCCAGAAGCCAAACAATCAGGCTGACGATCAAGGAAAATCTTCTTGTGCGCAAGTGCTGGAGCTTCAAGGGGTGAACTAACGCCAGGTACCTGTCAACAGAGATGCAAGCGAGGAACGCGGTGCTGGTGTAGAAATTCATATACATAATGAAGGCAGAAATCTTACAAAGCAAGGGAGAGAGCCTCCAGTTATCTCCATTCCAGGCATAATCAATCCACAGAGGCAGAATCAGACAGTACAAAAGGTCAGCCAGGGACAGGCTGAAGAGGTAGACTGCTAGTTCATTCTTCTTCCTCACCTGGATGAAAGATGCGTAGAGGGCTATGCAGTTGATAGGAATACTGATCATCATCACCGTGATGTACACAAACGGAAACAAATACTTATCCAGGGTGTGATCATCCTGGCACTTAGTAGTGTTGTTCATTGTCTACCCTCAGTAGTATCTTTGGGCTAATTCCAGCCTGGATGCAAGAAAAAACCCTCTGTAGTTTGATGGGTAGTCACCTGTTAGTTCTTCAGGACCTGGTTGGTAAGTTTCCAGCCTTCTGTTACCAAAAAGGAGAAATGTCAGCTATAACAACATTTTTGGTTTTTTTTATGGGCTTCTTGATAGTTTTGATATTTGTCTGTCTTTTTTTTTTTTTTTTTTTAAGAAGAAATAAACTGTGCTTGTAGAGACCAAAAGTTTTTAAACACTTCTGGAGTTTGGAGTGCATAGGAAAAAAGGAACCCAAACGTCTAAGGCGGTCAAGGTCAGTCAAATGCAAGCTTCTACAGCAGAAGCAGGATGAGTGTACTGTCTACTATTCCAGTGGGCAGAATGTGTGGCTCATATGTCTCCCTGTTGTGAATTACTCCCTTGTCTCGTCACACCCCCACACTTCTCCACTTCCCCTCCCCTCCTTTGTATGCGATCCCCCAAGAACTTGCCTTCAACTGTTCCAGCACTGATAATCCAGAAAAGCTCACTTTGTGTCACAGGAACCCTCATGTGAAAGCTGGCAGGCTACTGGGTTCCTGCATACACAGAGGAATCTACCAGGGTGTCACATATGACTCATGGGAGGTGGAGACTCTCTGAGTGCAATTTCTCATTTATGTTTCTTTCCCTGAAGAATTGCAGTTTATGCACGAGTTTATAAAATGATTAGCAATAACGCTTATCTTAGGCACTGCCAGGGCTGTGGGTGTCAACAGCTTCAGCATGAAAATACCAGTAAAATGGCAGCCCTGACTAAAGCAGTGCGACTGGAGGAGTTGCATGTGTGACTGTTAGAAGCCCTTAGAAGAGCTGACCTTTAAGTAAGAAAGGGTATAAAATCATAGCCATCACATAGCAATCACTGCCTGTACTCACTGATTATATCTCAGCTCTTATATAGTAATTCTCTCCACGAAAGCTGTAATTGCCAGGTTCAGGAAATACGAGAATGGGGAATAGTAGCTGTGGTCCAGTTCTACTGCCAAATATACCAGCTGCTTCAGAGATCCTCTGAGATAACTCATTTGTGATTTGAGGCTAGACTGCTAGCACAGGGGGCGGAGAGCAAGTAGGTTGCACGATAACATCGTCTACAACTGCTCCCAGATGGGGAGAAGCTCTCACAGTTCAAGCTGAAGACAGCTCGGGTGCAGGGCTTCTCCCCTGTCACAGGCAAATTCATCTTGCCTTTTATCAGTTTGATGTGTGCGTGTAAGGTTTGTGGCTTTACCAGAGAAACCCAACTATGTTAGTTGCCTCTGTTGCATCTCTTTTTTCCATAGTAAAAACCCCTTTCATGCATATTCAGAGACAAAACTAGGCAGAAAGCATGTATTTAATTTTAGCAGCCACTGCTTTATTCGATGAAGTTGGCTAACTTTTCACAGGTGGAGCTAAACTCATTCACAGGCTTGAAACACAAGGAAAATTCTTGAGAACTTGCCGATTTGGTCCATTGAGCAGCTTTATTTACATGATGCCTAATTTAAAAACCCTAGTGGCTGTATTTAAGGAAAAACATAAGGTATCTGCTTTTCAGTATGATTTAATAAAATCACACAGTAAACAAGTCATCCTAAGCTTATCAGTACAGGTAAGTGTCATGAATTAAAAATCTAGCTCTAGAAACTGGATCCCAGGGTTTTGATGAGCCATTTCTCACCAAAAGCAAAGCAGACTTACACAGACTGGCCAGGTGAGTGAAAGATAAAATACCTACCCCTTTTTCTAACGACACTTTAGCACTTCTTTTCCTCTGACAGGTCTCTACGTGTCTAATGGGAAAACGTGCCCTTTCAGAAGCGTGTGTGTAGCGTAGCAAGAGCGTGGAGCAGCGTTTGCTAGTCGTGTGACTGAGAAATTGGAATTCCTTCTCCCTCCCCCAGACTCTTTCTCCATTGTTAGTTGACTTGTTCTATTACAGACTCATCACCCTTACAAGCTCCTGGCTTGTCTTCGTGTTACTCACAACAGCTCCTCTCACAGACACCTTTATCAGCTCTTTCATACCTACGCACAGACCAACATGCCAATCTCTTCACACCGCCCACCTTTTCTTCTTCAGCTTTCTCTTTTTAGTTGTTTCTAGAAGTTTTGCACTGTTGATATCACCGATCATAATGTACAGCGTTTGTCCTTACATTGCACTGGTCTGAATTAACAACTTGCTCTTTGGGGAAAGACCTTGCTTTGTTCTTCTGCCACCCGCCATAAGGAACTAGTATCTGAGATGTAACTGGCTAATGGCAGGCTGGGACACCAAAGATGGATTCAAAGGGAGCTGACACCACAGGAAATTTGCCACATCGGTAATTTTCTTCTGTCTTTTGTGTTCACATGCAAGTGTACCCCACAGCTTTCTTTTATTTTTAACCCATATCATCAATAATTTCAATGAACAAAGCCCTGGAAGCAGTCTAAAATTCCCTGGGTAATACCCATGTCCTAGATTTGATGACACACTGATGTTACTTATATGAGGACACACTTTCAATAACAACAAGAAGTGTGTCATTCTGGCACGTACCCATGACCTATACTGAAGTGTGTCAACAAGCCAGTAAATGCAGTGCCCCACAATGCAGGCTGCAGCTTCTTGCACTGAAACATCAAGGCAGAAAGCATTATTTTGCCATGGCCTTATGTCAGGAGAAGTGCCCCATAGCATCCTTCTCTGCTTCGTTTGGACTATGCCACGCAAAATGGTATGTCTTACCTGCATGCATGATCTGAAGCATGCCCCAGTTCTCTCTCAGCCACTTAGCGTGCCTACTGCTGTTGGCTTACAGCTGCCCTAAACCACAAGGTTTGATCATTTTTCCCACTGACTGGTACTTTTTCTTTTTCTGAAAAACTATTGAGGACATAGTCTAATGGCTTAACTTTCATGCTCCAAACCCATTGTGACTAATTCTGTAGACTTGGGACTTCTTTTATGGACTTGTGGTGGTGTAATCTCAACAGTAATTTTATCTTTTAGCTGCATTAATCATTCTTTATCGTTGTCCCTGTCTCTTTATCATTTCGCTACAGAAAACCTACGGTACAAGAACTCTGAACAAACTTAGTCAGACATAAAACTTAGAGAAGTGGAACAGCAAACGCTATGCTTCAAGAGATGTATGCAAACAAGCCTGTAAAGGAACCTTGTACCAGTTTCTGAAAGAAAGTACTCATTATACAGGTATTTGTGTTGACACATTCCTACACTATCTTCTTCAGACTCGAACAGAGCTCTATGGAGTCTCTCCATTTATAACATTTTGAAAGTAACGAAATATAAAGTTCTACCTTCATTAGCACAAATGCAAAATGATATTCTGTACGCTTCTCTGTAAACAACTCTCCAAGGGAAGAATGGCAGAGTTGTCTTTATTTTTCAGATACATGAATTCTGCTACAGTTTGGGAAATGAGGAAAGATGAAGAAGCCTGTAAGGATATTGTTTTATTAACAGAAAAGCTTAGTCATCAATTAAAAATAAAATTCTGGAAACATCTGCAACATACCTTTCACCTTTCATTTCAAATTCAAGCTCATAAAAGGGCAAGTTGCTGTAAGCAGCAAATGATAAGTTTTTACAAATACTTTGTTTTTTAGTTAAGTTGCAGAGGGAGAAAAAAATGGTGTGAACTAGTGCAGTAGCTGCTGTATCGGTGTTATTTTATATGAGCTGTAAGACAGAAGGACAGATGGTTTCTTGATATCTTTTTTCTCTCACAGCAATTTCAACAAAGTAGATTGCTTTGTGTTCTCAAAATAAGTTACAGTGCCAAGCTGACCTCCTCAAGTGCAAGGACCTTCCATAGCTGGATCTTTTGTGCTAATGAGCAGATCTCAAAACTTAATTCTGAAAAACTTGACAGTTCAGGAGAGCTGAAATACGCCTTTCAGTAGCATGGACATTTTTGCTTAAAATGAACTGTGTTTTTTCTCCTGCACCACTAAATTCCACCCACAGGTCTCAGTGAGAATCTACAGAGATTCAAACAGGTCTAAAAGAGCTCAATTAACTCTGAGATACACTGTACAGACAGTTTTATACAGTACAAAATTTTTAACATGACCAAATAGAAAACAAAACAAAAAAAGCTATGTTTTTCTAGGATGTAGGTCATGCAGGCAAGTACTATTGTTTTTGCTATATCTTTATGTGCATCGTGTTTGCCTCTATGCATACAGAAAGATGCTGTACAAACTATTTTCATGTATGTGATACTTGGTATTCCAGGAAGTTACTTGTAGCACGGCTTATTTTTCTCCTAAGTTTTAACCACAGAGTATATTCACAGAATAGCACTGAGTACCTCACTAGTGCCATAAAATATTAAAGAATAGTAACAGCAGAGCTATTGGCTATTACCTCCTGTGAGGCCTGGAGCATTTTCTGCAGTGAAGACAGCTTAAAATCCTGAAAACTCATCCCCAAATACTTTTCCACCCTTCCAGTTTCTCCTAAGCAACAGGCATTTTGATGATGGCAACCATTACAAAAATAAATCAGGCTGGCATGTCCTTCCTAATTCAATTTTTGATGTCATTTGCCCTTTTGCCTCACGTTTCACTGGTGCTGGGAGTGAAATACTCCTTCTCACAAAGTAATCTTTTCCAGCCCTTTCTGTGTCCCTGCTTTTTGTTGTATGATGTCAGCATCACACTGACAGACAGTCAGGTTAAAATCTGCACCAGAACATAATCTGTGTATCTGACTTCCTAGATGCTGAAAACTTACCTAGGCAGCCATGTGTCCCCGTGTAGCAGCTTCACAGTTGGTGACACCAGTAGTGAAGCCCGTGTCTGCTTCTGAGAAGAAAAAACATTTCTTCACATAAAGAAACAGGAAGTTGCTCTGGGATACACCAATAAGGGAACAGCTCACCCTCAACTCTCGTTATTTTCTTAGACCTCATTAACCTAAACGTATTCACAGGGAAAAAAAAAAAAAAAAGGTAGCAGTTATGAAAACATATGCACAAAGGATGGTACCAACTTGGTTAAATCTAGGAAAAAAGTTTATAAAGGTTTTATTGAAAATATTGTGTAATGTTATGAGTATATTACAAACCTCTTATCTAGGACACGTAGGACACGACACGATACATTCTGCAGAGAAACAACTCCACAGAAATAAAATACTGTGGAGTGTATGTACATTTGTTTGTGTTTACTTGTATACGTTCAAAACATAGGGTCTTTTTTTGACTGAAGGATTTGTCACTTGCCTTTCCCAACAAATTTATCACAGAATCAAATAAGATGCCACTTAAGAAGAGCCCATAAAAATATATCACAGTGACTTTAGGAGTTTGTCCAAAAAAATTTAATTATTTTCAGAATTTGTGTTACTGATTTTTTTTCCTTTTGCCACCTGATGGGAGGAAGTTCCTGAACAGTTCTAGTTAACAAATAACAGTAATGTATACATTGCAATATTGCATATTTAGATATTTTTATATAAACTGAATCTGAGGTTAGATTTGGCTTTCGCAGGATGGATTCTTTTAACAGATAATTCTGTTCAATCAGACAGGTGGAAAATTGTTACATGAGCCCAGTTTCTCTCTTCCCTCTGTGATCAGAATAATTTATTGTGTGCTTTATTTTTTTTTATTGAATGCTGTTTGGAACAATTTAATGCAGCTTCTGAGAAACTGGGTACAATGTCACTTTAAAAGTATATCTATTGGGTAACAAAAACTGCCATCTTTGATGATTCAGATGGCAAGGAGAAATGAAACAGACGAGCAAAAATGAAAAGCTCTTAAAATAGGACATTCCAACTTCCTTGAGAACAATATCAGACAGCTCTATAACATTCCACCATTAGATGCAGAGATTTGGTTCCTTCCCTTTTCAGCCAGAGCATGAATTTTTAATCCACAATTTTCTAGTGAATGCACTTGTTATATGAAGCCTGAATTACCAAATCATTCTACTTGCGGTCATGCCTGAACTGGTATGATAGCCCCCTCATAGCCGCCCCCTACAGGAGAGCTGGAGAGGGACTCTTTGTCAGGGAGTGTAGTGACAGGACAAGGAGTAACAGCTTTAAATTGGAAGAGAGGAGATTTAAATTAGATAACAGAAAGAAGTTCTTTCCTGTGAGGGTGGTCAGACACTGGAACAGGTTGCCCAGAGAAGCTGTGGATGCCACATGCATGGAAGGGTTTAAGGCCAGGCTGGATGGGGCTTTGAGCAACCTGCTCTAGTGGGAGGTGTCCCACTAGCCCACTAGGGGGCTTGGAACAAAATGATCTTTAAGGTCCCTTCCAACTCTAACCATTCTACGACTCTATTAGGGATAGATACATTGCTACAGTTCTTCACCGTAATAACTGACAGTGAAATTGAAAGATCAAAGGAAGCAAAAGAGGACATGATGCATTTTATGCTTTCTGGAAGTAAAGCGATGTGCAAAAAGCCTACGTCCATATAGAACAATTTAACTTCTGATGCAAGCAGCACGGTTTCCCAGGCTTTTTTTGAGATCTGGACATACACGGTATCTCACATCGGTCGTCTCAGAACAACAGGTGTTGTTTGGGTGGGCTGAGATTAAAACACTATAGAGAAATAACAATTGAAATAGAAAACCATTAACAGTGGAAAAAATATCTACAAAAGCAGCAATGAGTAAATCTTCAATAATTTTATTGGTTATATTTGGGCTTACAAACGGTCTATATCATATGGGTCATGGATGAAGATGTCAAGAAAAACATAGGTAAAAAACAAAGTCGAGATTCCTAATGCAAAATAAAATTCCTTGGAGTCCCACCAAAATATCCTCTTTTTCCCACCCACACAAATTCCAAGAATGTTCTTCTATACCAACTGAAAAGGGGAAGCACTCAGTACATCATAGGATGGAAACAGGAGGTTTGAAAGCTGACACTTTTAGGCTCCTATGTGCGAATAAGAGACTGAATTCCAAAGCCGAAGCCTTTGATGCATTAATTTAAGAAATTATCAAAATTAACCAATTAATAATGCATGATGGTTTTGCAAACCTTCCAGGCGTGCAAAACTGTACAGTCTGCTGGAATGAATGTAAATTAGAGCCATGAGCATAATTCCACCTCTGCCACTGACTCACCGTAGCCTAGAGGAAGCCACTCTGTCCTTCTGCATGTAATAATGACAATGTATAGCTCATTTGGGTGTGAGCAGGTTCATTAGTTAATGCCTGATATTGCTGTAAAGTGCAGAATGTTTTGTGAGTGTTTGCTATTGTTATTAAAAAAGAAATAAACAGGAAACATCAGTCAGGTAATGTCACCACTGAGGCATCAGATCCCTCAATGACATAGACAAGAGAGGCAGTGGCTCGAATAACAGCATTCTTTATGGACAGAAACATGTAAATCCACAGCTCTAACACAGCTCTAACCACACTTAGATGGCCCACATAAGCCACGGCATCCCCCAGTGCAATCCCTGCTTCCAGCACTGGGAGTGGTGCCTCTGTAAAACAACTGTCAGCAAACAGTTCCCCTTCATCGATTTTTATAGGATAATGAAGCTGATTGCCAATCTTCTGATTACTGTTCTTCTTAGAGGAATGCTTTCCAGGGCTGGAGTCAGAGGGAACACCCCAGCTATCCTCGTGAACTCTTAACATGTGACACGGCACCATCTCCTATTTTCCCACAGCTGCCCTGCAGCCTTCCCAGGGAAGGCTGTAAAACAGAAACTTGTGAGCAGGGCAAGTCAAAACCCACTTTCAGGATCCCTCTCTGGGTCCTGCCTGCGCAGCTGCTGATCTAACTGGTGCCAAGTGGGACTCAAAGGGAAGCCCTTAGTGCTGCCCTCATCCCTCTCCAGGACCGGGCCTCTGAGGGCCTGGCCCCGTGCCCCAGGGCCACTCCCTTTCTCTTCCTGTGCGAGCAATCAAAGGTCTTCCTTACAACGCACTGGAATTTTCCCCTTCAGAGTGCCGATTTTTGCCAACTTTACAAAGGATTTGGTGACAGCCTGAGAGCGGCCCAAAGTCAGGAAAGCGGCCGCAGAATCCTGTCGAGGGCCTGGGAAGGAGAGGTTCACTGGGAAACACCATTTCTCTCCCAAGAAAACTGCTGTGCCTTGCCACAGGGCCCGAACAACACGATCAGTTCGATGTAGCTCCCACAACCTGGCGGCTCAGACAGCACCCAACGCAATTTCCCTGTGCCCTGTCCCGCCACCACGCCCACACCCCGCCTCACCCCACCTCACAGCTCGCCGGTTTACCCACACCCAATATGGCTCCATCATAGCTTCACTCGCTATTCGTTGCCCAACCCCAGCATGGCGTCACGCTTCCCGCCAACGGCCATTGGCCTTGCCCTCTCTCAAAATGGCAGCCGCTAACTTCAACCGGGGGTGAGGGGGTTGCCCGTAGGGGCTCAAAGCCTTTCCCTTTAGCAAAATGGCGGCCAGGGGAGTTCACGCCACGCCCCCTCCAGGTGATTGCCAGGTTGCGCGGAGCTGGGCAGTGTCGAGTTGCTGCGGGAACGGGACGGCGCGGTCAGGACGCTGTCGGCAGCGCGGAGCGACTTGGGATGGGGTGCGCTTCTCTGCTGTGGGGCTGGCTCCTGCTTATCTGCAACTGGGGCCTGGGGCCCCCTGGGGTCGGCGCCGCTCCGCTCTCGGCGGCCACCTACGTGCTGGACGATGTCGACGGACTGGGCAGGGAGTTCGATGGGATCGGGGCTATCAGCGGCGGCGGGGTGAGCGGCGGCGGCCAGCGTGGGGGATCCGCCGGTGCTGTAGTGCCGACGATGCCCTCTTCGAAGTAGCGGTGGCAACGGACGCCTGGGAGGGTGGCGGTGGTGGTGGGGTCGAATCCATCAGTGGGTGTGTTTGGTGTTTTCGGTGCTGGCCGTCGGGGCTTCGGCGGGGCCTGGGCCGGGGTCTCTGACGGGAGTCGTGAAGGCTGGAGGGTCTCTGAGGGGAGCCGTGAGGGCCGAGGGAAGGTGTGAGGGCTGGTGGTGGTGAGCTCTGAGGGGGGGATGTCCTTGAGGGGAGCTGTAGGGGCAGTGGTCCTGACCGGGAAGAGAGCTGGAGCTGGGCTCTGGTTTGTGCTGGTCCCCTGGTCAGCGTCCTTTTCTCATCAGGAAAACTTGGGGTGTTGAGGGCTGGCCGTGTCCTAGGTGCTGTTGTAGAAGAGCTAAGCCAGGGTGGATTATTTGCTGTAATGGGTTTTCCTAGCTGGTTGTCTCTAGGAGTTTTAAAATGTTGGATGAGCCAACAGCCAGCTTTAACGTTTTCCTGTGGTCCAGTAAGCCATGAGTTCTTGCGGTTCTTACCTTCTCTTGGACCTGCTGAGTTGCTTTCCTTGCCCTCCCACCCGTGTGCCCTGTGAGCTCCCGTTGCCTTTGGTGTGCAGTGAGCCAAAGCAGGGGGACTCGAGTAGACCAGGGGAAATGGTGCTGGGAAAGGGCTGTGTTTTGCTTATGATAAGTTTGTGAATTCTCTTTGTTTCTCAGTTCTCTGGACTCCACAATGAATTGCAGGTAACCAGGCAATTGTGATCTAGGCAACCAGAAAGGCAAAATTGAAGGGTTATGAAAGAGGTTTTACAGGTGCTTAGCTGAGTTGCTGGTGCTGTAATTAGTTTTGTAGGTTTATAAGCTATGTGAAAGTCCTGGATTGATGAACTGGGATGTACTTAAGTATTTGAAAGTTAGATTGTCATATTATTATGCTTTCTTTCCATTTTAGGCCACATCTAGACTCCTGGTGAACTACCAAGAACCCTATCGCTCCCAGATTTTAGATTATCTGTTCAAGGTAAAGGTAGTTTCACTGCTGCAGTGATGTCAAGTTTTGTACAGAATTTTTTATTGTGTAATGTTGGAAATCCTATAGTATATTCAGAACTGCTTGAAGTTAGACAAAATCCCATCCTGTAAAACATCTACTTTACTGTCGATTTTTATTAGAACCTTAAATTTTAGCTGTTGACTTAGACAACCAGCATGTTTTTCAGGACCCTATTTCTTCAAATTATTCTGAGCATTCCTTTTATGTTTTCACAGTACGCTTAAAAAATAGGTTTTCAACATATTTTGGCATCCATGTGGGTGTAAAGAGGATTAAATTGGGTGGCTAAAATTAGGGGTTTAGCTCTTTCTAGCATTTGCAGGAAGTGGGTCTTTGAGGCAGTTTTGATTTTTGTATTTGGGGGTTTTTTTTTGGAGTATGGATAGATTCACATAATGTGAAAATGACTGTGCAGACTGCATCATTTTAGTAGCACATCTACTTCAAACTAGCCTTGAGTATAGGTGCAGCTACTCTAGAAGGTGTGTGAATATTCCTGGTTCAGTTAGCAACTGTAACCTGTGGAGTTACCCAATGGAATATATGGTAAGATTATTGCACTGAACAGTAATAACTTGCTGTGCTTTTGGCACTGTTAATTACTCTGCTGAAAGAGGATGTCGTGTCACTTTCAAGTAGTGTAATACAGATGGCTGGAGGGAAATAATTTACTGTGTGGTTTAAAGAATTGGTTGTAAAGGTTAGAGTAAGGTGTAAAGTGGATCAAACTCCATGTTTTTGGGGGACTGAAGCTGTGTGTTACAAATACAAGTTTTCTGAGGGAATCAGTAGGCATGTGGTGAAAGAAAATCTAGCTGAGAGATCATGATCCTCAAAGAATTCTTGCCATGTTCTTTCACCAAAACCTCTTAAGCTGTCATGAGATCCCTGGGAGGGGTATACCTTGCCTCATTCTCTGTGTCTTTTAATGTCATTCGGCTTTCATGATGGGGATGGGGGAGCAAGTGTATTAGAAGTTTAAAATCAGAAATGTCAAGAAGAAAATGGTAAACTGGGAATATTTACTTCTTATTTAAAAGCAAATAAAAAAACCCAAACTTGCAAACCAAGCACATTATTGCCTATGCAGCCTATTTTTTCAATCAAACTGCATTTTCACATCTTAAAGCTTTTTTTGGATGCCAAAATTATACTTGGGTAATGCTTTGATGGAGGCCAGCTCATTAATGGTTATTAAAATAATGATTATTTGTAAATTCTGGCTTGAGCAACAATTAAGCCACTAATGGCTGGAAGAACATACTAGGAGTAGGATCACCTGCAGGAGCTTGAATTTTATATTCTGCTCCACCAGTCAGGTGCTGGGGGAAGAGGATAGTGGACTAGGTGACCATTTGTATTACAGTGTGGTAGGTTTTTTTTTTTTTTTTGCCTGTCTGTTGTTAGCAGATTATTTCTGACACATATATGTGCTTTTTCATATAAACAGTGTAACACTTCACGTAATATTTCTGTTAAAAAGTTTATTAACTTCAATTGGTTTAAAAAGAAAACAAACTTGAGCTCTAATAGTTATAAAAATACTGTATTCCTCATATAGCCATTGCTCTGCTTTTAAAAGTGTTTCAGTATTTTCTTGAGCATAATAATTTTAAAATTTGTACAGCTGGAGAGAAGTGTTGTAAATGGTGCAAGATGGCTAAAGATATACTATTTATCTTGCTCAATTTCATTTTGAAGCAGAATTTTGTATAATCTCTCATTGCAGTATTGAATTTTTAGCATTCTCAAAATTGTATGCTTATTAATTGCATTCTTTTTATTATTAACTGCAGGATTCTGTTTGTTTATCTGTCTCTTTTTTTTTTTTTTCCTAGCCAAATTTTGGTGCTTCTTTACATATCCTCAAAGTAGAGATTGGAGGTGATGGTCAGTCAACAGGTATGGAATTTGCGTGAACAGGGGCTTAACTTCTGGATACAGCGATGCTCTAGGAGACACGTCCTGCATGTGTCACTTAGCTGAAGCGTGGAGATGCATTCTGTAGTTGCACTGAAGTTGCAGAAAAATGGAAACAGTGAATGCTAACTTGTAGAAGCGAAACTTGTACTAACATTCTGGAGACCACTCTACTATTCTATTCTACTATTCTCTTCTACTAACCATACAGTTAATAGGTTGCATTCTAGAGCAAATGAGTTCTTCTTCCCTCCTTTCCCTCTTCCCCCAAGATATGTAAGCTCTAGTAGCTTCTAGTAGAATTGCAGAGTGTTTCTCAAAGACCAGTTTTGTAATACAAACTGTAAAACTTGTGGAGGACTAGGCGCTTTATATCTTAAGAGCATGAAAATAAATGCAAAGACAGCTGGCGAGGAAGAGTTTTGTTTCTTTGGGTTAATATACTGCTACATTTCACTGGAGTGGCATTGTCTGACAGCAGGCACTATATTTATTTTTTTTTCTGCCAGTTGCAAATGGAGATGTCTCGGTGTAATTTGCCCAGCCTACTGTATTTTCATGTAGGAGAATGTGTAACTGCTTGTGATCGGAAGCTGAGAAGCAGTAACTAAACTACAGTTTATATCTTCCCCCCACCCCCCTAAGTTGGTCTTGGCCACTTCAAAAATAGACTTAAAGCAGACTCAGTAAATAGAAAGCATAGTATCTGTCTTTGTGCATTTTATATGGTTTTTTTAAATGTCTGTGTGATACTGTTTTTCATTCTGTAGATTACTTCTCCTAAGAAAAATTAACATGGTGAAAAGTATTATATTGGGTTCAAGAGCTCAGTATTTGGGCAATATCTTGTTGGTTAGAGGAGAACTGAGTCATCTTCATGCGTCCAAAAACCTTCTCTCAGAAACTCTTGCTTCTGGCTAAGGAGAATATTACATACTTGTTTGGTGGCTATCTAGATTTTAGGAGAACAAGATGCATATGTCTTCCCACACTAGACTGCAGTTCTTATCCTGACCTCAGAGGCCTGATAAGGAGTCTGTTTGAAGTGTGAGGGAAGTCTTAAGTTTGGTGTATAATTGTTTTTCTATATCTCTGACAAATAGAACTTCCAAGTAGTTAGG